>JZKD02S1333671.1:96963-113135 GCA_000966675.3 Picea glauca | reverse complement strand
CTAGGCAAGACAACAGTAGAGGAAAGAGTTAGAAGTATAAATCATAAAAGATAAGCAAAGAATTAAACTAAGAATGATAAAAGAAATTAAACTAGAGTGCATAAGGAAATTAGAACAAGAAATAAACAAGACTCATGCCACCAATGGAAAGGATTTTATTAGTAGAAAGAAAACACCAAAGAGAAAGTGAGACTTTGGATCCCCTCTTCCTCCAATGGAGGGTTCTTGAACCCCCAATATTGAGCTCTTATTACAACTACCAAACTCGAAAGAAACGGTGAAAGAATCCCAAGATCATTCAGTCAAGAGGTGATGTGAATAGCTCCAATGAAATGATGCTTGTATTCTCTTGACAAGAAGATGCTCCAAGAGAATATAGGCAACATAAAAATACAAATGAATTCCTTGAAAATGTAGTGCACCCATGGCCTCTTTTATAGCATAACTTTGAGGCATTATTCAACCATCTTTTAGTGTGAACAAGGGGCCATTTAGGGCACCCTTAGGTCTTTGACCAACCATCCATTCGGATTCAGTCGAGATTTGGATGTCAAATCAACTTGGAAGCTGAACCATATGTGGGTGGGAGGCCAACCAATATCATAAATGTGTCGTTTTGAGGGTTGCGTCGTTTTTTGCGTCCACAATCGCGCATCGTGCGCATGTGCACTTTTCCTGTGTTTCTGAATGGCGCATGTGTGCACACTCCTTGTGTAGTCTTAGTGCATGCTAGTTTTATTGTTGGTTTTACTGTTTTTTGTAGATGAAATTTCAGGGATAACACATAGAGTATAATTTTATGAGGAAAATCACTCTATGGCATGGGGTAAGCCACAACAAATGGAAATGACTACAGAAATCAACTATAATCTCAAGTATGCTATATAAACAAACATGCTAACAAGACAAGACAAAGAGCCTACCTCATCCAGATGTTCGTTGAAGTCCACTGTTGAGCACTTGACTCAAAGAAATACACCTGCAACTTGTCCTCAACAACCAATATACACAAGAATATGGTGATGATATATAAATTTAACACATATAATAGCATAATCCATCAATATTCATAACAAATATTCCCATGGAATAACATTTCAAATATTTGCAAGACATTAATTGGAAGAGAAAAGAGTATTTCTATTAAAATGTAATCAATATAAGTGTATGAATGAAATTTTTTTGTGTCGACACGTTCAGAACTATGAAACTAAGTCCCTTCTAGTTGGGCTCCACCACTTCAATCCTCCACTAAAGGCAAGCTCATATAAAAGAGACAATGAGGTTCTCCATCAAATAGGGAAGAGCTTGGGGGCTGAACAATGTGTTCAGACTTAAAAGGACAAAGGGATGCAGACTCAATATGAAGTGGATAATTTCTCCAGAGTAACTTTTCTCTCAAAGTTGAATTCTTCTCTCCTTTTCCACATCTTGGATATGGCCCATTTATAGCCTTCAAATGGAACTGAAGGGTCGAGTTAGAACGTTTCCAGTATATGGAAGGTCAAGGATCATGGATCCCGTGACGTGACATGGAAACCTGACACCATTTTTTTAATTTTTAGCAAAAAGCCTGATGTACGTGGGTTGTAATGGTGTAACCCACGTATATGCAAGTTGTATAGTTGTTAGGGTGCGTATATGTGGAAAAATATAATTTTAAGCTCTGGGAACTGTAAAAAAGGACTTCAAGTCTACATAGGAAAATGGAAAAATTCTCTTTGAGCAACTTTGCATATGGTGGGGAAAATATTGCTATAACATATGCCCCCTAATGTGTGAGGTTAGAGAAGTATCTACGAGGGCCAAAATATATTGTAATTCCCAGAAGTGGAGTAATGCAGACCCAGCTAGACGAACTAGTTGCTCATAAGAATATTGCAATCCATATTGACTTTTTGCACAGGGATTCCAATTTGAATTACATTTCAGATCTATGTGTAAATATACCAAACAACTATCCATGGCCATGAATAGGAAATACAAGATTTGAAACATGTCGTAGGCTATCATAGTCATGAATAAGGCCCAATGAAAACCAGTCTCAAAATCAATCTGAAGATATATGTATACAATGGAGTACAATCTGATCCCCCATGATCACTGAAGTCATACAGGTACTAGTCCCATGATAGCTAGCAACAACTCAAGAAAGTTGTGACTATGACCAGATGTCTTCAAGTCTTCTACACGATCTGCCAAAGGTGAAATTCTACATTATGTGAATAAAGGAGTTGAGGTCGAACACAATGAGACTTTGTTTGATTACTGATCATTAAGGTATATTGTTAACAATTGTGATACAACCTATTGATGATGAAAGTAGGTATCAAGGCACTGAGTACATTCTTACAAGTGTGAATAAAGGTCTTGAGGTCGAACACTTGAAGAATCCATCGATCAGGAAACATTGATGTATTCCCAACTGTTGTTGGCAAGAGAACCTACCACTGATGACTGTAAGACTCTAGGTAATCATAGGACTCTAGGTATCATTTTCATAATAGATAGGCTGAAGTCGATGGAAGGAGACCCGCTAAAAGGAGACCATTAAGGAATCTCTCATCAGTAAGCACGAGGTACAAAGAAGGAACTTGATGATTTGGAGGAAATCGGACGAAGAAAATGTTCATAAACCAATGACCCTACATGTCTTTCACATGCACCATATGCAAGAAGTGCACACAAAATACCCTCTAAATAACATCCAATAAGGAAAACTGTCGAAAAAGGTGAGGAAACCGCCAATGAGGATAATGGCATCCAAGACACTCCACAAATCCCACTATGTGAATAGATTTCTTACCGTTGAACATAAGGGAAACCCCCCAGTCAGCAACCAATTAAGAAATGTTGACTGTTAGGTTCAAGATTACCTTCCCATACTGAAATTAGGACCAAGGTGCACAATAGGACTATAGCTTCATGTATCTCTTAGACACACAGAGGGTATGGTTGACATGAAAAGCCAAGAGTTCTGATAAATGGAAGATACGGGATGATAAACATCCTTTGAACAATAACATGAGACATATGGATGAATCTAGTAGAATAGACTTATTTATGAAACTTTTTGATTCAGGAGGCACCAATCAAACTCTCCATAGGGATTGGAAGAGTAACCAATTGTTGGAAGATTGGTTGTTGTCATTGATGTCAACCCTAGTCATGGCTTTTGGACCCCACAATTGATCGAAGTAGATAGAAATGAATGAAATTACACATGCATATACAACACCCATGGATGGATAGTATAAGTCATGCCTCCTCTAGTGGTATGTAGCAGATCACGTGGATCCTCACGATTGAAGAGAAATGAATTTTTGAAGATGACAATGTGAAATGAAGTAGAAACTACATGTTGGCCCTAATGTTAAAAGGAAGTGACATAAAGGGTATAAATACATCTCATTATACATTCACTTTTCAACACACACAAGTTTATTAATGAACAAGGATATATAAGTCGAATTTATGAGGAAATATGAAGTAAAGAAGGATGAATTTCAAGGGACAATGAAGTCTTTTGGTGATGTGTTCTAAGGTATGTTATTTACAGGTTATCTTACCATTTTCGCTATAACGTTTTTTCTATAATGATTCATATGGTGAAATCTGGAGGCTATTGAGAAGACATATCTAGGAACCTGTGGTAAAAATTTCAGCTCTTCATTCACTATAATTTTGGAGATACACTCTGTGGAAGATAGGGTTTTTTACAAGTCCTGAAGCTAATCATAAACAGGTATTCCAGGTAAAATAGGCATAACGTCTTCATAGATAATCCAAATAAATTGAGACCAATTTAATTGGAAAGAGTACGAGGTGTAGTTTCCTATGTACAAATTTCAGAATCGGATGTTAAATGTTGAGCGCGGGGCATGCTGTAAAAATTTTCTCTCCTAAATAAACTAGAATTGAATAAGGTCTACCATTTTCTCTATAACTCCTTTCCTGGGAGGATTCAAGGAGTGAAACTTGGAGGAGTTTCAAAGAATACATTGAGTAATATTATATACAGGATAAGAGTATTCCAAGAAGTGAATAATTGCATAAGTTGAAGAAGTCTTGGGAAGCATTATCAGGTTATATGTGATGGTTGGTTGATGGTGATAATTTAATGTAAATTTTTATTAACTCTCATATATTTTTGGGTGGAAGGAAGGGGAAAGGATGGAGAGGTAAACCCTCTCTTCATATTGGAGGATTGTATCTTCCTTTTGGATTTTTATCCCTCCCTTTATATTTGGAAGTTGTAGCTACCTTTGGAAGTCATTACTTCCTTTGAACAATAATACATGGTTATTTCTTATATAATGTGCATGGTGTATTGATGTATCTCTTATACTATTCTTCATTGCTCATTGGATAGTCTTCATTGTTGATTGGATATAAATTCAATACATGATCTCATTGAAGTACAAGTTCAAAAATAATGATTTCTCTAAACATTGATCCACCCCCCTCTCAATATTTCCAACAATTGGTATCAAAGGAAGTTGCATTCAAAAGAGTTTAACCACTGGAAGGAAAATCCTAAGCAGAAATGGAAGACAACAAATTGGAAATGGATACTATCTTTGATGGATTGACTAATTCAGTAAAAGACAAGGTGGTATCATGTGAATAAACAAAGGATATTTGGGATAAGCTACAATATTTTTATGCAAATCCAAAAGAAAAAGAAGTTGAAGCAAGTTGCAAATCACATGTCGAAGAAATTCTTAGAGGTGTGTTCTTTTGTTTTAATTTTGAAGGAGTAGGACATATTGAACATGAACGACCTTATCCAAAAATTGAAAGAGATGATATTGAGGAATAATAAGAGTCCAATGAAGAAGAATACAATTCTGAAATAGAAGAAGAAAAAATGGTTCAATAAGAAGATCAGAATTTTGAAAAATTGATTCATGTTGAGATTGAAAATAACAAGCTCAAAAACACGCATAGAAAACTAAGAAGTGAATTGGGTAGTTTTGAAAAGACAATTGAAATCTTGAAGTAACAGTTAGAATACTTTGAGAAACTAATACAAGAAACCATTTTCTTGAAGACTCTACTCGAATAATCAAGAAGAATAGAAGAAGTAAGAAATGTCCAGATGATGAAGAAAGAAGAATATTGTGAGAAACTTGAACAAGAAGTTGTCTCATTAAGGAAGATATTAAGAATCTCTCAAGTGCCAAAAGACTCAACACATCTTGTATGCATGGGTGAAACTTCATACAAAGAAGATACAAATTCCAAAAAAAAGCTTGAAGAAAGATCCACATAGAAAATTGATGAGAAGTGGACCAGGAAAGAAGGAATGATTATAGAAGAGATGAATATCCAAGAAGACCTCCTACCTTCAGAAACCAAAAAAGATTCACTCGGTATGAAGGAAACTACAGAAGAGTAGATCATGAACCCAGATGGACTACATCACAAAGAATATATCTTACTCCCAGGTATCAAAATTTCTTTCTTGGTCATTGTTATACTTGCAAAAATTTTGGACATAAGGAAATTAATTGTAGAATCAATGAAAGGAACAAATATGCGAGAAACATGAATAGTGTAAATAGAAGATATGGAAATGATCGTGGATTTTTCAACAGAAGTTATAATTCATTTTCCCCATTGATGGACCAAAATATTGTATGCTACAAATGTAATTATCTTGGTCACAAAGAACGAGATTGCAGATATATGAATGAATATTCTCCTATGCCAAATGCCCATATGCCAACCACAATATGGATAAGGAAAGATATTCCAAACAATAAATATTGTTGAATATCATTGACCGCTGAAGAATGTAAAGAAGAATATGAATGGTACATAGAAAGTGAATGTTATTCACACATGACCAGGGATCAAGACAAATTGTTCATCTTGAAGAGAAAGGGTGGAAAGGTTGCATTTGGAGATGAATCATCTACCAAAATACTTGGAAAATGTGTAGTAGAGCTTGGAAGAAAAAATGTAAAAGTGAAGAATGCCATATTGGTTGAAGAATTGAAGCATAATATCCTTAGTGTTAGTAAAATGTGTGATCAAGGATATACTCTCACGTTGGACTCACGAAGATGAAAAATCAAAGAAGAGGGTTTAGGAAGATTGGTTTCAACTGCAACAAGAAGACCAAGTAACATATACATCCTATACCAAGAGAAGAGAAATAATATTGAAGACACACGAAAGATCTTGAAGGAAGAAAAGTACCAGAAGACTGGAAAGAAAAATGAATTGTTATTAAGTGTTATATGTTCAGGGGGAGAAGCCCCAAAGAAGAGAGTTACCTTTTTCCATTGAACTCAGGGGGAGTATCCCCACCCTTTTCCATTGATGTCAAAGGGGGAGAGAAACCAGGAGCATAAGGATAGGAGAAGCATAAGTGTTTCCATCAATTCCAAAGGGGGAGATTGTTGGAAGATTGGTTGTTGTCATTGATGTCAACCATAGTCATGGATTTTGGACCCCACAATTGATCTAAATAGATATAAATGAAGGAAATTACACATGTAGATAAAACATTCATGGATGGATAATATAAGTCATGCTGCTTTCGGTGGTATGTGGGACGTGACTTGGATCCTCTCGATTGAGGAGAAATGAATTTTTGAAGATGACAATGTGCATTGAAGGAGAAGCTACATGTCGGCCCTAATGTTAAAAGGAAGTGACATAAAGGGGATACATACATCTCATTATACATTCATTTTTAAACAAACACAAGTTTATTAATGAACAAGTTGATATAAGTCGAATTTATGAGGAAATATGAAGTAAAGAAGGTCGAATTTCAAGGGACGATGAAGTATTTTGGTGATGTGTTCTAATGTATGTTATTTACAGGCCATCTTACCATTTTCACTATAACATTTTCTATAATGATTCATATGGTGAAATGTGGAGGATATTGAGAAGAGATATCTAGGTACCTGTGGTAAAAAGTTCATCTCTTTATTCACTACAATTTTGGAGATACACTCTGTGGAAGATAGGGTTTTGACTAGTCCTGAAGCTAGTCATAAACATGTGTTCCGGGTAAAACAGTCATAATGTGTTCATAGAGAATCAAAATTAAGTGAGACGAATTGCATTGGAAATAGTATGGGATTTAGTTTCTTGTGTAAAAATTTCAGAATCGTATGTTAAATATTGAGTGTGATGCATGGTGTACAAGTTCGCTCTCCTGAATAAACCAAAATTGAATAAGGTCTACCATTTTCTCTATAAGTCCTTTTCTGGGAGGATTCGAGGAGTGAAACTTGGAGGAGTTTCAGAGAATACGTTGAGTAATATTATCTATAAGATCAAATTATTCCAATAAGTGAATAATTTCTTAAGTTGAATAAGTCTCAGGAAGCATTATTAGGTTCTATGTGATCGTTGGTTGATGGTGATAATTTAATGTAAAGTTTTATTATCTCTCATATATTATTAGGTGGAAGGAAGGGGAAAGGATGGAGAGGTAAACCCTCCCTCCATATTGGAGGATTGTATCTTCCTTTTGTATTTTTACCCCTCCCTTTATATTTGGAAGCTGTAGCTACCTTTGGAAGTCATTAATTCCTTTGAACAATAATACATGATTACTTCTTATATACCATGCATGGTGTATTGGTGTATCTCTTATACTACTCTTCATTATTCATTGGATTGTCTTCATTGCTGATTGGATATAAATTGAATACAGGATCTGATTGAAGTACAAGTTCAAAAATATTGATTTCTCTAAATACTGATTCACCCCCCTCTCAGTATTTCCAACACCAGTCGAGGGAGTAAACTCTTAGTAATGAGCTCAGATTCCTAAGGTCATGCTAAACCCAAAATTTTGATGACAAGTGGAATAAATATTTTGTGCTCTGTTCAAAGGTAGCACGAATGCTGCCAACATAAGATAATATTATTTTACCACCCATCTTTTTTTGTTTTTTCATAGTCAAATGAATGTTATGATACAGAGGAGGAAACGAGTGTCACTAGTAAGAAACTAGTTCCAATAGTGGAACATACCTATGCTCAATGCAAAGAGGTGAACATAAGATATGGACACTCGGAGGAATGTTTCCTCTTGGGGTATAGGGTGTCAAGCTACAAAATATATAAACAAGGCTTTGCTTGGATGATGATGAAAACTGTTAAGGTGATAGGCTTATAATGTGAAAGCGAGAACCAACAATAGGCTCAACACTGCAAGCGAGAGAATGAGATGCAATTACAACTTAACGCCAAAGAATGTCCTTTATCGTAAATTTAGTCTACTTGGTTTTGAAAAGGGGATACACTTGCACCAAATAGATGTCCTTTCAAATCCAATTTACGAGTGTTAAAGAGACAAGTTCACTGGGCCATATTTTCACTTTTTGAGAGAGTTGGAAAAGATCTTAAACTAGACTCGGTGGGAGCCCCACTAGGTATAGGTTAGCATGCTTATGAGTGAGAAATGAGTTTCGAATGCAAAGTTATATATTAGCTATAATGGACTCTCGGTCCTATGGACAAAATCTTTGCATGGACATTGAATGGTACAAAGGTTCTAACTAGGGCACCCATGTTTGGTAAGTCTCTACCATTCAATAACGACACTTATAGTTGCAGAAAGAAGGTTTTGTGTCACAACTAAATGGGTTTGTACCTAAGGCATACAAATTGCAGTCATAGGAGAATGAAAATGTGCAAAACGAAGTGATTTCCTATCCTATATGTTGACAATGGAAATACCTGCCAAAGTTATGAGCGTGTGACATGGTGCTATAAACCGTAAGAATTCCTGGATAAAACCACCAAAACCAACTCTATCCATTGCTTTATTAGTCCATTAGGCCAAAATATTAGCAAAAACTATGCAAAGTGGGTAAATGTTTTCTATAAATATTGAAAACAACCAATTTTACTATACCATTTGTATTTTTTTACCCAAATAGTGCATTTTGGACCAAATTGCCCCTGAGTTTCAACTATGGATTGCGGGAGCCATGAGTGTTGAAATTGACAACCGTATGGACCAAGTTATTCATCTTTCCCTTCTCTTCATTTCAAGTGGATTAGTATTTGCAATTAGGTTTCCTTTTTTGAGTGTTTCAAAGCGCAAATTAGAAAATAGGGTGTACGTGGGTTGTAGTTCATCGGGTCGCGTATACACATCCATATACACGACTGTTTAAGATGCATCTCACGTACAAGTTCATGGATTGAATTTTTAAAATGTTATTGACTCAAAAAATGATTTCAAACTTGTAGTATGGTGCTAGAGTGGAGAGAAAGAGAGCATGAAGATGTTGATGTTGCAGTGGAGAGAGATCCAAGGGACCAAATAGAATTAAGAAAATGTGGGCTATACAATTTTTGGGATCTTAAGGGAATGAGGTCTCAAGTGGGACTATTCCAGATGTTTTTGAACTATTGGGATCTAGATACAAAGACCTTCAACCTCGATGGGAAACCATTGAGGATTGAAGTTGAGGACATATACTTTTTGACAGGATTGTCACGTTGGGGTGAGGTGTTGAACCTCAAAGCCCAGGGAGTTGGGAGTAGCATGAACATATAGGAGTACATAGCCACTCATTGCATTGCATGGAATGAGAAGGTAGGGAGCCAACTCTTTGTTGTTCCTGAGATTAAATGTAAGGCTCAAAGAATAATTTTAGGCATCAGGAATATAAAGGAATTTTTTTAAAAGGTGATTTTTCTTCTATTAGTTATATAAGAATTAATCCTCAGATGAAATTAAAGATAGAGCGATACAAAGGTCATAATTTGTCGTCTAATTCAATTTATAAAATCAGATGATATGGGAGAAACTTAAAAAGCTGTGAAGAAAAATGAGGCATCAATGGAATATGAATCTTACCCTTTCACAGTAGAAGAAAATAAAGAATGCACCCTTGAAAGGATATGAGTTACAATGATCCAAGTAGCTCACAGGTCTTGTATTTACTTATAGTGAATATAGAGGAAAAATTCTTTTCTTATCAAATAACTGATTTAATGTGATTGCAGTAGCAGTAGTACTAAATTACAAACACTCACTTATAAAGGAATAACATAAAGAAAGATAGAGATATGAAATATAGGAGAAAAACATAACTCAAACTACACAAAAGTTGGAAACCATGTCTTCACTTGTATTAATACTCACAAAAGGAAAGTTTTCTCCATTATATCCGACAAGAAGCAACCTAAAATAAGTGTTTGATTTAGATATTTATACAAAATGGTCTCAACCTAAAATGGTCGGACTTCTCCAAAATAATAAATATTACAATATGTAAACTGAAAGGTCACATAATCATTTTTTCTCTTCACCTGCAGGTAGAGGCATTTATTCTTCATATCCTCCATCTTGGAGACAGTTGGAATCTAATCATGACAATAGTAGGTGCAGGATGTCTCATTTGCTTCTAGATGTACTAGCTTTCCCGTGTTCAACACACTGGACGCACCTTCTTACTAGCTGCACTGCTAACCTAGAAGGTTTTGTTGTGTCATTTGCCTCGAAAATATACATCTTCTTTTCTATATGAGGCAACCTATCCTGTATTTTCCTTGCTTCCAACGATATAGTCTGTAGATGTAAGTTGGGATTTACCATCCACTTGTTGATCTGGATAAGGTCTATTTGTTTCAATTGTTGGGTGAACGTTCGAGCCTCTTTTATGCTCATCTTGGCATTGAGTTGATTTTTTTCTATGTCAATCTTCCCCAAGGCTTCGGAGATACTATCTCTTTCAATGTCCAGTAATCCCTTGTTGAGTGAGGACAATGCTTCCTCACAAGCCTTATTTACTTCCCTAGCTAATATTTTTCTTTCAGCCAGATTTGTCTCCCATGTCTTCAGGATTATGTCACCTCAGGTTTTCTTTGAAAGAAACAATCGAGGGATCTTTTCCATTTCATCCCTTGCTTCCATTACAATGGCCTCCTGGAACGTAGCTTGAGTAGCAGTGATTTATCTATCCTTAAGGTGTGTCCATCATACAACACTCTATATCATTTGACAGTGGCACCCTCTCTTTGGTGTGTTTCTCTTTTAACTATAGCCCTCCTCTTCTTGCTGGAAAAGAAGTCAGAAGGGGGCATTTCTTCAGCTGTAATAGGATTAAGATATTATATAAACATGACTTCGGCATTTGGGTTCCCTTGACTAGACTGTAAAGGTGTTATCGACTTGATAGGGATACCTATCTCGGTGGATTGTTGTTGCCCTGTTGTGTTAGTAGTCAATCTATCTGGTGTGGATGACGTTGTTTCTTTTCCCTTGTTTAACAAAGCTTCAATTTGAGATTTAGTTTGATTACCAGGTGAATTTGGTAATGTGGTGCTTTCTTTCTGTGTCAAAACATCATTTTTATCCAAACTCTTTTGAGTGTATTTTCTATTAGAACTTCTTGTTTCTAAACCTTTAGTCTCAACTTCTTGTGTAGACAGAGGGGTCTAGGTTTCTCCCTGTAGGACTTTAGGTAAACTATTTCTTTTGTTTCTTTGGAAACTATAGAAATCAACTAATTTATCTAGAGACAGAGTTTGGACTCAGCTCAACATCTCCTGGTATGACCTTACTCCCCGAAATATTTCATCTTGTGGGGAATATTCATGCTCGTATCTCTTTAGATTGTATAGAGCTAGGTGGTTTGACACGATCTTGTGAGGATCATGCTTTTTGAATTCAATATCCACCAGCTTACTGTCTTCTAGGGATGCGGCTTCCAATTTTGAGTGGCTGAAATCAAACGATGAGAACATACCAATTTGTAAAGGGAAGGTCGGCCATACCTTTTTATGCACCGCTTTTAATTCATTGTTGATTCCTCTAGCTACAATTTGATAGGATATCTCTCGGCACACCAACCGATCTAGTAGAAACTTTGGTAAAGCATGTGGGGGAACTGAACACCCAAAAAACTTGATGTAGGATAAATGCTCCTCAATGTACCAGTCTGTTACTTTCCATAGGTCGGTCATGATCTTGTCTGAAATCATAGGAGGTGGGCAACTGTAGAGAGAAATATCCATTGGCACCACCACATAGTTGCATATTTCATAGAAGAAATATTTTATTTTATCCTCACATGTCTTGGAATGATAGAAATGTATGGGCTCAGTGTTGGTCAAAGTCCAGCTCCAACTCATCAAAGAAAACGACGTCATAAAACAATTGGCATCCATAATGTATGCCGACATGTATAAAGGGGAAGGTTTCCCTTTGGCTTTTAACGACTGATATTCAGTGATATCCTTGGCCAAAATTTTCGATAATATCTTGGCCCAATTGAAAGAAAAACCTTCTACAACTTCATGCATGATTGGTACCCATGATAACTGGAAATGAGAAGAGGTTTCTTTCCCAAAAATTCGACATAGCATCATGGCCACATACATCATATGGGCGCCTAATGATGCAGTGGAATATATGCCATGGGTGTCTTCTTTGAAATTATCAGGGCGTGCCCACCAGTTCTTGATTAAGTCAGGGTAATTCTTTCCACCTTTCTTGCACTCTTATTCATCGAACTCTATTAAGAAATTGACATTGTAACTGTATTTGAAAGTTGTAGATAATTTTTACATCATATGTATATGTTCTAGTCGAAAAGACCCAATGAAAACTTTATGTGAACTGTGGATGCTCCTAGTTGAGACCTCAACRTTCTSMARGGCMCARCCTATCATGTCGTTATATGGCATGAGTCTGGKACGCGWGGCTATTTTATGAAACTCTGATCAAGTTATGTATTTGAGCTTCATCGCTTGAGTTTCGGTCACCKCATARCTCGAATATTATGGGCAGTTAATAAGMTYGTATTGTAGGATATCAAACACCTACGTCCAAGTTTTCATGGTATCTACAACTCTTGGMRATGTGTCCGAGAGGACATCWTTGTTCTRGCCTATGCTTTCACYAGCCACTTTAGCCACTTTCCAYAGAGCCATGACAGTAGTAAGCWCGRAACTAYGCTACCTGTTACAAAGAAATGTGTAAAMTTCTTAGTCTGTTAAAGCTTATTGWTCTGTGAAAATGCAAATGGGATTCAAACYTCAATATCTTTTTCACCTCAAGTGTATCAATTTACRAATACCTCTACTRACAATGTATTTKTTAGCTTTAATGAAAAATCTAGGCGGTGATCTRCGATCTTATTCGAAATAATTGTCGTTGAGCTATAATTAATGGCATTAATATTTGGGGGTTCACAACYGGGATCTTGGATAAAWAAGATTTGAAACTTTCTGAATTTTTTTTTAGCAAAAAATCAATTGCGAGATAATCTTGTTTAACCCATTAATTAACTGTGTTTATCGTTAAGTGCTTTTCTAGTTTTAAGACTTCGGGATTTTGATAGTAGCTCTAGATAAGATTTCCAAAATTTGAAATTGCAAAGTGATTAATCATTAGCTAATTGCCTTTAATATTTAATTAACCCTGCTTAGTGTTTACGGTATTTTGGGAGTTTGGACTTCGTGAATATAGAGTGTGATGAATGGTGAATATATGAACTCCAGATGCACAAAGCTTACTACTTAACTTTTAATTGGGGTGTAGATTTTAGATATTCACGGTTTCTTGCTTCAACAAATTAACTTTATTACATTTTCGACACAACATTACCCATAATGATGTGCCAAAGCCTATTCAGGGTACACGTGTATTGGGACTACGATCGTTAGAACTCTTTTCGGACATCGGGACATTGGAGTTACTACATTGTGAACGCTCGAATCGCGAAACTCTGAAGCCTGAAACTCTGAAGCCCGAAACTCTAAAGAAGTCTCTAGAGACTTGACCTTTTTAACAACCAGGCGGATCCAAAAGAAAAAGCTCAGGGAAAAAGGGGTTGATCGATTGACAAGGAAAATGGATCAACGGTGGACCTTGTACATGCCTTAAGGATTAAAAATTTAGAATTGTTCCAACACTCTCGATCAAAGAGATCAACAATATGAGTCTCAAGATCATCTTCCTAGTGTTGACATGGATCATAGGGCCAGCCTTGTTGCATCAAGAATCCAGGCCACTTATGTTCTATTCATTGGAGTGCTTGCGACCCTGAATTTACAACTGGTGCACCTCACTACTGGCCAACATAAAAATATAACTAAAAGAATGCAAACAGGGTAGGAAGAGGAACTTCAGGTTTGCGTCTATCCTATGTAGTTTTTTCTTCGAGCAGTTTCTAGGCTTGGTACCTAGAGTTTATATTGTTTCGCATGGACTTCATGATCCAGCAATGGCATAGTGGACCGAGGTGATGAGGCGGTTGGGGGGTGGTAGGGTACCAACACCCTATAATGACAAGTTTTTCTTCTGGTGGCGTCAACAGGTGATAGCTATGGAGGAATACCCTTATGTAGGGATCAACTTCATAGGAGATCTGGATATGCCATTACCACCAGGTTCCACCTACAGAGACATAGGTATGCAATTTTTTTTTGAATATTTCATTTTCTTGTATTTTTGTAGAAGAAAACAAAAATATTTTTGGATTATGTCAAGTACTAATTAAAACACGTATGTTACGTAGATGTGGGTCTGCGATGTCCAGACATACTTCCACGACACTAGTGGAGGCACCGAGGGGATGAGCCAATCAGAGGATATGCAGAGAGAGTGATTCAAAACATACAGGGCAACCTGTCTCGTTTGACGCAAATAATTCCCATGGTTCAGGTAGAGGATCTATCGGAGGTCATGTAGCAGCAGGTGGTAGGTGTGACACGTTCTTGGGTGTGACTCTTTCGAAATCTCGTAAACGTCGTACTATGCTATCATGACACACATCTGCCACTACAGGCATAGATGTCATGATTATTGTATTGATCGGTCGTATATGTATTTTGAGGGTGTGAGCCCCAATTTTTTACTATAACACCATTTTTTTAGAGGGATGAAATATAAAAAACAACGATCTTTGACTTTACTTATAGTATAATGTGTTCATTGGTGAATGTGTTTTCTTTGATTTAGTTATGTGACAAATTCCATTCTAAAACATAATTAGTGTATGCATTGGATACATAATCAGAACTTCTAGTTATGTGATGATAAGTAATAAAATCAAAATTTCGTTCCAAAATTCATACCCGTAGGAATCGTCAGAGTCGAGAAGGGTATCTCACATTGTAACTTTTGTTCAACTAACATACTACTAATTGGGAGTGCAGGAAAACTTCTAAAGAATTAATACAATGTGAAATAGCATCACATAAAAGCTCTATAACGATGCTATATTCGACCACATTATTCGTTTATGGCCCTATGAAAATGCCACCTAGAGATACCAGTAAAACCTCGGGTGAGTAAACAACCCAAGCGGTAGAAGACAAGTTTCGTGTATGACGATTGGCCCCATCTACGAATCCTAAGTAGACTGAAGACTCCATTGACATCTGCCAACCAAGGGAAAAATCGATAAGAAAGCTGAAGAAGAATAGAGGAAAATATATATACACTAAAATACATTAGTATACAAAGAGTTATGCCCAATATTGGGGCTTAAGCGTAGCATCATTTCAATTAGATCCCATTCATGGGCTCAGCCATCATATTCCTTCCATAATATTCTAATTTGTAGGCTCATTTTTATAAGACACGTCGCACGATATAGGGACCGTGCCACATGGGTTTGAACTTGCCTGCCCCCAGTCGTTCTTTTTCTTGGTCATACAAGAGAACCAAGTCACCCTCAATGTACTGCCAAGGATATATAGGCTTATCATAATGTACCTTAACACATCATTTTGTCACATACCCACTACCTCAATCAATTTTTTCTTAACTTCTACAAAATCCGAGCCCCCGAATTACCTATGGAGGCCTAGCGCAAGCTAGCTCTTTCTCTCTCTCTTTGTTCCCATGTGATCACGGGTCATGATCACAGTTCAAATAATCATGGCGCCTCTTTGTATTTCATGACTTGGCACCACAAAAATGTCGAATCGTTCGACTCTGCAACCGTCGAACCCCGACAGGGCTAGCGACCAGCCAATAGGGACAAATCCCTACAGGGTTAGAAAATGGCCAATAGGAACAATCCCAACAGGGCTAGGGAACAGCCAATGAGAACAGGCCCCGTCGCACGGTTAAGTGGAGTACATGTGGCAGAGGGGGAAATGCAACATGGTAGTCGACAGGACAGGAGGGGGCCCCACTTCACACGCCACACTATTTCGGACCCCCC
>JZKD02S1333671.1:70060-88661 GCA_000966675.3 Picea glauca | reverse complement strand
TCGAAATATTTTTTCGACAAATACTTCTTCTGGAAGTACTTCTCAAACTGTTTCCAGGACAGGTCCTCCTCGCAGACCCCTTTCATATTCTTAAGATCTTCCCACCAGATGGAAGCTTTTTCGTTCAGATTGAAAGTGGCTACTCAGGCCTTCAAATTCTCTGAAAAAGCATGGAATCTGAAATATTTCTTCAGTCCAAGTAGCCAGGCCTCGACTTCCTCTCCCTTCTTTATCTCACCGTCGAAGGAGGGAGGTTTAGCCTTTTTGAATTCCTCAAATTTATGACCTTTGGAAGTCTTTTGTTTCTTTTGTTTTCTTCAAGAATAAGAACTGGTCTTGCTACTGGAAGAGCCTTCTGAATCACCAGCTTCCTTCTCAGAGGAATCATCTGGCACTGGTCCTTTACCTCTGGGGTGGACCTTCCTTGAGGTGATCCTCTCAGTATGGAAACTGATACGACCATGTTTATGCATCTTGGGTTCATGCTGCATTTGTCGCTGTAGGTCGGATAAGATCTGCAGTAAAACTACATTAATTTCATTTTGCTTTTCTTGTTCTTTCATCATCCTTTCATTGTCGGCCTTGTAGCTTTGCAATTCAACCATGAGACTCCTCACAGTCTGGACTAGATCTGGAGGGGTTCCTATTGCTCTTCTTTCGTCAGACTCTTCATCTCTATTATGGGAGCCTTCTCCCATCTCTTGGTGAGTCACCATTCTCTGCGTCTGTAAATTTCTGCAACTGATCGTCCTCTTGGGTGAAAAGACAAACGCTGGTTATTAGTCAAGAGTTAGATACATTTTATAACCTGCGCATAAATTTATAACTTTTTCACAAGCATACATAGTCGGGTTCTCGTTTCCAAGTTTTAATATTGGATAAGAGAGTTAAGTTAGGGGGTTACTCCTCGTAGGGATGCTTCGAACAAAGCTTATGCGCAACTCGTTCATGAGCCCAATCAGGCCGAGTGTTGTAACCATGCTCTGATACCACTTTGTCACATACCCACTACCTCAATCAAATTTTTCTTGACTTCTACAAAATTCGAGCCCTCGAATTACCTACGAAGGCCTAGCGCAAGCTAGCTCCTTCTCTCTTTTTGTTCCCATGTGATCACGGGTCATGATCACATTTCAAATAATCATGGCGCCTCTTTGTATTTCGCGACTTGACACCAAAGAAATGTCGAATCGTTCGACTCTGCAACCGTCGAACCTCGATAGGGCTAGCGACCGGCCAATAGGGACGAATCCCTATAGGGTTAGCAAATGGCCAATAGGAACAAATCCCAACAGGGCTAGGGAACAGACAATGAGAACAGGCCCCGTCGCACGGTTAAGTGGAGTACAGGTGCCAGAGGGGGAAATGTGACACGGTAGTCAACAGGATAGGAGGGGCCCCCACTTCACACGCCACACTATTCCAGACTTGCCCCCCCCCATTAAAAAAAGAATGGCAAGGGGGTTCCGAAATTCACCTGAGCACCGTTGATCAAGGTGAATTAATCTCAACCGTTCGAGAGTTGCATGTCCGATTCCGGACCCCCGCCCCTTCGCTAAAGGTAGATTAGCAAGCAGGCTCTGGAATGAAACCTCAGTCGTAGATCTGTGTGGGTGGACTCTAGCCGTCCAGATCTTCTCATTACTTACCTTAATGTGCATTCACGCCCCAACCTAAAGCCGGTGTCTCTTCCTCACATCTGATGGTCATTATAGACCCTGAGATCCTCCAAAGGAATCTCTTCATTTCATCAGGATTTATCATCACGAGAGTTTGAACTATTGATCACGGGACTCTCGAATTCTCGATCCCCGGTTTCCTAAAATGGGAGATCTCATGACACATGGCCTCCTTAAATCAGACGGTCCAAATCTGTCTCGGGGTTTCCACCATGGAAAGTCCTGATCTCTCATCACCAGGACTCTCGATCCCACGATTCCTGATTTCCCAAAATGGGAGATCTCACGACACGTAGCCTCCCGATATCGGACGGTCCAAAACCGCTTCAGGGTTTCCACCATGGAAAGTCCCGAACTCTCGTCACCAGGACTCCCGATCCCACGATTCTCAATTTCCCTAAATGGGAGATCTCATGACACATAGCCTCCCGAGATCGGACAGTCCAAAAATGCTTCGGGGTTTCCACCATGGAAAGTCCCAAACTCTCGTCACCAAGACTCTTGAGTTCGCGATTCCTGAATTCCCGAAATGGGTAATCTCGCGACATGTGGCCTCCTTTTTTCGGATGGTTCAGATCCATTTCGGGGCTTTCACCCCTGTTCATTGGGGTTTTAACCCTCAGGTAACTCTCGACAGATCCAAAGGCTATCGGGTTTTCCAGCCGATATCTGACGGCTCAGATTGGTTCCTACCTGTGTATTCTTCCACTACTTCCTGGATGTGGGAAAAAATCAATGGTCCAGATACTACCATGGACATTGGGGATCTACGGTCCCGATTTATTTGCTGCCCATGAGGACATAGAAAAAAAAGGGGTAAGGCATTTAATGCCCTACTTACTCCTACCCATCTAACGGTCATGTGTGACCACAGGTTTCCCGATGGAATCACGTCCGTCAATCAATACCTATCAGGGTTAAGGCACTTAACACTCCATCTTCTTCTTCCGATCTGACGGTCATGAGTGACCATAGATCTCCCGATGGGATCTCATTCGTCGATTCGATACTTCATCCTTATGCTGCCATCTTGGTTTTTCAAGAGGATCGTTCCTCCTTGTGCAGGGTTACTAAGGCCTTGCGCTTTCACATTCTCTTTCTCGGTTCTTGATGGGATTTTCAAGGAGGGTATCTCTATGGGGAGGTTTACCCAAGGTACTATCTGAGGCAGATAAGGGTATCGCTCTCTCGAGATCCAAACATGAAGTCTGAATTAGATCAGTACGCATATAAATAACGATTCATGAGGACATAAGCCATACGTAGTCTTTCCATACAAATATACAACTACTAGTACTGATCAAAACGCCATACAGAAATTATTATAATGAAATCATTCACAGTTTCACATATTATGAGCATAATTATCAAAATACATATATTTAAAGATGCCAAAGCAAAAACACTTATAAGAAAATAACACCAGGGGTTATGCAACTGTTGAGAGGGGTGCTCGTTTCCACCCAACCATAGGCTTAGCAACTCCCAGTGGATTTACCACTAGCCACCCCCGAGATGAGACCACGATGCTATGAGACTGTGTCTCTATTTTCCAGTGACTAGAAGCGAAGGTTACTCTCCTTCCTCTCTACTATCACTCACTCTGCATATTGCCAGAGTTCTCCCCTCGCGTCTGACCCCCCAATCGCTTCTACCCCACGCCTTATCCTCTTGCAAGGTTGCGTGTGGCTCGATTTTCCTCGCGCTGGTCAGGCCTTATGGCTCTAAGGATGGGCGGTTCACCTCCCCATCCCTCATTAATTCCTGAGGAGCCATCTACCTGCCAGCCTGCGAGACATTTAATTCGGGGCCAGTGAGCCACTTTTGGTTCTCTGGGCCAGTGAAGTCCAAATACGGTATTAATTCTCGGTGGAATTTGATGCCACCTTTCCAGGTGCCTTCCACCGCCATCCCAGTCTCTTTTTCTGCACATCCCCTCTCAATAGTCCTGCAATAAAAATTCATAATTTTATTCACATTCATTGACCTTTTCGATAAGGTCCATTCACATCACATATTCACATTCATGAGTTTACCATAGTTCTATCCAGTCCAGTTATTTTTACAAACTGGGGGAAATAGGGTGTTACACGTTTATTTTCTTCGATAGTCGTAGAGGCATCTAGAAAATGCTCATCTAAACTCTCTAGGTGCATGAGGTGTTGTTCGAGATCATAAGTGTCAGGTAGGAGCGTAACTGTCAATATAAGAGAAGGGATTTTGCATTAAATAGGTAGGATAGACTCCAGACTGTGTACTAACTGGAAATGAGAAGAAATGATAGAAGTATTAACTGAGTTTCGGTATGCCCAAAGCATAGGGTAAAGAATGATATGCGAGTCATATTTTCTCTAGCTGATAGTTTTCTGCAAAATGGTCTTGAGAGACTTGTTCATAGCCTCTACTTGTCAATTTTCCTAGGGGTATTGATGGTAAGAATGACCATGTTTAAAACCCAGTTTCGATGCTAATTCTTCCATCATTTCATTTTGAAATTTAATTCCATGATTAGTGACAATTTCACTCGAGATTCTGAACCTGGCTATAATTTGATTGAACACAAAAAATGCAGTAGTCTTACCATCGGATTTAACTGTAGGCATGGTGTCGACCCACTTAGTAAAGTAGTACACGACCATGATCATATGTTGATTCCCCCCAGCCGAAGTTGGGTTGCAATCCAAAAAATCCACCCCCCACTTGGTGAAGGGACCGAAAGTAATGATTGGGTGAAGAGGGGCTATATGTGAGTGCATCTTCCGAGTGAACATCTAGCAGGGATGAAACTTCTTGACCACTTCGACATAATATTTAAAAATAGAGGGCCAAAAATAATTGTCTTGCAAAACATTTTGGGTTGTCATGACCACCACAAGCCCCATTGTGACATTCATTAAGGACAAACTCAAATTCTTTGTGAGTCAAGAAACAACACAAGATATTATTTACTCCTCAATGAGACAAAGTTTCGTCGACGATAAGGTAGTTATTATCTTGGTATCATATACGACGTCGGTCATCTCTCGAAAGATGTTGAGGAAACTTCAAGGTTGAATATCGATCACAATATATCTATACCAGGGGTCTGACGATGAGACAAGGAAAATGTGTTCATCCACAAATGAATCAACATGAATAACATCCTCATCCAACCGAGGGAAGTCCGATATTAACTTGGAAAAAACTAGTGATCTCTTGGATTTCACCGAGGAAAAATCAAGATCAAACTCTTGCAAGATGACAATCCATTTTTTATATTCGCCCCCCATGATATGCCTAGTAAGGACATATTGAAATCGATCGGCATCGACAACCAAAGTAGTTTTGAAAAGAAATATATAGTTTCATAATCGTTGAACTACATGAACGACATCCAAAGCTAGCTTCTCGATATGAGAATACTTGAGTTCAGGGTTGATTAAGTTTTTACTAAGATAGTAAACGACGTGCTCACGCAGCTCGTCATGCTCCTGAACCAAAACCATACCAATCGTCCCTTCAGACGCGGTGATATAAAGCAAATAATCTATATTGTAGTCTAGAGGCTTCAACAGAGGTGTCGATACCAAGGATTTCTTTAGAGCATCAAAGGAATCCTGGGATTTCTCATCCCAGATAACAGGAGTGGCCTTCTTCAAGAGATGAATAAAACCCTTAGTAATATTGGCATAGTTTTCTATAAACTAACGTAAAAAGTTAGATTTCCCCTGTAAACCTTGAAGTTGATGAATACTATGCGGGGTAGGAAATCAAAGTATTGCCTCAACCTTTAATGGACCCACCATGATCCCAGTCTCAGAGACTAAGAATCATAGAAGATGAACTGACCTAGAGAAAAATATTCATTTATGAGGGATCAAACGGATGTGGTAATAGTGACATCTTTCAAAAAATAGTCGAAGGTGGGTAGAGTGATCCACTCTCTTGTGGGAGTGAGAAGCAAGATTATTGAGATAGGATTCAACTATATTCTTGACATTGTGAAACATGAAGGTCATAGCTCGTTGGAAGGTTGATCCAACGTTTTTAAGACCGAAATGCATTTTTCGGTATGCAAAAGTACCCCAAGGACAAATAAATGTCATCTTATGTTGATCCTTGGGCTTAATCTGAATTTGGTGGTATCCTGAAAAATCCGCCCATAAAAGAAAAAACCTCACTTCCCACTCATCGAGAATCTGATCAATGAAGGGTGTCGAGAAGTTGTCTTTACGACAGGCCTTATTCAGGTCTCGAAAATCCATGCATACATGGATGGTTACTTACTTCTTATTCATAGGAATGGGATTGGATACCCATTCAGTAAAGGGAACCGAGTAGATAAATCCAACATTAAGCAGTTTTTCCACCTCTACCTTGATATTAGGGGCCTTCCTAAGATTGACAGCTCTAATTCGTTGTCGAATAGGTTTGGCATCCAGGTAGGTTTTAATCTCATGTTCGACAATTTGAGCGTCGATTCCTGACATATCTTCATATGACCAAGAGAATACATCATGGAATTCTTTGAAGAGCTCGGTGTAGATCATAATTTCTTTTGACGAACAATTTGCACCAATATATACATTTTCAACCTTACCAGGAATAAGAGAGATATCGATTGTGATGGTAGGATAGATACTCACCATGTTTCTTTTGAAATAAATGCCATGCGTATCAAGTGCAACTACGGGGTGACTGACTATCTCGCTCAAGGTAGATCTAAAATTATCTTGTTCGATTCTAGTAAGTTCTGGGAGGAAATAAGAGTGATGGTGCATATCATACCATGGCTTGTCATAACCATTCATGGCCTCTATGGTTTCTTGATCTGAGGGTAAAGTATCATCGAGGCAGTCAGGTGAGAAAGATGATGAAGTGTCCCATACGTGCTTAAGAATAGGATCTTCCTCATCCGTTAGCAAAGTGATAGGATCCGGGTTGGAAGAAGAGTCAAGAACATCCTAATACGCTATATTTTTTTCTGAGGCATAACCATTCTAGTATGTGACTGACCTTCACAAGACACAGTCAAGGAAGGTAGGCTCCAAGGATCATTAAAATACGAAGTACGGAAAGGAACGGACCTCATTGGTGAAGAAGACCTACTGGACATGGCATAGATATGATGAATTGGTTCCAGGAAATAAAAGGTACCCATAAGGGATGAATACATTCCAACACCAATATTCTCAATTGTCGACTGATAATTGTCTATCATGGAGATCGACAATCCAACTGATGCATTGGGGCTAACGTACGCAAAGGATAATTGGTCAATCATCATGATCTTCCCATCATGAGGAAAGCATAGAGTACAAAAGATGGACGATATGACTGTATTCATAGAATAAGTCCAGTTATGTTCTAGTAACAAGTTATAGTCAAGGGGCATATCAACCACATTGAAATCGACCTCCACCATATTCCCACCTAACTAGATCATGAAGGAAGGAAGAATACCGTGAGAGCAGAAAGAATGACCGTCAAAAGCAGTCAACATGGTCAGATATTTAGAGAGGGTTGGAGAGCCAATGCTTTTCCAATAGGTTAAGGACATCATGAATGTTGCATCACCTTCATCAATAACAATACGTTGGATGTTATACTTTGAGTAATCCATGTGGATTTGGAATGCCACATGGTAAGGCAAGCGAGGCTTCATATCCATGACGTCAAACTTGATAACCTTAGAGACACTGAGATCTAGAGCTCCTAACACAGATAAAAAGGAATTCCTCTATGAAGGACATGTTTGGAGTACCTCCAGCTGACATTGCGCAATGGGTTTGACCCAGATCCTCAATAATAAAGTAATTTTGGGAGGCTCTAGCATTAGAGTTGTGGGTAGAGAGCTTGAGTACTCCTTTCAGAATATGAGGTGAAGGCTCTGGTTTTTCAATCTATAAAGGCATATATAGCAGAGGGAGAGACTCTAGACTAGGTACAGTTTGTGAAGAACTATAATCTTGAGACCGAGTGGCTACATTAACCTGATACTTGACCATATTGATGGATAGACAGTCACCATCTTGCACCGGTGGGTTTTGACTTCCACTTGCCACATTTATGGAATTCAAGGAGCTTGAGGCCATGTGTTTATTATGTGGAAAAGGATTATTTAGTAGAGTAGGCGATAGAGATAGAATCCTCGTATCTTCCCCAAGTTTGGGGCACACGTGGGTAAGGCGATTGTCTATACAAAACTTTCATGGAAACTTCACCTTTCACCTTTATTTCTTTCCCTCACCAACATTATTATTTGAATTCTTATTAGTACCATTGTCCTTGGGTTTATTATTATTATTCCTCCCACCCTTATGATTTTTACCATGTCCTTTATTTTTATTCCCTCCTAGTTGTTGGTTACCATTTGGGTTGGTCAATGACTGCATAGAATTTACATTTGTCAGTTGAGTGGGAATGGAGGACACAAACGAAGATTTTCCTCCTACAGACTAGTTTAGAGACAACTCTTTCAATTGGCTTGTCACCAAGTCTGCAGATTTCACATTTGTGGAGCCTACAATACCATTGACACGAGGTTCAGGATTTTGTCTATAGTCATAGATTAACCTCGGTGTGTCTAGAAGAATTTTGTATAACATCCTAGACTGAGAATATATAAGATCTAACTATTGGGCCTGAAAAATCACTTCTTACTTAGATGTAACTCTGAATGTCAAAACATCCTTCAAAATATAAGGTTGTAAAGACTTAAGGAACCATTATAAAAGGAACTCTGGAGGTATGTAGGCTTTGATCAACCTCTTCCATATACACCACTCTTGTATGTGATCCGATATATGGGTGGATTTTTCCTGGCAGAAGGACGACATAAGTTCTATGTTGGCATCATAACGAATTGAAAATTGGAGGTGGTTGAGGCATACTAAAACAATCTGATTAAAAGCTTCGTACACCCCCCCAGGTAGCTCTATATACCATTTCGCTGAAACCCCCATGAGGGTGCATTGAAACAATCTTAAGCGAATAGAATCTTCGTTAAGGGAATTAGAAGAGCACCAAATATGAAAATTAGTGACATGATCACCAGGATCCTCACCAGTCTTGCCTTTGAATTTCGGAATATCTGAAAGAAGCTTGGTGGGGACGGGGGGATCATGACAGGTCATGATGCACATGGTCATTCATTAATCTAGATAGGCCTGACAGATTGAGCGTGGCCAGAAAAGGGAGACAGGGTTGAGGCATCTGGCCCCAATCTTTCGAGAAAGATTGTTGTTGGGGAATCATAGCCCATATAGGGTTATGGTATGCACCATGGCCCTATTCGGGATTTTAAAACCCCCGTCTAAACTGATTCATAAGGGGTTGTTTGGGCATCATTCCAGTAGGAATGTTATGATGAGGGTTGTAAAGATTTCCCCCAGCCAGAGTAGCTCTAGGTTGGGGGTTACCCAAGGTGTGAAAATGACCTCCTTTGGGTGTGAATACGGAGGATAGGGGTGGATTTGTCATGCCAAATTTTTTGGTTGGAATTAGTGTGGAGGAGGTAGGTGTAAAGGATGGACCATAAGCAACAACTTGTCCGCCAGGTTGACCACTCCATCAAGGAGCATTAAGACCAGGATTAGACCCAGGGTGAAAAGGAGGTAGGCTTCCAACCGTAGGAGTTGTTTGAGGGATATGAGCCCTGTCAAACGAGACATGAATATGCAGAGGAGCCATTCCCCCAATCCCAATACTAGTATTTGGTTTAGACGTTGGAATGGAGGATGAAAATTGCAATGTGAAATTTGGCATACCATAAGAAAAAGGTCTAGAGGATGTAGGGATGGACTGAGTATTGTATCCAGGTGTACAAAAAACAGATGCAAAAGGTTTTGTCACAATGGGTTGAGTAGCAACCGCAGGATGGATAGGAGTGATGATGGGAACCATCGGAACTACAACCACAGTGGTTTAATGTGTCGAAGGAACATTATTAACTACAATAGGAATGGGAGTCGAGGGACTCTTAGTATCTTTCTGACTTGACTCAGTAATCATCCTTGTATGATCACAATTTTGGTAGATGGAGATGTGTATACCACGTTTGATAACTTTACACCTTTTAGAAGGAAAAGAATCAAGATGCAGTGGTAATATTAACAAACGATGAGACCTACAAGGAAGTTGGCTTGGATCCTTGATGACTCAATACTTGAGATATAAAATTGAATCCTAAGGCCAACCAATAATCAAGGAGCACACCAAAATAAACAAAAGGCCAATATGCACACAAATAGGATAAAGTGGTTGAAAGGGGCCTCCCTCCCTAAAGTAGTAATACCTTGCCCAAGAGGGGCCTGAGACTCCCTGCAAAATATAGTAGGTATCAAAATCAGTTATAAGGGCCCTCATGGGATTAACAACCAGTCAGTCAGATCCCCCCAAAGAGGTAATCCTCCATAAATGTTGTGTGTTGTCCAACCCTTATCTAACCTAGGGTACCTACAAAATAACCCCTGCAAGTAACCTATGTGGTACCTATGTCAAGAAACTAAGCCACCATGGTATAACCGATGTGCAGGTGAACATTCGTAAGTCAGGTCTACCATATGGGTAGGGTAATAAAGCTCAAAATATTGAAATGACCACCTCTCACATAGGTAAAGGTACTAGAAAGACCCACATATACGAATATATCCCCAGAAATATCTCTGACACTAAGAAGGTATTGGGGGGATATCCCCTCAACCAAATTCACGCGACCTCGTGCTTAACTACGGTGTAAACAAAGCCTCCTGAAGTCACCAATAATGTAATGGATTTCACCACTCCCTTAATTAGACACATATGTTGAATTTAATAGCATTGGAGACATTTACTCACCAAATCCTATTCCAAGGCTTTAAATCCTAATCTAGTTTGTGCACCTTAAAAAATAAAATCGTTTCTAATCAATTTTAAATTTATCAGCGTTACTTTTAGTTGCCTTGTTTACTCAAAAAGGTGTGGTCATAAAATTGATGATGTTATGACTCAACAAGTAAAATAAATGAATATTAATAAAATGAAAAACCCTAACTTCAATTCCCAATAAATGATAAGCTTTTCAAAATGCAATTTCCAATTTAATTCTACAATTCCAAATAAGATGCAAGCTTTCCATACATGTACTAAGATCAATGATAAGAACCCAAAATATCAAATGTCAATAATGCAAAATGTGTATTTTTTTATTTTCAATATAAAAGAATGAAAATGAAAGGACTAAACATGAGCATGATATAAATACCCTACTGTATGTAAATAGAGACAAACCAAGTAGAATATTAAGAAGCAGACACCCAACCCAAGATGCAAGGATAGTCAATGAAAAGTAAAATAGCTTGATATAAAGACCCTCATGTATGTAAACAGAGACAAAACAAGTAGAATATCAAGAAGCATACACCCAACCCAAGATTCTAGGACAATCAATGAAAATGATGATGAGAAAGAAACACCACCTGAAAATTCAACCAAAAAAAGGTTTCCTATCACTCTGCATGCACTTAACAGTCATAACAGAGACCTAAGAAGACTCACCAAACATCAAAACTTACCCAACAAACATCAAAATCAACAAACAAGAAAAAAGGGATGATGTACGTGATTGTTCAGGAGAAAACTATGTATATATTCTTCCTATAGAACGACAACTCGTGTATGTACACGAATGTCAAGCCAAAATCTACGTATATGTGTTGAAACACTGTCAGGATAAGGATAAGGCAAAGAAAATAAGATTCAAAATGAATAGAGGTTGTCAAGCAATCAAACAACAAGAAACTCAATATAAATGAGAGCAATGAAAGGATAAAAACACTCCAAACCTAGAAAAGAAGATTATATCTCCATTATGGTTTCCAATTCTGTTACGAGGAAAATCACTCTATGGCATGGGGTAAACCACAATAGATGGAAATTAATGCAGAAATAAACTCTAATATCAAGTATGATATATAAAAAAACATGCTAAGAAGATAAGATAAAGAGCCTACCTCATCTAGATATTTGATGAAGTCCACCATTGAGCACTTGACTCAAAGAAATACACCTCCAACGTGTCCTCAAAAACCAAGATATGAAAACATATGGTGATGATATATAAATTTATCACATATAATAGCATAATCCATCAATATTCATGACAAATATGCCCATGGAATAACAATTCAAATATTTGCAAGACATTAATTGGATGTGAAAAGAGTATTTCTATTAAAATGTAATTAATAGAAGTGTATGAATGACAAACTTATGTGTCGGCACCTTCAGAACCAAGAAACTAAGTCCCTTCCAGCTGGGCCTCCACCACTTTAATCCTCCACCAAAGGAAATCTCATATAAGAGAGACAATGAGGTTCTCCATCAAATAGGGAACAGCTTGGGGGATAAACAATGTGTTCAGACTTAAAAGGACAAAGGGATGCAGACTCAATATGAAGTGAATAATTTCTCCAGCGTAACTTTGCTCTCAACGTTGAATTCTTATCTCCTTTTCTACATATTGTATATGGCCCATTTATATCCTTCAAATGGAACTGAAGGGGCCGAGTCATAACATTTCCAGTATATGGAAGATCAAGGATCATGGATCCCATGACATGACATGGAAACCCAACACCATTTTTTAAGTTTTAGCACAAAACCCGATGTACACGGGTTTTAATGGTGAAACCTACATATACGCATGTTGTATAGATTTTAGGGCATGTATATGTGGAAAAATACAATTTTTAGCTCTAGGAACTGCAAAAAGGGACTTCAAGTCTACATATGGAAATGGAAAATGGCCCTCCGAGCAAGTTTGCATATGGTGGGGAAATTATTGCTATAACATATAACGCCATAACATTATGAGGAAAGAAAAAATGAGATTCACAATACATAAGTATTTTTCTAAATAACTTATCCCCTTCATTCAAGTCTTTTTTTATCATATTCTATAGTATCCCTTTATTTCTCAAGGGTGTTACAACTCCTTTTGTTGAGGAGTTTTCTCTAATATAATACATCATCAAGTTACTTTGAGGAATATGGGTGAGTTACCCCCTCAATATCAAGCCCATCCAAAGGATATATCAACTTCTTCTAAATCTAAGCATGATTGGCCCAAATAGGAACACTCAAAATCCTCCAGAGAGAAAAAAATTATATGCAGTTATTTTCATGAGGGACATCTCTTCAAGTCTTTCCTTGCTCATGTTCAAAAATCAAAGATCTTGTGAGATCTACAATGGGTGACAAAGAGATTTTCAATGAAAATAAGTAGTTCATATCATAATGCAATCGACATATTGGTACTCCTCTTCTCAACAAGAGTGTATCATTGATTCTAATGCTACCAAACATGACCACCTTCTCTCTTAATATAGACAACAACACAATGGAGATGAATTGGTTATTGGTAACAATTCAATGCTATAATTTTAAAGTTGTGGTGATGTTATCATAGATACAACTGAGTTTGGATATGTTATTCACGTTCTATATGTCAGACCAAATCTTCTTTCTATATACCACATTACACACACTAATAAAAATGTGGACTTATGGTCAGACCAATATTGTAAAGGAAAAGAGTGATTGTTTCAAGGTGGTTGCCTCAAGATTGTGACAATATAATCATATGTACAAGTTGGGGAAGTCCTTATTCAAATAGAAAAGGGTTTGTTTCTATGGTACTCAATGTTGATGACATCGACATAATAAATAATTAGCATCTTACTCACACCAATTATGGATATTTATGACGTATGAATGGAGTACACATGGTTGGTAACCTTACATGTATTAAACTACATAGTGGTGTTTATGAAGGGTATATAATATGTAAAATTCATCAAGACTCCTTTCCTAAGGACGAAGAGAAGCTAGATTTTATTTTCTTCCATTTCTTCATATTGATATCTATGGGTCTATAGCTACACATTCTATTGGGAGAGATAAGTACATCCTCACCTTTGTTTTTATTTCTCTCACTTTATTTGGGTATACACCATTAAATCTAAGGAAGAGGTGTTTGGAAAGTTCAAGGAATTCAAATTTCTTATGGAAAATCAAAGAAATAGGGAGATCAAGTGTCTCAGGATTGATGGTAGAGATGAATATATTGACAATTTTTTCAATTTTTTTCTCATTTGTTAGGGCATCTCTTAGTAGAGAATTATTTCTTACACTCCACAACAAAATGTAGTAGCATAATGAAATAATAGGGATATCACGGGCTTGTCTCTCTACATGGTTAACTCCAAGAAAGTGAATATTTCATTCTAGGGAGAGGTGGTTGTTTGTGCAACCCATATAATCAATGCATCACCTACTTGTGTTGTCACGGTTATGACTCCTTATGAGAAATGGTATGGTAGAAAACCTATTATTTGATATTTCATAAAATTTTGGTTTTAGTGCATGGACCCATGCTCCTAGTGAAAGGTGAAACACATCATTTTCTCTATCACTCTGGTTGGATATAGTTTATGGCCCTACCACTCACCAAGTGGTTGAATGTAACATACCCAGCCACCCATAAGTTGGCCACACTACTTCAAAATGCACTTCAAAACTGATTTTGAATTATGATAACATTTAATTAATAAAGAAGCATGAAATAAACACAATAACAACTCATGCAATAACCAACAACTCATGATACAACATAAAATAATGTTTAAACATACCATGCACAACAATAAACAACAAGCATGCATATTACAAATACAAAGCTCAAAGAGAATAATTAATACACAATGAAAATAAATATACAATCAAAGGAAACTGTGACAGAGGACACTTATCTTACGCAAAGTTAATCACCAACTGTCTGCAGACCAAGGACGTTACACCCAACCATAGACATTGTTGTTCCAAGTCTCAATAGTAGGTCACCCCCGAGCTAGGGCTATAAATCCACAAGGATGGTTCCAGGGTGTCACTCAACTTCCCAAACCAAACAACACTCAAGCTCTCACAAGTTTCTCAACACACGGAAATCTAAAGTACATCATCTATGTTCACTCCATCCTGCAACACCCAAACACAATGAACCCCCTTCACTTCCATGCAATCCCTCAGGATTTCCACTTCTTTCCAAGGCTCCAGTGCATCTGTTCAAGAATCTCCATACTGGGAATCTCAGGATTCACAGTTGTGAAAAAAACGTAACACATGCCAATGCATCTCAGACATGCAGGCATTAATTCATGGCTAGAAGACACCAATGATCACTACATCCAGCCAACAATGGCTTCTCACTCAGCAATTCGTTTTTCCTTCACAAGCCAAGATCAAGAATGAATTAGGAATAGTGAATGATTGAAAGAGTGAATGGAGAGCTAACAGAATTAAGAGTGTGAACCCCCAAATATCCCAAAGATGGGTTTATATATTTACTTGGAAATCAAGAACCACGTGTCCTTCCCCAAAAATCTCATGTAATTGCTTCTCTCAATGAAAACAATTATGGGTAAATAAAATATAATAAAAAGACTTATCCCATTAATCCCCCTATTTCATTGAATCATATCTCCCTATAACTCTTGTCCTTGTCCATCTAGCAGCCAACGATGTATTTTATTATTAATAATAATCAGAACATTACATTTCCTCGGAACTCAAGCCTCTTTTAATTATTTGGGAACTCTATCCTTTCATAAAATAATAAAATAAATTGTTAATATGGGGACTCAAACTTGAGGTATTACATTCCCCTCCCCCTTATTTTTTCACTATCCTCAGTGCATATACAAAATAGAAATCAAAATTTTAAAATTCTTCAAAACGTTGTGGGTACTCTACCCACATGGCATAGTCATTCTCCCAAGTAGCATATTTAGGACCGTAGCACATCCACTAAAATTTTACTAGTTCTATGACTCGATTCCAAATCATTTTGAATTTTTTGTTCAATATGTGCATCAACTGGACTTGAAAGTCTCCTTTTGGCTCCAACTAAATCAAATTCCAATCAATCACATGGTTAGAATCATGTACATTTTTTTTCAGAAAAGAGACATGAAATACATTATGCACATTCATGGAAGAAGGAAATGCAAGCATGTATGCAACTGGCCCTATTCTGTCCAATATCTCAAATGGACCATAGAATCTGGCTGCTAGCTTTGTACAAATACCTAGCTTTATTGAGCTCTTCTTGGGATTTACTTTCAAAAGAACATGCTCTCCCACTTTAAATTCTCTAGTTGTCCTATTCTTATTGCATAAATCTTCTATCTATATTGTGTTTCCTTCAAATTATTCTTAATTTTAACCATCTAGTCTTCCATATCCTTGAGCAATTATGTCCCAAGTACTACTTTTCCAGCTGGGTTGTCCCAATTCACTGGAGTATTTCATTTTCTACCATATAAAGCTTCAAATGGGATCATTTTCAATGAATCTTGATACCCATTATTATAGGAAAAATCAACCAAATGTAAGTAGTCTTCCCACTTAGATGTCTTATCCATCACATACATTCTCAACATGTCTTGAATTACTTGGTTGAATCTCTTTGTTTTCCCATCTGATTGTAGATGGTATGTTGTGATAAAATTCATATTTGTACCAAATCCTTTAAATAATTCTCTCCAGAATTTTGAAGTAAACTTTGTATCTCTATTTGAGACAATTTCCTTAGGTATCCCATGTAACCTAGCAATTTCCCTCATGTATATTTCTGAAATATTAGTTGTTGTATGAGTCATTTTCACAGGAACAAAATGAGCAGTCTTTGTTAATTTATCAACCACTACCATTATTGAATCATGGTGTCTTTTTTTCCTAGGAAACTTAGTGATAAAATAAGTGGTTACCACTTCCCATTTCCTCTCTAGAATTGGTAATGGTTGATGCAAACCCACTAGGTTTCTATGCTCATCTTTCACTCTTTCACATTCCATACATCTGGCAATGTAATTAGCAACATCCTTCTTCATTCCTGGCCAAAATAATTTTCTTCTTAAAGCTACAATTTTGTTTTGGTAATCGGGATGTATGGCATGTGGAACATTATGCATCTCTTTTAATACCAAATTCCTAAGTTCTTTGGAACTAGGAATATAAATTCTATTCTTATGCATAAGTAATCCATCTTCCTTAATATCGTACTCTTTGATTTTCCATTGTACATTTTCTTGTTGTAAACTTTATTTTACCTATATGTAATGTTGATATGTAATAGTAACATCTAAAATTTTTCTCTTCAAATCTGACTGATGCATACTAATGGTTGTAGCATGCATGAGATGTAGTCTTATGCAGAGTGCATCAACAAATTTATTTTCTTTCCCTTTGATATGTTTGATGTCAAAGTCATACTCACTTAAAAATTACATCAATATTGTATGTTTGGTATTCAAAGTTGGTTGTTAAAAAAGGTATTTCAAACCACTATGGTCTGTCTTTATTTTGAATCTCTTTCCCATGAGATAATGCCTCCACATCTTCAATGCATGAACTATGGAAGTAAACTCCAAATCATGTGTGGCATAATTCCTCTCATGTTCTATAATATTTTCAAACTCATAACTAATGGCATGTACATTTTGAGTGAGGACTCCACCATGTCCTTCCTTGCATGAATTTGTACATACCACAAAATTCTCATTTGGATCAACAATCTTTAAAATAGGTGCACTAGTGAGTAATTATTTCAACAAATTAAAATTATCTTCACACTTTGTTGTCCATTCAAACTCAATTCCCTTCTTTTGCAAAGAAGTGATGGGATGAGAAATGTTAGAGAGCCCTGTTGTAAATCTCCTGTAGTATCCATCTAATCCCATAAAACATATGATTTTTGAAACATTCTTGGGTGCTTCCCATCCTCTAATGGCTTCAATCTTCTCTAGATCTACTGATATAATTTCCTCTGAAATAATGTGCCCCAAATAATGGATATGTTCTTGGTAAAAATAACACTTACTAATCTTGGCATAAATCTTGTGTTCCCTCGACACTTGAAACACCAAACTTAATTGATGTTCGTTCTCTTCCTCTGACTTGGAATAAATAATTATGTCATCCAAAAACACAATGACAAACTTATCCAAATAATTTTTGAATATGCCATTCATTAAGAACATAACGACAACTGGTGCATTGGTCAGTCCAAATCGCACCACTACAAATTCATAATGTCCATATCTGGTTCTAAAGGTTGTCTTATTGATTTTTCCTTGATTCTTACCTTATGGTATCTGGATATCAAGTCTATCTTTGAAAATTTATTTTCCCCTCTCAGTTGATCAAAGAGGTCATAAATTATGGGTAGAGGGTATGTTTTCTTCACAGTGGATTTATTCAGCTGTTTAAAGTCAATACACAGTCTCACTATTCCAGCCTTCTTTTTGACAAAGATTATTGGTGATCCCCAAGGTGAGACACTTGGGTGTATGTACTCTTTCTTCAAAAATTCATCCAACTAAATTTGTAATTCCTTTAATTCGGGTACTAAATCAATAGAGAAGTTTATTTCCCTCTTTGTTGGAAATCCTGGTATTTCTTGGAATACATCTTCAAACTCTTGCAATACTGAAAAATATTCAAGGCTTGGCCCTTTTGTCTTCTTTGTCTCTTTCACATGAGCTGCATAAAATTGACATCCTTTCCTAAAACATCTCTTCAGTTGTAAGGTTGAAATATCCCTTATAAAAATGGATCTTGGAATTCCTTTCACATTGCTATGTTTTCCTTGTTCATCAATACATGTAAATGTCTTTTATGACAATCGAGGACAACATGATAATAATCCAACCCATCCATCCAAATCATGATATCATAAGATCATAATCGTATGATATTTAAGTCAACATTAGTATTCACTCCATTAAGGCTTATTGGACAACCTCTAACCATCTTATTGATCCTTCTTTTAGTGGCTAGTTGAACCAAACTTGACTTTTCAAGATTACTTTTCTCCAAATGTAATATGTCCACTATTTTAGGAT
>JZKD02S1333671.1:39416-62773 GCA_000966675.3 Picea glauca | reverse complement strand
AATAGTCTTCCATCTGCATCTTCCATAACTGGTAGTTTTGGCCGTTAAATTTCTTGACCCTAAACTTTCCATCTTCCGACATTGCTCTCACTCGAACCAGGAACCCTCTTTTCCTACGAGTTACCTTATGCTCTGATACCAGTTGTTAGAAAAATAGGACCGCAGAGCAATAAAATAAAACAAATACAGAAACAAAACACAGAAGACACACAATACAAGAGAGACACAAATTTATGTGGTTCACCCAGTGTGGGCTATGTCCACCATAAAAATTGCCAGGTCCTTCCTTTATTATTATCTAGAAAATGAAGGGATAAAACCTACAACAAAACCCGCTATAACTTCCTCTTCATTCTCTCACAGTATCCTCTCTCAGAATACAATATTCACCATCAACCATAGCCATAATACATTTCTCTCATAAAAGAGGGTTGCCTTCTAGGGAAAAAAACCCTAACATAATCTCTATCGTTAGATCTGTGACCTTATAATGAACGGTCCAGATTTACAATGAAATTACAATATACTTTTACAAGGCAATTTTTGTTTCTGGGGACGCTGTCCCCGAACCCCTGCTTTCCCCCAAACCCCACAGAGGGGGTACCCCCCCTCTTCACTCCTCCGTGTGGAAGAGTGTACATACTTCTAGGGTGTAAATACTTCATGGGGTATAAACACGGCTGAAAGCAAGGACCTCTGAATCAGGAAGATAATCAGGCTCCACAACCAACAAGACACACTATATTTTTGTGAAGCATGTGTTGAGATACTTACAAAGCATAGCTAGACATGGTCTGAGATATACTTCCAGTATTCACATAAGATTGTAGGGATATACTAAATCTGATTGGGTAGGGAGAGAAGTGGACAGGAATATCACCTCTGGGTGTTTCTTCACTTTGGGATCTACCATGGTTTCCTAGTGTAGTAGGAAATATACTTTTATGGATTTGAACACTGCAGAAGCAAAGTACATTGCATTAAGTGTGGCAGTCCGTGAAGTAGTGTGGTTTCACAAGCTCCTTTCATATTTATTTGGGAATGTATTGGATTCCATCGTTATTCACTGTGATAACCATAGTTGTGTGAAACTCTTAGAGAATCCATTGTTTCTTGATATCAAGTACCATTACATCCTATACATGGTGCAGAGGAAGGAAGTATTGGTGCAGTACCTTCCTACATATGATTAGGTTGCTAATGTTCTTACAAAACCCCTTACCAGGATGAAGTTTGAGTACTTCTGTGACAAACTTAGCATGGTAGAGAATGCCTCCCTCACTGAGAGGGAGTGTTAGTGTTTGTATCTTCCTGAAACATTCTTGAGATCATACTCCTTTGTGACTAAGTTGAGCTGGTCTGTGAGGAAACTTATCTGAGAGGGATAAGTGGGTTTTAGCTTATAGCCCAGTGTCCCTTATGGAGAGAACATGAGGACATGTCCCTTGTGGATATCACATGAGGGAATGTCAAGGTATTTGACCTTGAAATTACACACTATGGGGAGTTTACGCTAGTGTTTCTAGAGGGAGTAGCCTCTAGAAGTCTCGATCATACTCCTTTATGACTGAGTTGAGTTGATCTGTGAGGAAACTTATTTGAGATGGATAAGTGGGTTTTGTATTATATCCCAACATCCCTTGTGGAGAGCACATAGGGACACATCAAGGGAGTTTACCTTGATGTCACACACTATGGAGAATTGACCCTGGTGTTTCTAGAGGGAGTAGCTTCTATAATTTCACATGGGAGTGCCATGTGTGACAAACCTTTTTTTACAATGTACCGAGTAAGAATTGGTCGAACCTTCTCCTATATTGGGCTGTAGACTAAGGGATATAGGATGCATTTATCACAAAGGTATACTTGTGGTAAATGGTCCTATGCATACTCATTCCTTGATCATGACAAGGAATAATATGGACTCGAGGTGATTTCCCCATGTCGGTTAGCATCGGGTTAACATTCACTCACAGATGTGTACCTGTGGTGAACGAACCTGGTGTGGTATTTGTCCTAGTCATGGTTATTTGACAAGGAATGATAAAGACTCGAGATACTAGATTCTATCACATGCGGACCTAGAGTGAGCTTGATCTCATATAGAGTCAATTGGATCATACGGAGTGTCGCATAAAGAGTTTCCCCTTGGTTTAGGTGGGAGAGAGACATCTCCCAATACTGACAGACAAGTTTCATGAGTCTAGGGTGAATTTTGTATACTTCATAGACAAGATTTGGCATGATTAAGAATGTCTCCCTCGTTGAGAGGGAGTGTTGATGCTTGGGAAAAATAAGGAAGACATTCTTCCATATATATATATATATATATATATATATATGACATGGTATTTATAATACAAGGTATAAATATACATAATAAATAAGTATTTATTTATTATCCAAGGGACGCATCCTTTCATGGATGATCACCATATGTTCTCTATATATGGAACTCTCATCATTGTAATAACATATCAATAATATATATCATCTCATATGAAAAATCAACATTTGTATCTTCTTGGATGTTTTGCATAGTCTTCACTTTATCTCCTTTGTGAGGGAAATCTTTGTATAGGTGATTTATTTACACCCCCAACATTGGATTGGTGGTCTTCCTCTTTCTCCCAAGGAGTATTCCTTCTTGGATTCATTATCAGTAGACTATTTTTGTTGATTTGTATTTGGAATGTTTCTTTTAAAAGGAGGTTTGAATCCCTTCCTTCTCTGATCAGATTTGTATTTCTTATTATCCTTCCAAGATTATGATGTAGGAGCATCATCTCATGTGAGCCAGCTAGCCAGCCAGCCACGTCAAGCACAGGCATTCAAACATGAAGAGAGGTGCAGCCCTCATTTTTTATTTAAAATTGAATGTAATTAAATGTTTAAGCTATTGAGCTGGGAAGTCGTGCTTTGCACAGGCCCAGAAGTAATTAGGCCTTTAATGTTTGTAAGGCTGCAATCTAGATCCGATATGCGGACTAGACAACCATTGAATGTAATTGAATAGGGTAGTTGAGGTTTGGAGAGAAGAGCTCGAAGAGCCCGCCCTCAGGTAAAAGATCAAGAGGATCTCATTTTGTAATAGTAGAGTTGAATAGTTGAGTTAGAGTCTACGAGTAGAGAGCAGAAGAGAAGGATTCGAGACCTTGTTACAGGTCATGCTCAGGAACACCTTGTATAAATAGGAATTTATATTAATACAAACTAGAAGCAGTTTTTCCTGCATATATTTCCTATGTTTGAATGAATGTCTTTTGAGTGTTCATGTTTATGCTGTGTTCTTTATGACTGTAGATGTATGTTAGGCATTTGCAGGGGTTTTGTTTGATTTCATAATTTGAGAGGTCTTTGAGGCTTCACACAAGGAGGGTGTGACAAAATGTTGCTTGTTCTAATAGCCGTGCACAGACGATGCATTCCTGAATCTGCGGATTCAGACAAAGACATGATGCAGGCAGAAGAACTGAAGTCAACAACTCGAAGAAGGCCATGAGGTTGTTGAATACCTCAGGAGGTGAGGCTGTGTAAGCGGAACATAGTTGCAGACAGAACTTATGTTGTGATTTCTGCAGAGCTCTGTTAGGTGGGCATTGAGTGGGTGCAAAGGAGTGCACACAGGAACTCTACTGTGAGTTCTGTAGAGCTCTGCAAAGTGGGCATTGAGAACATGCATAGTGATGCATTGAGAGGAACTCGGCTGTGAGTTCATAAGAAGCAAGAACCACTGAAGGATTTTTGATACTCTGCCAGGTGGGCATGGAGTAAGTGCCAGAGTACACAGAGGGATTTTGTTGATTTCAGAAGAAGGCAGAAGCAGTGAGGAGTTCCGTAAGAGGCTCTGCCAAGTGGGCATTCAACATATTCACAGGGTTATTGGATACCCAGAGAGACTCAGAAAAAGGTTGCTTGAGTGAGGGAGTGCCAAGAGGGCATTGAGTAAGTGCTAGAGTGCACAGAAGGAACTATGTTGAGTTCAGAAGAAGATAGAATCTCTGAGGAGTTATGTAAGAGGCTCTGCCAAGTGGACATTGAGAATATACACACAGGGCTACTGAATACCCGGAAATACTCAGCAATAGATTGCTTGAGCAGACCGAGTGCCAGGAGGGCCTCATAATTCTCCATCTGCAGGAGCAAGAGAGAAGGGACTGTTTCCTTAGAAGTCTGGGTGAGGATAAAGCTCAGAAGAGACAACACCTTTCTGTGCATGCAAATAATCTGCAAGGAGTGCAGGAGTCGTAGAAACCTCTTAAGGTTTCAGAGAAGGTCAAGCTTAGGAGGGAGAGTTATTTTACGCACAAAACTGTAGCTACAAGGAGTGCAGAGGCTACAGAACTCCTTAACGAGTTTAGAGTAATCAAGGCTCAGGAGGGGCAGCGTTTTCTTGCATGCAGCGAAGCTCAAAGTCGTGGAGTTTGCAGAACCAGAGCAAAGGATGAGGCCTTTTGTATTTTTGGAAATTCTTTCAAGTTTGGGAAGAACACATAGAAGCTCGGGAGGAGCAAAAGCTACCATTGGATCCAGCCGGAGAGATCTAGACCGTTGAAAGGTTTTCACGTACAGGAGGTAGTGCAACAAAGGAGTGCACAAAAGAAGAGGATCTGGACCATCGGATCTTGGTCCAATTAACCATCAGCCATTGGATCTTGCAGGAGTTGCACGAGATTTAAACCTCGGAGAAGAGTAGAGGCAAAAGTCCCGACAAGAGGGGTGGCATCGGGATATCGGCATTCAGGATATCAGAGGTCTCGAAGTCGAGAGGTTGGGACATTACATGCCCCGAAACAGTGAGATAGATAAAAGCCATTGATCTGAGGAAGGACACATGTCATGTGATCGTCCATTTTGGAGATCCAGGCACCGGGACTCATAGAGGTGAGCGCTTTTTGACCTTGCATTTGGAGAAGTCCAGAGATTTGATCTAGACCATCCATCTTAAAGGGATGCGTGGCAAGAATCCAGCACTTCGGAAAAAATCCTGAAAGGGGAGAGTCCATCGGTAATCGAGGATCAGAACTTTGGAAGTTTTGAGGGCAAGGAACAAAGGTATTTCGGTGCTTCGAAACCCAAATTTGCGAAGAGGGAAGAGAAAGCCGGAAAAGGTGCCATTTTGGCATTTCGTGGATCGACATTTCAGGGATCTAGTGTACGAGAGGTTGAGCGCTTGGGTTGAGCGACCCTGAAAATAGAGCCGTGGTTTTATGTGTAGTGGTTGTGTGGACCAAAACTTAGCCTTGAGGCTAGTCATCGACAGAGGTGTTTTCGGCATATCGAAAAATCAGTGATTAGGGGATCGAGAAGATAGGGGATTCCTATCATTGGGAATTGAGAAACCCTGAAGCCCGATCATTGTATTTCCTGTTGTGGAAACACGAACTCCATTTTGGAGGGAAAATTCACAGGCACGTGCAGAGGCCGTGACAGGGAAAGAAGGGCATGTGGATCGATTTATGCGCGATTCCAACAGGGAATCAAAAGAGCTAATCCAGCTCACTTGGTGATTGAATGATCCTGAGAGAGGACGTAGGTCTGCATCTGCATCATTTTTGCATGGATTCTTTGTCCTTGCCTTTCTCGTACAAGTAATTAGCCTTCCTAATGGTCTCTGTCAAATTATTAGGCTCATCATACTGAATATTTTCCTTGTAAAAGGATGGAAGTCCACGAAAAAACCTCGGTATCTTCATTTTTTCATCTTTGATAAATCCTACATACTTTAGAAATCCCAAGAACTTCTTTTCATATTTTATCATATTCCTTAGTTCAAGGTACTCTTGCATATTCTTGTCATAGAAGTTATCTGAAATATACTCCTTATGAAAATATCACTTGAAATACTTCTGAGTGATAATTCTCTCATTAATTTTCTCAGCTTGCTTCAACTGATCCCACCACATAGCATCTTTTCCATGCAAATGGCATGTGCCAATTTTGGCTTCTAGGTTGGATGAGTAGTTGTGCAAATGAAATTAATTCCTGATTCCAAGAAACCAAGATTCAACATCATCTTCCCTTTCTTTTTCACCATCAAAGGATGTTGGCTTCTTCTTCCTCAGCTCTCCTTGCAAACTATCTAATTCATGTCTTCTTCTTTGGTGCATTACATGAGATACCTCTGGATTTCTTATGGAGTCTTCAGATTCATAAAATTTCCTTTCTAGGTAAGGAGGTGAATAATTTATATTAGTTTTTCTATCACTTCTAGAATGACTAGCTCTTCTGTAGTTATATCTTCTTTCATAGTGTATTCCCTCTTCCTCCTTCCTTGAGACTAATCCATTCTTTTCTTGCATATGAAATTGTTTTAGGCTTTGCATCACTTGCGAATTTGTTTTATTTTGTTCTCTCATCAACCTCTCGTTGTATTATTTGTAACTTTGCACTTCTATTTTTAAGCTTCTCACGGTCTCTATTAATGTTTATTGTTCCCCTTTGCTCTGGTGTCCATTTGATTATATCTTTGCATTACCAACACTGATATTTTGACCTTAGTCTTATTTAGCATGAATGAAGGCTCCCTCTCTTCCTCTGTGTTATAAATATGCATTTTTGTCTTGAAATGATATGTGTATTTCCCCTAATTCTACAAAATGTGCAATCGACCATTTTTGTTAGAATTATACATAACAAAAAAAAGTCAATTAATGGTAGAGGTCCTTTTTCTACTCGATTCATGAATAATTATATCATAATTATCCAAATTATAATAAGTCAAGGTTATTCTCCTATGAATCATGTTTCCAAATACTATATCCATGCCCCAATCCAAGATCTGAGCTAAAATTTACAGCTTCCTGAAAAAACCACTTTCACCCCATTTATGCAATTTCTGCAGTGCTGCATTTTTTATTGAAAGGCCAACTTATGTCAACTGCAGAAGAAAACATGTCATGAACTAGAGAAAGTTTTGTATGAGAAATAGATAATAATAATTACAAGTAATTCATAACAACTCTCAAATTTCCAATATGATGCTCCAGTAAAGAACTACAACAATTTAGAATCTGCAACTTTGTCCTTCTTCACCCATTTTTCAAAACTTTGAAATTTTAGTAAAACTACTTATCTCTTAATGTATGCACTTTTGGAGAAATTTCACTAGACCAAATTTGTTTGTATTGATGATTATATAAAATGTCAAGTAAATAAAAATTTCTAGTTTTTTTTATCTGGGGTCACTTTTCCTCTGAAAATATCAAATATCCCCCAAAAAAGGCCTGGAATAGTGGATTTTGGCCTATTTCAGTATCTTTATTCCAATCCCCTTATGATTTATTCATTTCATTCATATTTTATTTCCATGTCTGTTTTCTGGACTCTCTCCAAGAGTTTCAACTTAATGTAGACCTCCCCCAATGATCTGGACCCAAATCTTTAAAATCCACTATTTTGAAATATATGGAAAATCCAAGTATAATTGAACAATGGACCTCTCCAATAATTTTGTATATATCCTCCCTGCACACAAAACCCATAAGTTTCATCCCAATACAAATTAATTTTCTTCATTTATGGGAAAAAAAATAAAATGGCTCCAGACTTTTTTTTTAAATTGTGGAACAATTTTTCCTAAGTGCAATCTGCATAGTCGATCTCAAATCGAAAGTTATCTATATCATGGATCTGTGCTCAATCGGCCATCAGTGACTAACATTTTCCTTTAGCACATAAAACCATTTCCCCAAACTGTCGACCCGACCATCAACCATCATCCCAACTCCCCGTTGACGAATTCGTACGCAACTCCAAACCTGCTGACCCGACCATCGGTTGTCAGTCATCAACGATCTTCATTGGTGAATGGAAATCCATACCAATTCAGTTGATTCCCTCCCATCATCCCATTGGTGATCGATGATCCCTGATTACTGTCGAAAACATCTCCTCAATTCGATTTACCCAACCGTCAGTGATCATCCATCTTTATTGTTTGGCATGACAAATATACTGACGTGGAATGACACATGGATGTTGACATGGCATGACACATCATATTGAGGCATCAACTAGGATGAATTTGAATGACATGTGGATGTTAATGGGGCATGACATGTCATCACATTCTTTTCTCCATCAACCATCATTGGTTAGAGATTTCCATTGGCCAAATGAGAACTTCACCTGAAGTCACTGATCCCAGATCCATTGGCCATAGGCAATCAGAGATTTCATTTGGCCGAACTTCAACACTTTTCCAAACTCATCGATCACTGATCCATCGGTGATATCAAATGTCATTTGGTTGAATTTCAACACTTTGTCAAACTCATCGATCCCCGATCCATTATCCATCGAAAAACTCAGATGTCATTTGGCCGAATTTCAACACTTATCCAAATTCGTCGATCCATAATCCATTGGCCATCAGGGATATCATATTTCAATTGGCCAAATTTCATCACTTTTTCAAACTCGTTGATCCTCGATCCATCGTGCATTGATGATATAAGATAGTTATTTTCAACACTTAGACAATTTTGGCCATAACCCAAGTGAATCTAGGTCGTTGATATCCCAGCCAAGATGATCTCAACCATTGATTTTCTCTGACTTCCCAAACGGTCGAAAATGAATATGGACCATCAATCTTCCTCCTTTTCCAAACCGCCAAAATGAATCTGAGTCGTTGATTCTCTAAACTCTGCCATGTTCTATAGTAGCCATTACAATATGCATTATTCGACCTTTCGAGTTGAATTTGGATCTAAACTCTACAGATCGACTCCATTAACTTCTCAGATAATCTTAATTCATTTAAACTCAGATCCGCTCACGAATTTGGGATTTTCTTTCAAAATTTCCACTTTTTTCCCCAAATTCACACATATCGAAATCTCTGACAGTGAATCTTCCTTATTCTCACTTGTTTTAGCCCATACCAATCTAGTGTTTCAACTAGAAGCTTTGATACCAATCTGTAATGTACCCAACCACCAACAGGTTGGCCACGCTACTTCAAACGCTCTTCAAAAATGATTTTGAATTCTAATAACATTTAATTAATAAATAAGCATGAAAGAAACACAATGATAGCTCATGCAATAACCAAGATTCATGTTACAACATAAAAGAATGTTTAAACATTCCATGCACAACAATAACCAGGAAGCATGCATATTATAAATACAAATCTCAAAGATAATAATTAATACAGAGTATAAATAAATATACAATAAAAGGAAACCATGATAGAGGGCACTTATCTTAAAAAAAATTAATTACCAACTGGCTTCAAAACAAGTATGTTCCACCCAACCATAGACATTGTTATTCCAATTCTCAACAACAGGTCACCCTCGAGCCAGGGCTATGAATCCACAAGGGTGGTTCCAGGGTGTCACTCAGTTTCCAAAACTAGTCAGCACTCAAGCTCTCATGGGTTTCTCAACACAAAGCAATCCAAAGTACACCAACTCTCTTCTCTCTAGACTACACCACCCAAATAAAATGAACCCCCTTCACTTCCATCAATCCCTCGGGCTATCCACTTCTTTCTATGGATCCAATGCATTTGGTCAAGAATCTCCATGTTGGGAGTCTCAGTATTCATATCTATGAACAAAACGTAACATGTGCCAATGCATCTCAGACATGCAGGAATTAATTCATGGATAGAATACACTAGCAATCACTATAGCCAGCCAACAATGGCTTCTCTCCCAACAATTTTTTTTCCTTCCCAAGCCAAGATCAAGAATGAATGAGGAATAATGAATGAGTGAAAGAGTGAATGGAGAGTAAACAAAATGAAGAGTGTGAACGCCCAAATAGCCCAAATATGGGTTTATATATTTACTTGGAAATCAAGAAGGTCCTTCCCCAAGAAGATCATGTAACCACTTCTCTCAATTAAAACAATTATGGCTAAATAAAATATAATAAAAATATGTAACCCCTTAAGTCCCCTTATTCGGGGAATAATAGCCCACTGTGACTCTTTTCCTTGTCTTTCTAGTAACCAACAATGTATTGTATTATTAATAATGATCACAACATTACATTTCCTTATCACTCCTACCCCTTTTAATTGTTTGGGCACTTTGTCCTTTCATAAAATAAAAAAATACATTATTAATATGGGGACTCAAAACCAGGGTATTACATTGAATATAGAGAGGCTAATTTTGATGAGGTTCCTACTGACAAGCTTCAAAGGTTTCTCCCATTACTTATTTCAGAAAATTATTCAAATGGTTCTCAACATGCTTCCATGGATCATGCCTCTTCTTATCACTCTAGAATTCATCTTTTAGATGACTCTTGTCATGTCTTCATGGACCCCTCTCCTTCATAGTTTTTTTTCGACCCTCTCCTCTCCTTCATAGTTTTTTTTCGACACTCTTCCTTATACCATTACTCTTCCAAATACTCCTACAATTTCTGGGAAGACTCTTGTAGCTACTAAGGACTGTATTGATGACTAATCCAATGTTTCTATTACAGACATTATATCCTCACTTCTTCGGGATACTCTCATTAGTGGCTCATCTATTCCTTAGGTTGTAGAGGACAATCTTCTTGCAAATGACTCATCCTATCCTCATGATGAAAATGATTATCTTCTTCTCAATGCCTCATCCCATGATCATGTTAGAAAGGTTGATTCTCCTATTAGTTCCACTCCATTATTCAAGTATGATTGATGATGACTTCCTATATACACTATTTACTCTTCCTTCAAGTATGCCAAGGCATATGCCTCAGTGGGTTATCTTCACCATTGTTGATACAGTTGATTTTCTCTCTAGTCCTTCTGTGTGTTGACAAGAGAACTTTTCACCTCCATCTTGGACCCTTGTCATTCATGTTGTTAATTTTCATGCAAATTTCAAGGACCTTCACCCCAAATAACTCTAGAGGACAGCTCCTATGGTTGATGATCTTGATGGATTCTTGAGTGAATGATATAGAGTTCAATGGGTGTGATGCTCTTGTTCAACATCAAGGGGAGAAATAAATATTGTCATGTAATGATTTCTCTACATGCCCCATGTTCATCTTAAGGGGGGTGTTTCCATTATAAGTATAATATTCACATATGGTTTTGCAACACTCATATATATCATTAATGTATTTGTATATATGGATAAGGCCATYGTTTGATCATCATTAGAGAAATTTTGAGGTCACAAAAGGGCCTCAAAACAAAACAAAAAAATGGGTTATCAACATCAACTTTAAAAKAACCAATAGGATTCAAGATGATGATTTCAACCATAATGGTTAATAGTTTTGGAGGAAAAGAAAAAAAAATAAAAATTAATCATATTTTTGAATTATCTCCTTATAGGTTTGCTCAAATTTCAATTGTAGGCACTCATTGGATGCATAATTTAATTATGCATCCAAAAAGTTCTTAAACTTGAAATTTGAGTCAACCTATAAGGATATAAGTTGAAAATATGATTAAAAAAAAAAAAAAAATTGTTTTCTTTCTTTCTCTTTGAAAATTGATAATTCTTATTTTATTTTTTTAACTATTATTTTATTATTTTTCCTTAGGAGGCCCATTTTAGACCTCAAAATTTCTCTAATGTTACTATCATTTATTCTGATAAAAGGGTGTGGTTAAGACCTACCTAGTCAAATGTGTACACATAAGCTCATGGGGATGGCACTGTACTTGAGTTGTGTATAAATATAGAACACTCATTTGTATCATCTCATCTTAGGATCTCCTTGATCTATCTTACAAAGTGTTTTATACCTAAGGGTGGTTATAACTTTGGAATTTATTGTGATCATCATTTCTTTCTTTTAATAGCACTTGTGCATCTCTTGTGTAGTGCACTTGTGCTTGGTTATTGTTCTATCTTTGTAGCACACTAGGGTTATCTTTCTCTAGCACATTTTTCACTGGGTTATTGCAAAATTTGGGTTTGTCTTTGGTTCCATTCAATTCTCCTTATTTCACTTATTAATCTTAATAATTGAAAATTCCACATAGATTCCTCTAATTGTTGAATCCTTTTCCTTGCAACTTTATATGTATGAACTATGCTAAAATTGTACTCATAAAATTTGTCAATGAGGGATTTCAACATTTCCTAGTATACAACATGAATACTAAATGTTATTACCTATTGATGCACTTAATAGTTGTTATAAGAATAATCCATATGTGAAATAAATGCAAACTAACTCAAAGGAGTAAACACGAGATTTAAATGCTAGTGTAGTGCAATCCAAGGTAGTATTTTATTATGCCATACATGATGCTTGCTTCATACAATGATTAGTCATCAACTATGTGTGTGTAAAGAGAGAGAGATCAAGAATGTACTTTTCACTAAGTTTATAATTCATTGACACAACAACACTTAATTGAACCATGTGAATCATGACCAACCTCACAAAATAAACAAGAACATTGTCATCCCCCTTGAATTTTATTTTTGGAAACATAAAACTTGGATACAAATATTGTTCTCAAATATGACACTTGGAATTACATCAACACTCACCCTTACTAGTAACTTGAAATCAAAACCACAAACGATGTGTCCCACCTTCCACTATGCATCTTGAAATTAATTAAGTATCTGAAAACATTGATATTGGCACCTCAAAGGTTTGGATCCTCTCATCACATAACTAGTATGAGGTTAATATGGATCATATCTTCTTCCCTCTACTCTTTTCACAATAATAATGGGTGTTATCACCTAAAAATAACTCATAGATATATACAGGTGATCATCGGAAGAGTCATCAGTACAATATAAAAAGGTGTTATTACATGGCAATAATACCCCATTGATGCAGGAGCATCGCCAGCATCAAGCGAGTGTGGGGATAAACGCCAACACATTTTGGCATGTTATGAATTGATTGAATGTTTTGACGTTGGATGCACCAAACTTGAATGTAAAAATTAAGAAAAGGGTGTACTTGTAGATTGTAATCAGACCTTGAGTGTCCCGCTCTCGTCTGAAGGACTAAGAAGCATTTATGCTAGTTAATGAAGGTAGATAAAATTTAATTCTAGATTGGACAGTTTTAGAGCGCAAGAGGGAAACGTGATATAGACACCCTCATTGTGTATTGTAACATATTATGAAGATTGAGAGCATAGAATAGAAGAAGAAGAGAGCTGTGTAGATGAATTCCATGTACAAAAGTTCTGGATTAATACAAAAAGGCTTTGATTCAGACTCATGGTGTTCAAATATTCTCTATGTATGCATTATTGAATGTTATGCTCATGAATGCTTTACTCTTTATGTCATGCAATTGCTTTTATTCTATGTATGAATGATTTCTTCTTGAATGTTTGAAATCTAAGAGAGAGTAAGGAATGATTTTCAATTGTTTCTCTGTCTGAGTGAGTAAAATCCCTGCAAGGAGTGCAGTTGAATTGTCCGGAAGGAGTGCGTTGACAAAGGATTCAGAGATTTGTCTTTGGAAATCTCAGATAGGACAACTTTTGTTCTCATTTCCTCTAAAGGGCAGTTAGGCACAGGAACCATGCAAGGTGTGGACAGGCTAAGTAGAGTTCAAGTTTTATAACTTGAGTGAAGTGTTGAGAGACTGCTGCTACAGGGAGTGCGTAGAGTCGAAGGAATTCAATTCCTTGGAGTAATGGAGGAAATTTCCGCAAGGAGTGCGTGCAGGAGTCTTCTTGAAGACTCGAGTCATGGAGTAAGATCAGGACGTTTAGTACCTTGAAGCATTCAGAGAGAAGACGTCGCAAGTTTGTGTCGTAGGTGGACAAGTTTCGTGGAGGAATATTTGGCTCATTTTGTAGGAATCGTCAAGGAGACATCGGACGGTCGGAATTCTCCGTGGAGAATTCGCGACGTCTCGCGAGCCGTAAAATCTCGCAGAATAGCCAGAGAGTTACGGTGAGTGTTTTCAAAGTGTAAGCTCAAGAGAGATAGAACTATAGGATCCAAGCTAGCTAGGCCGTTGGATCACTCGCAAAATCGCATCTCGGGGTTTCGTGAGTTGAAGGGTCGAAGACTTGGTATCAAAGTCTGTGAAGTCGCGAAAGGCGAAGTAACGAAGTGGCGAGTGGATTAGATCCGTTCACTCAGAGGGTACAGGTGGTAGAGATATAGATATCTCGCGAATTCAGAGATTCACGAGGTGGGAGGCCAAAGTTTGGGCACTCTAGGTTGTGAAAGGTGAAGTCTCGAAGGGAGGAAGAAACATGTGTGTCGGTCCATAGAAGCCAGCAAGGTGGACAGGTGGCGAAATGTTGACGTGGAGGTCAATTGCCTTGACCACTTCGGAGTTTCGTAAGTTGAAGTCCCGAAGGTCTTGCATCAAAACTCGCGAAATCACGAAGTGCGAAGTCCCGAAACGGTGGGAAGCCTAGTTGTAGGCCAGCGCCGGGAATCGTGTCGGAATTTTGGGTTTCGAGGGTCTGAGAGATGAGGTACTTGACCACCGGATTCACGAAATTGCGAAGTCCGATCTCCCGAAGTGTGAAGGGAGAATCTCACGAGGTTTTTTTGTGGGTACAGATTTCCCGAAAGGGAAATAGAGGAGCGATTGATGAGAGCTCTTCGGGCCAAGGGAGAAGAACGATCTTGTGTACGTGGACTTTCGACCTGCGGGTTGGGAGGGCTGCATCAGGTTTGGTATCATAGAACATAAAGGTTTATTTGCTTTCTGTAGTAGGGAAAAGGAAGATCCGCCATGCCGTCGAGGAGAAGGGACAAAAAAACACCCGATTCGCTAGAGGAAAGGGAAATGCCAAGAAGAAGGGGTAGGCAGATGCCTGATCCAGCCATGGAAAGATAGATGTGTGATCTACGCGCCATACTTGAGGACATGGATACAGCACAGAGGCGCACAGTTGGTGTTGGGGATATTAGTGATTCCGAAAGTGAAAATGAAGCTAGACATGAAGGAGAAGAAGTCACAGCAGAAGATGCAGCAAATGAATGCTTGCTTAGAGTTGTTGCAAGAATGGGCGCAAGAGCGAAGATGGACATTCCAGTTTATTAGGAAAATCTGGATGTAGAGGAGCTTCTAGACTGGATTAGAGCTCTGGACACATATTTTTACTATGAAGATGTCGAAGAAGACAAGAAGGTCAAACATGTTGTCACGAGACTTAAAGGACATGCAACATTGTGGTGGGATGAACTACAAGCTGACAGACACTGCCAAGGTAAGCAGAAGATCAAGAGTTGGGATAGGATGATCGCAAAGATGAAGGAAAAATTCATCCCCAGAGATTATCAAATTACTCTGTTTCAAAAAATGCAGAACTTGAGACAGAAGTTGATGACAATGAAGGAGTATACTGAAGAATTTTACAGGTTGAATATCAGGGTAGGTCATCATGAAAGTAATGATGAAAAAGTTTCCAGGTATATGAATGGACTGAGATACGAAATTCAAGATGAGATGAGTATTTTGACCATCCGAACGGTGGAAGATGCTTATCAAATATCTCTGAAAGCCGAGGAGAAGCTGAGCCGAAAATAGGGTCAAAGAGGCCGAGGAAGAAGTCAGCCTAGGGGAAAATCAGTTGTCCAAGATAGAAGTCAGAAGCCCAAGGAAGAGTGGAAGAAACCTTAGACTCGGACTGAGAGAGGTGGAAGCTCACAGAGAGGGAAACATGACGAACAACAGGGGAAATATACTGATCCGAGAGGAGAGTATGTTGATAACAACATTTTTCCTCGTACCAGAGGTAGAGGAAGAGGAAGAGGTGGAGTGATAAAATGCTTCACATGTGGAAAGAATGGACACAAATCTTATGAATTTCTAGATAAGAATAAAGAAGGTGGTGAAACTCACATTTCCGAAGAATAGAGGCAAAATGTTGAGACAGACGATGCTGAAGGCGGAAGATCACTGATGATGTGAAAAGTTCTCTTAATACCAGAGAAGGAGGTGGAGAATCCAGTGCAAAGAAACAAACTTTTTCGGACCGCTTGCAAGACCAAAGATAGGGTATGCAAGGTCATTGTGGATAGTGGAAGAACAGATAATCTCTTTTCTACAGAGATGGTAGAAAAGTTGGAGTTGGAGAAAGTTGAACACCCAAGTCCATACAGAGTTTTGTGGCTACAAAAAGAACATCAGGTAAATGTCACTAAACAATTTTTAGTTGAATTTAAGATAGGAGGATATAATGATAAGATCTTGTGTGATGTCATTCCTATGGATGTTTTTCATCTATTGCTGGGTAGACCGTGGCAATATGACAGAAGTGTGATTCATGACGGGAGAATGAACACATACACCTTAGAGAAGAATGGGAGAACTCACATGTTGTTGCCGATCAAAGATAAAGAGGCGAAACCTGAATTAAACAACATTGTACTTCTCATGAGTGGGAAGTAACTTCTTATAGAGGTTAAGAAGAAGGAGGAACCACAATTCATTGTGGTCAGGAAACCTAAAATAGTTTTAACCAGTACAAGGGTAGATGATTTACCCGAAGAGGTTCAAAAACAGTTGGAAGAGTTTGCTGACATAGTAGTGGACGAAATACCTCGTTCATTTCCATCGATCAGAAGTGTGAGTCATCATATTGATCTCATACCTGGAGCTAGTTTACCAAACAAAGTAGCGTCCAGGTTGACGCCGCAGGAGAATGAGGAGGTCAAAAGACAAGTCCAAGATTTATTGGATAAAGGTTTGGTCAGAGAAAGCTTGAGTCTGTGTGTTGTTCCGACAGTACTCAGTCCGAAGAAAGATGAAGGCTGGAGGATGTGTACTGACTCGAGGGAAATCAAAAAGATAACTATTAGGTACAGATTTCCATTGCCAAGGATGGATGATTTGATGGATTGCTCGAGTGGGGCAGATTTTTTTTGAAGATTGACTTGAAAAGTGGATATTACCAGATTCGTATGAGAGAAGGAGATGAATGGAAAACAACCTTCAATACTAACGAAGGGTTGTATGAATGGCTTGTTATGCCATTTGTCTTAACGAACATGCCAAGTACTTTCATGAGATTGATGAATGAAGTCCTGAAGGATTTCATCGTAAATTGTCATTGTGTATCTTGATGACATACTGATTTTCAGTAAAACAGAGGCAGAGCATCTGAAACATTTAGCTACAGTGATGAAGAGGTTACAGAAGGAGAAGCTATTGATAAACATGAAGAAATACTCGTTCATGAAGACAGAGATCATTTATTTGGGGTTTGTTATTTCTGCAGATAAGTTGAGGATGGATCCAGATAAGGTGAAGGTAATCAAGAATTGGCCATCACCAAAGAATATATTTTAGGTGAGAAGTTGTCATGGATTGGCTAGTTTATACCGGAAGTTCATCAGGAATTTTAGTGGAATTAGTGCACCAATGATGGACACAGTGAATAAGAAACACAAGTCTTTTCACTGGACAGAAGAGGCTAAGAAAAGCTTCAATTTGTTGAAGAGGAAAATCATAGAACAACCAATTCTGGTGTTACCTGATTTCCAAAAGACATTTTAAGTGAAATGCGATGCAAGTGGATTGGCAATAGGGGCAGTCTTGAGTCAAGAAGATAGGTTGATGGCATACTTCATCAAGAAGCTGAATGAAGCGAAAGTAAAATACTCCATGTATGACAAGGAGTTATATGCTATTATTCAGGCATTGAAGAAATGGAGACATTACTTGACCCCCAAAGAGTTTGTTTTATACAGTGATAATCATGCATTGCAATTTGTGAATCAACAGGAAAACTTGAATCAAAGACATGTTAAGTGGGTTGAATATATGCAAAATTTCACTTTTGTGATTAAACATATTTCCGGAACTGCTAACAAAGTTGTTGATGCTTTGAGCAAGAAGTGTTTGTTGTTGCAGGAGTTCAGAATCAAAACATTGGGTTTTGATGATCTTAGGGACATGTACAGAGGTGATCCAGATTTTAAAGAGGCGTATGAAGCAACTGAGAATCCAATTCTCAGGGATAGAAGCCAATGGGAAGAATACATGATCCAGGAAGGATTACTGTTTAAGGGTAATCAACTTTGTATTCCAAAATGCTCCATGACGGAAAATTTACTGAAGGAGAAACACAGTGGAGGATTGGTCGGGCACTTCGGTCATGACAAGACGTTCACAATGTTGAATGAATCATATTTTTGGCCAGGAATGCGAGCAAAAGTTAAAATATTTGTGTACCGATGTAGGATTTGTTAGCATTCGAAAGGCAAGAGATAGAATGCAGGATTTTATCAACCATTGCCCATACCTGAGAGGCCGTGGGATGCAATCAACATGGATTTCATATTGGGGTTGCCAAGAACAAAAAGAGGGTTTGACTCAATCTTTGTGGTGGTGGATAGATTTTCCAAAATAGCACATTTCATTCCATGTCAAAAAACCAGTGACACAACTCACATTGTGAACCTGTTTTTCAAAGAAGTCATACGACTTCACGGCTTGCCAAGAAGCATAGTTTTGGATCGAGACACAAAGTTTGTAGGACATTTCTGGAGAACCTTATGGAAGAAGCTGGGAACAAACTTGTCGTTTAGTTCAACTTATCATCCTCAGACGGATGGACAAAAAAAAGAGGTGAGCAAGAGTCTGGGAAACTTTCTGAGGAGCTTGGTGACAGAACACCACATCTAGTGGGACAACATATTACCACAGGCGGAGTTTGCTTATAATGACTCAGTAAACAGAAGCACACGGCAGAGTCCATTTAGAAATTTTTATGGCATGCAACTGAGAGGAATTTTTTAGTTGATGGATTCAGAACAGACTACGACTAGGAGCACTAGTGTATGATTTCGTAGATGCAATGAAGGAACTTCACAGCCAGGTGAAGGAATGATTGCAGAGTTCAAGCCAGGAATATAAATGAAGAGCATATGAACACAGGAGACAACTTCAATTTGAAGTTGGTGATTTGATTATCGCACATTTGAGAAAGGAAAGGTTCCTGAGAGGAACATATAATAAACTCAAGATGAAGAAGATGGGGCCATGTAAGGTCTTGAAGAAATTTGGGGCAAATGCTTACGAGATTGAATTACCCGATGGGATCTAAATTTCTCCGATATTCAATGTCTCGGATTTGTACTCTTATAAAGATGAGGAAGAAGGAGCAAGTAGTGAACAGTCAGAGGTTCAGTGGCGAAAGTAGATTCCAGTTGCAGAAAAGCCGTAGATGGAGCGCATACTGGATAAAAGGGTCAGCAAGAGGACCAGAAGAAAGGAATACCTTGAATACTTGGTCAAGTGGAAGAGACATCCAGTTGAAGATGCCAGCTGGGAGAATGAAGTAGAGATTCAGAAGCATGGACAGACTGTGTGAGAGCTCATGGACAGGAGCCCATGGAAATTTTTCAAGCGAGGGAGTATGATGCAGGAGCATCACCAGCATCAAGCGAGTGTCGGGATAAACACCAACACATTTTGGCACGTTATGAATTGATTGAATGTTCTGACGTTGGATGCGCCAAACTTGAATGTAACAATTAATAAAAGGGCGTACTTGTAGATTGTAATCAGACCTTGAGCGTCCCGCTCTCATCTGAAGGACTAAGAGGCATTTATGCTAGTTAATGAAGGTAGATAGAATTTAATTCTAGATTGGACAGTTTTAGAGCGCAAGAGGGAAATGGGATATAGACACCCTCATTGTGTATTGTAACATATTATGAAGATTGAGAGAATAAAAGAGAAGAAGCAGAGACCTGTGTAGACGAATTCCATGTATAGAAGTTCTGGATTAATACAAAAAGGCTTTGATTCAGACTCATGGTATTCAAATATTCTCTGTGTATGCATTATTGAATTTTATTCTCATGAATGCTTTACTCTTTCTAACATGCAATTGCTTTTATGCTATGTATGAATGATTTATTGTTGAATGTTTGAAATATGAGAGAGAGTAAGGAATGAGTTTCAATTGTTTCTCTGTCTGAGTGAGTAAAATCCCTGCAAGTAGTGCAGTTGAATTGTCCGCAAGGAGTGCGTTGACAAAGGATTCAGATATTTGTCTCTAGAAAGATCAGATAGGATAGCTTTTGTTCTCATTTCCTATGAAGGGAAGTTAGGCACAGGAACTGTGCAAGGTGTGCGCAGGCCAAGTAGAGTTCAAGTTTTTTAACCTGAGTGAAGTGTTGAGAGACTGCTTCTGCAGGGAGTGCGCAGAGTCGAACGACTTCAATTCCTTGGAGTAATTGAGGAAATTTCCAGAAGGAGTGCATGCAGGAGTCTTCTTGAAGACTCGAGTCATGGAGTAAGCTCAGGAATTTTAGTACCTTGAAGCGTTCAGAGAGAAGGCGTTGCAAGTTTGTACCGTAGGTGGACAAGTTTCGTGGTGGAATATTTGGCTCATTTCCCAGGAATCGTCAAGGAGACATCAGACGGTCAGAATTATCCGTGGAGAATTCGCGACGTCCTGCCAGCCGTCAGATCTCGCAAAATAGCCAGAGAGTTATGGCAAGTGTTTTCAAATTATAATCTCCTGAGAGATAGAACCATAGGATCCAAGCTAGCCAGGCCATTGGATCAATCACGAAATCGCATCTCGAGGTTTCGTGAGTTGAAGGGTCGAAGACTTGGTATCAAAGTTCGCGAAGTCGCGAAAGGTGAAGTAGCGAAGTGGCGAGCAGATCAGAGCCATTCACTCAAAGGGTACAGGTGGCAGAGATCTAGAGATCTCGCGAATTCGGATATTCACGAGGTGGGAGGCCAAAGGTTGGGAACTCTAGGTCGCGAAAGGTGAAGTCCTGAAGAGGCGAAGAAACGTGTGTGTGGGGCCATAGAAGCCAGCAAGGTGGACAGGTGGCGAACTGTTGACGTGGAGGTCAATTGTGTTGACCGCTTCGGAGTTTCGTAAGTTGAAGTCCCGAAGGTCTTGCATCAGAACTCGCGAAATCATGAAGTGCGAAGTCCCGAAACAGTGGGAAACCTAGTTGTGGGCCAGCGCTGGGAATCGTGTTGGAATTTTGGGTTTTGGTGGTCTGAGAGACGAGGTACTTGACCACCGGATTCGCGAAATCATGAAGTCCGATCTCCCGAAGTGTGAAGGGATAATCTCATGAGGTTTTGTTGTGGGTACAGATTTCCCGAAAGGGAAATAGAGGAGCGATTTATGAGAGCTCTTCGGTGCAAGGGAGAAGAACGATCATGTGTACGTGGAATTCCGACCTGCGGGTTGGGAGGGCTGTGTCACCCATCCTAAGCAAAGCACCAAAACTATATAAAGTGGGTTTTTAATGCATGTGCACGACTTTATAGTGTGTAATTTGCATGATCTTTGTGATATTGTACTATTGTTCCTTCGAAATCCACACAATATTGATGCATGTAGCATTGGACATGTATTTCTGCATAGGCTTGGTGTCTAGCATGTAGAAGTTGTCCAAAGACTTCTACTCTTGAATTCACTTTAATTAAAGGAATTATTAAACTAATTTGATTTTATTAATTAATTGAGTTATTTAAGGGAAATGCTAAAAGTAATTAGCATGTAATATTAGCCATCAATCTCAAGTGAGGTGAGAATTAATAGAAACCATTAATCACTTTATAGATTAGGGTTAGATTATAAATCAAGATTATAAAAGAAAGGCTAGGGTGAAGGAAGAAGACATTGGACACTTGATACTTGTGTTGAGACAGTTGACACAGAGAGGGTTGGATCAAGAAGGAATGTGATTCAAGGAGATATAGAATATGTGGAGAAGGACTTCCATCTAGAAATTAGATCAGTGAGAAGAGAGAACAAAGGTTGTTGCAAGTGGGTTTCAGTTGAACAATGCCACATGGAAGAGTTTCGTCGTATGGAGTTTTTTGTACAGGATTTTTGTACATGTACGCGGTTCCAGTGGATACAGGCATGTATACATGGGAGCACTTAAGGACAAGTACATACATCTCAAAAAGTGTGTATATCTAGGTCATACAACAGATCAAACTTTTCTAGGTTTTTCTGCAGTTGTATTTCTCTCAGTGGGCCACTATCCCTGTTATGGTAGCCCTGGTTTTAGAATAATAAAATCATTCTCAGCACTGGTTTTCCCTTCGAGTTTTTTCCAGGGATATCTACCCAAAAACATTGGTGTTTATGTGTGCATGATTTGGTTTATAGTTTTTTCTTCGACTATATTTATTAAGTTGAATATTTCAACAGTTTATTTCTATTTTGTGAGTTGTTAATCTGATTTGCAATAAGAAAATCACTAGATAACAAGATACCTAAGTGGTAGAGTAAGGGGATTTCAATATGGTATCATAGCCCATGCTCTAAATAGAAGCCAAATCTTAGATCCATATAAATTGATAGAAGATCTATTATATATATAGGAGATCTTAGTAGATCCATAACCAGGAGGCTGAAATCGAAGGACAAATTTCATGGGAACAGTCGTACTGACGTAGAACTAGGGTTTTACAAGTTTATGAAATTTTATATGGGGTTACAAAAGGGACAATAATTTACATACGCGAGTCTCTTTGGACATAGGTGTGTTCATATGCAGGTCTCTTTGGAAACAGGCGCATATACGCAGGTAGCAGTAAGCACAGGCATGTACATACGCGGGGGTTCAGTTGTGACAACTATGTACATGTTTATCTAGGTCAGTACAAAGGAAATTTCCAGCAACATGTTATTTTCCAGAGAAATTATCAAGTATTAGGGATGGAATTAACATCTTTGAGAGTTGAAGATAGATTAGATGGAGCATCCAACTTCCTCTCTTGGAAAGCAAGAGTAAATTTGGTGTTGAAGGAGTATGACCTTTTGGAGTTAGTGGAAAAAGTAGTTAGTCCACCGACAAATCCGACAACTTTGGAATCTCACAACAAGAAGGAGATCAAAGCAGAGAGGGCCCTGTTGGATTTGGTGAAGGATCATATAATTCCTCACCTATTTGAGAAGAATATGACCAAAGAGATGTTTGATGCCTTGGTAAGTTTATTACAGAGCAAGCACATGAATAGGAAGATGGTCTTAAGGAATAAACTCAGATCAGTGCAGATGTCTAGATATGACAATGTTACCAGTTGTATCATGAGGATCACATAAGTGCATGATTATCTTGCAACCATAGGGCAGAAAATGGAGGATGCACAGCTCATGAATGTGGCATTGAATTGTCTTCCCAACTCATGAGAACAAATTTTCAAAGGAATTTGCACTCGAGAAAATATCTTAGATTGGCAGAGGCTTTGGGATGATAGCATCCAGGAAAAGACTCGAGAGGACTATAAAGAAAGCAAGAAAGAAGATGAATATGAGAAGAACCTGGCCCTTATCAGTAAGACAAGGAAGGGAAAAGTAAAGTGTTCCAGCAAGTAGACTGACTGTTAAGCCCTAATATTGGCTCATTACCCCTTAATTGGGGCATATTACATTAGTAATGTTATTTTATTTATGTCGGCTTTATTCCATTAGTTGTAATTATACCTCCTAGTCT
>JZKD02S1333671.1:17214-27303 GCA_000966675.3 Picea glauca | reverse complement strand
TATACATGATCAATTATTATTGTATGCACTAGAACATATCTTGTGCACCAAGCTTTTTACCTATCTAGATTATTCCAGCAACAAGCTTCCTTCATTATAGGTCAGTAAACTGACCTTACAAGTTCCCATCAATCCTCTAAACCTAAGGACTTTCACATACTTGGTTTAGTATTTTATTGAACAACAATTATGATTATCAGGGCTCTATTAGCCATACTTATAGGAAACTTTACAACCACCAGTTCATTCATTTTCTAGGCTCATGTAGTTCCTATAAAAGGATTTGGTTAATTCTACCCTTTGAGCACTTAGGTCTTATCATTAATGCTTACTATCATATTTCCATTACTATAGGGATAGCTATCAATCCAATAGGTCAATAATTTTATCCCTCTGTGTAGTCATTATGTTAAGATTTATGTTGTAAGAATTTTAAAACAACAAAAGAGTTTCAATTTGCAGTCCTTCTCCTCAAGGAGTTAATTCATATAATAATCAATCCTTTAAAGGTATAATTTTTTTCAGCAAGCTCATCTTAACCATTGATATACCAATCCTATAACTGGTATCTTTGGCCCATCCAGGCCTAGTGTTGTAGCATGCTCTGATACCACTTGTAACACACCCAACCCCCCAAGTACCCTTTTTAGGGATGAGGTATTAAATTTTTTCTTTTCCTCAACCTCCTCAAATCCCTTTCAAAAGGACAATATCGTCTTCTACTCACCAAGATATTTCCAACAACTATACGTTTTCTCAAAACTGAGCTCTGGATTAGAAGTTATGGACCTTTGAAGTTTCTAGGGCTTTAATGGTCAAGTACTTCTATACTACCACGTGGAATCCACATCATTATTCCCATCTGAAGTGGCAATGACATGTCATCACACATCACCCTTAGGGTAGACGTGGTTGCAAGAGGGTCACTAGCCACCTATTCCACCAGGCGTTGGATTGGTTACGCCGACTGATATCATCTTGGAACATCGACCATTAGGATGTCGACCTTTTTCCATGCTTAATACTGATATTTGAAACTCTCTCGAGTTCTAATTTCACCAGATAGTGATGCATATCCACTAGGTCATTAGACGATGGTACCTTGGGGTCTCAAATCTCCGTGTCTTAGGACCTTTTCACTATTCTTATAGCCCAATATTCCCATTCCGGGATTAACTAGAAACCTTGCACACTGACCAGGTCCTATTTTTCCACATGTCTTAGCAATGGCATGACACGTGGCAACCATCACCTTATGACGCGTGGCACTTGTTTCCCCATGGTCCACCTTCCCATTTTTCGAATTTCATCTTGACACATGGCATGATCACCACGTGACACATGGATATCCTACATGGAGTGATGTGTATATGTGGTATACACATCATCCTTGTACTTAGAATTTACCCAACAATATTCTAACACTTGTATGATTCCTACTTGTCGAATGAAATCATCCGATGTCATATCATATTTTTCAGGCATCGACCATCGACCCTTTTCGTAATACATGTTTCCCAAAATCTTTCGAGGTCTGTGATATGGGATATAATTAGCATCCAGGGGCACGCGGACCTAACTATTCATGCCACTTTTTACAACCTGTAGTTGACACATGGACCTACCAATGTCTTCCACCTGACATGAAATGTGGTACTCGTACAACTCCAAATTTGGCACCAATTTCCCTTATGAATCTTCATCCAAATATGCCATGTCAAGTTGAAACGTGGCACCATCGATGGGTGAAAATTTTCCCTCCCATGGCACGAAACATGGGTGATTCGTAGCGATAGACATCATTGTCAGGACCTTCATGGAATTGTAGTGGCCTAAAGGATCAGATGGTTGAGATTTGATTGCTAATTAATAGATTGACGATCCTTGTCGGCACGGACCTCGGAACTCAACACTTGTAACATCCCCAACCACCCAAGTTGGGCCATGCTACACAAATATTTCAAACTATGCTCTAATACTAGAATGTAATTTCCCCAGCCATCCTAGAGTGGGCCATGTCACACAACCTCAACTTATGTATCTATAGATCAACCTAAACATAATAACCCCAACATACTACTGGCCATGCTACTCTAAAATTTCACTATATAGTTTCTACTCTACACACAAATCCATGCAGTATCACTGGAGGTAACGTGTTCAGGACAAATTGATTCGTTCCAAACAACTTATAAAAATGGAAGCAACAATTTATTTTAATACAACCTTAAGCAACAAAATTAAATCAAACAATTACATGCACCAACACACTGACCCCACAGTACAATTGTGTGCAAAATACTTCTACTAGTATTGTGCATGGGGTCTAATTCCTTACTTGCACACACATGAGTTTCAACATCTTAAATAGCATAGGTTACCATCTTGCACACCTGACCACTCAATTCTCTTCTTGATGACTCATAACCAAAATCATAAGGTTAAACTTAACAGAAAAAGTTATCATCAACTGACATACTCATGAACAACTACAATTAAAGGCTAAAAACACCATATTTACATGTACAAGTGACATTAAACCAAATAACAACAAATAATTATATGCAACACATACAAGAATTAACCCATTTCAAACATAGTCAAATATGCACACAATAAATAAGACAAGTGCATAAAGAAAAAATATTTTTTTATGAAATTCACCAAATGCGTCCTTGACTCAGACATTCCTCCTAGCCATAGACATTTTATCCCATTAAGATTTAAACAATAGGTCACCCCTGATATGGGGATCAACTCCACCGGGTCAAAAGGTTTCTAGTGACACACTAAGGTTGGACTCTCAACATATTTTCTCAGTCCTAAGTGCTCATTGTTGCCACTAGCCCATAGTCCCTCATTCCCCATGCACCTGTCACACCCAAGGAAGTGTTCCCCCTCTCTTCTCACCAGTCCTTCGACTACCCCACTTCTATTCCTAGGGTTAACAGTAATAGGTCGGACATGAAGCCTTCAAGCCCTGTGACTAATGTTTGGCGCACCAAGAAACAACTCTCAACAAAAAATCTCACCTGGAGAGTATGCCCATGGGTCTGACAACTACTCCACAACAACCAATATCTCACCTAGAGAGACTTCTCAAGGTCTTCCAACCTGACTCTTTGAAAATGAAACTATGGATACAACCCCACAATTCCCTACAAGCTTCTCTGGTAGATAAGGTAATAATCATATTTTCCATACAGGCCAACCCCCTTCTTCTCATGAGAGCCTATAAAATCCATTCTCCTTTTCTTAGTAGATAATCCCATGTCGAATAATAATAATTCCCCTAAAAATACACCAAGGCCAAAAATATATATTACATGCCTTCCAATTGACACTTGTCACCTTCAGAAGTATCGTTAAGCCACTTGGTGACTCGTTCCCTACCATTGGGATCTTAGTATAAAACATATCCACAAATTACACTTTTCTCAGAAATATTATTAAAATATTATCCCTTTTCCCTTGTTCGGTGGAGTAGGCCCCCCCATCTCTTTTCTTCTGAGTCAGTTAGTGCGTAAAGATGCAATATTATATTAATATTCATGATTATATTACATGGATAGGTGCACTGGCCTATCTACGTCTTGGTTCACTAACCTCATACTCACATAGGCTCCTCAGCCTCGATACATATATAGTCATATATAACTAAATTCTGCACAATTCCAGGTCATTATCATGCACTTACCCAAGTGCACGCAACATGGTGCAATGTGCAGACTTACCCATGTGCGCACAACACACTAAATGTGTGCACCCTGTCTTTGATAACAATTCTTCGTGCACTTACTCAGATGCGTGCAACACCAAAACTAGGTGCCAACAACTCACCAACTTTTATATACATTACATGATCCATTAGTATAATGACTCACTAGCCTATATGTACAATTACAAAGGGTTTCAGATCAAGGATGCTACAACACTTTTCCTATCTCCTATAATTATGAAGTAATTAACCCAGTTAATCTCAGGATTTTGAGGAATTTAGCCATGTTAATCCTGGGATTACAACTCTTGGCCTTCACCTTGATATCTATGGTGGAAATATGCCCATTGAATAAAATATAAGAAGGACATGTGTCGCCATGAGGTAACCACGACTCTTTACCAGTCTCCTGCACACTAAAACTCCCGTGGTGCGTCGTCTAGGGATTATGAGATCATTAATTGAGTTAATCTTGGGATTTTTACCATGACCCTTATCATAGGATCTATGAATGAGATCCTTCATGGGTGGATATAATGGCACATATATTAAGGCACTCTTCCAAAGGCTTGATCCTAGCTGATGTCCACACTTGACTTTCCAAAGAATCAAATGCTGGAAAGTGTGAATCTCTTGACCTTATGACTGCCATGCTAGAGTGACACGTCTCCCCTGATGTCACCCTCTATCTCTTAGGATTATAGTTACAATTAAAGGTTTGGAACTAGGGGTTTGAATCCTCATCCCCAAATAACGACATATTGGGATTTTCCAAGAGTTTGGAATTAAAATTTCTTCTAGGGTCCAATGTTCAGGTATCTTAGGATTCTACCCTCCCTCCTGAGATTTTATGAAGATCTACAACTAAGATCTCTTGACTGATAGATCAAAAGGTTGAAAAACCAGGGTGATGATACAAAGGTTTGATCCCATCAAGGCCCACACTATAATCATTCAAGAACCATGAGTTGAAAAGTCTCACCCCAGTGACACCTTGGCTTCCATGTTGGCACTAGATGTCATGACGATGCCACTCTCTCACTCTCCCTTGGGCCTAGGTAACAAGGCATGGAACTAGGGGATAGAACCCTAGTCCTAGGACATCAATGTATCGAGACATTCCAAGGGAGCTTGGAATTAAAATCCTTATGGGTTCTGGTGCTTTGACATCTCATGATGTTAACTCCCTCCTGAACTTACGTATCAGATCAATGGTTGGTATTCAACCGTTATGATCCAATGGACACCCATTTTTCACTGACTTACAAGGGGATTCGACATGTATCTAGCTCATCTTTGGATAGTCAAGATCGACCCTCCTCTCCATATTGATGGCTATTGTAGTTCACTAATTTACACATATATTTTTGGTGGAGGTTTTTATTCAGGGACTTGGAAATTCTGCACTCCATCACTGCACATCCGTGCAAGGTTTTTACACTCATCTCCTTTAGGCTCTTTTAAGCCATTTACTAGCCAACGATAAGCTTGTTGTTGGGCATCCAAATGGGATTTAATATATCACATATCTTCACCATTAGTTCATTACTCCTTTTAGAGGATATTTCAATAATTTATTGTCATTCATTTATTGACCTTTAAATCCATATCCCTCTTATAGGAGACCCATTACCCAGGCATGCACATTTGCAATGCAATCACATGCACAAATTCTTTTATTATCAATCAAATTACATAGAGTGAGAGATACTTATATGTTATAGGTTATAGCTAGAAAACTGACTATGAGTTTTCACCTTTCCACCCAACCATAGGCTAATACTCCATTCTTATCACTTTGGCTACCCATGTTCCAAGCCATGATACTACTAGGGAGATCTACACTCACTTTTGCATTTTTTTGTAGTTTTTCTCTCTTCTCAAGTGTTCTCCCTAACTATGGGCTCATCTCCTTTCTTTCCACCCTTGTGTGCTTCTCTTACATGCATTGTTGGGGAAGTTTCTTCACCTATCCCCTTTCTTTCTGTCAGAAGGAAACCCGTGGGTCAATATTTGTTGTAGGGATGGTACTCTATGGAACCTTTTGCTGACAATTCAATTGTCCTAGATAGGTCTTATACCTATATTCAATGAGGGTGGTTGGTTTCTCAACCACCATCCCTTCCTCATTAACCAATTGGTCTTGAAATCAGAGTAAAAGGGAATATATGAATATTCCCAAAATCAAATATTATCAGCAAGGAGGCTTGGGTCCTCTTTAGCATGAGGAACCCATCTCTAGGTTTCCTTCACTCTTCCCGTAGTGGTATCATGGCCAATACTTCAAGGGTTCACCCCCACAGTCAATTGTTGGCAAATCTTAATGAAGATAATAATAACACATTTACATTTTTCACATGCCATAGCATGGCAATTATTAATTACAATTAATTACTTATAATCAGAGGTTTGGAAATGGGGTGTTACAGTGATAAGGAATAATGTGGAAAAAGGATGAGGACACTCGACCAAAGTAGAAGTAGATAATTGTAACGTCCCTAGTCGTCATCCCACTGGTTGGGTAAACGCTATTGTGTGAAACAACAACATTATCATACTTAATTAATAACATGCATTCAAATCAAATGAAACACATTTAACTCAGAGTAAGCACAAGATTATTGCTAACATAAATAATCCCTAGCATTAACAATAATTCATATGCACAACAGAATACATGATACATATAAGCATCACAAGCATCCAAAACATAATATTAATCATAAGTTGATACTTATCTTTGAAACCGTGGTAATTCCACCAACCATGTGCATGTCTTCCACAAACCTCCCAGCCTTAGACCACGCTACTCATCATGCTCAGTAGTGGGTCACCCTCGAGCTGGGACTAAGCTCCACCCAAGGCAAGGAATCCTAGTCTAGGCTAAGGTTATAGGGAAAAATGCACAAAATAACTGGAAGGATTCTTCCCAAGATGCCTTCTTACGCCCACAACTCACGGACTCTCATTTCCCACATGCCTGTTCCACACGGGAGTATACACCTTCACAAGCAGAGTCCATCAGTGCTTCAACTCCCTCTCTAGTTCTTGGCAACAGGCTAGATCAAGAAGTCTTAGAGCTCCGTAGCTGGTGTTGTACTCTCTCTGGAAGAATACCACTTCCCAGTTGACTCCTTCACCTGGAAATAGCTTCTCACAGGCCTGACAGACTGCCTCTTCAACTAAGGGCCTTAAAACCCAATTCTTCAGCCCCTTCCAACTCAATTCTCGCATGGTGAGAATAACCACAACAACAATAGCAATTCGGTTAACTCACAGTGACAACAGCAACAAGAATTTGGGTATGGACATCCAAAAATGGAAATAGACCACACTAAGACACAACACGGTTCAGACATTTACAGGGTGCTCAGACTTCACAGGAGACACAGCTTGGTCCATGAGTTTGCCACTAGTTTCAAGGTGCGTGACAAGGAATTAGGGAAGAGGTTGATCAAAAAGCTAAACCGAATTGATGAAGGATGGGGAATGGCAAAGCGACTCTGGTGGAGAATGGAAGAATGAAAGAGCAAACAATTTTCCCATGAGGGTTTCCTTCACGGTGCATGGGTAAGAAAATGCAGATGCAGAGGGAAAACAGATTTAGACGGGAATCTCGGTGAACTCAGGCGGAGGATGATAGAATGACATAACGACCCCCCCCCATGGTTGACTTATGTAGATTTTTAACTGCATGTGCCTGGGTTGACACATGTCACCCATGAAGCTGCATGCACTCCATTAGCATGCATTCCTCTCCAAGAACTTAGGAAAAAACATATATTTCACATGGATTTTGGAATAATATTAAAATATTATTCCCAAGGACTTAAGCCCCTAGGCTCAACACTTAGCCTCTCTTTCCAATATTCTAGCCCCCAATCCCTTACCCACTCTATGGAAGATTAGTCCCCCATCACTCATTCATTGTGGTCAGTCTACATGCAGTGGTGTTTATATTTTTATTAATGTTCTGCATGATTACATATACAAAAGTAGGCTCCCGGCCTTAACACTTAGGCTCTCCGGCCTAATAACACATAAGCCCACCAGCTTATATAAACTTGGCTCACCAGCCTATAAAACATAATTACAATTCATAATGAAAGCTTTATAATTCATAGACATGATTTACAATAGGGCTCAGCCTTGGGGACGTTACAATCCCCTCCCCTTATTTTTTCACTATCCTGAGTGCAACTTTACCCTGCATTTGCAAGATTTTCAAAATTTTCAAAAAGATGTGGGTACTCTGCCCACATAACATATTCATGCTCCCATGTCATGTCCTCAGGACTGTAATAGGTCCACTGGACCTTTACAAGCCCCATAGCTCGATTTCAGAGCTGCTTGTTTTTCCTGTCCAATATGCGCACAGGATGCACTTGCAGGACACCTTCTTGTTCCACCTGAATCACATTCCAATCGATAACATGATTAGCATCTGGTGGTATATATTTCTTAAGCAATGAAACATGAAATAGATTATGTACAATCATAGATGTAGGTAATGAAAGCATATATCCAACTGGCCCAATCCTTTCCAGGATTTCAAATGGCCCACAAAATTTGGCTGCCAACTTGGCGCAACTTCCTAGCTTCAGGGAACTCCTGTTAGCTTTCACTTTTAGGAAAACATGATCATCCACTTTGAACTCTCTGTGGGTTCTTTTCTTATCAACATAACTTTTTTGCCTTTCCTGGGTAGCTTTCAAATTCTTCTTAATTTTTATCATTTGGTCCTCCATCTCCTTGAGCAACTCTGGCCCAACTAATACTCTATCAACTGGATTATCCTAGCTCACTGGAGTATTGCACTTTCTTCCATAAAGTGCTCCAAATGGCCTTGTCTTCAATGATGCATGATACCCATTGTTGTAGGCGAATTCTACCAAGTGCAGGTAGTCTTCTCATCTTGATGGTTTGTCCATCACATACATTCTTAGTATGTCGTCTATTACTCTGTTCACCCTCTCTGTCTATCCATCAGACTCGGGATGATAAGCTATACTAAAGTTCAAATTCGTTCTGAATCCTTTGAACAATCCTTTCCATAAATTAGAGGTGAATTTTGGGTCTCTGTCGGACATAATCGTTTTAGGAATTTTGTGCAATCGTGCCACTTCCTTTATGAAAATATCAGCAACATCTGCTGCCTTATGAGTAGTTTTCAGTGGAATAAAATGGGCAGCTTTTGTAAGCTTGTCCACCACCACCATGATTGAATCATGCAACTTGGTTGTTCTGGGCAATCCCGTAATAAAATCCATCGTTACTACATCCCACTTCCACTCAGGAATGGGTAAAGGTTGCAACAACCCTGCTGGGTGCCTATGCTCAGCTTTAACTTTCTGTCACTCCATACATCTGGCGATGTATTCAACGATCTCTCTCTTCATACCCGGCCAAAAGTAATGGCTCTGGACTGCTGCTACTTTTTTCTGATATCCAAAGTGTCTAGCATAAGTCACGTTATGCATTTCTCTTAGAATCGCAAGTTTCAAACCCTGGACATTGGGTATATACACTCTATTTTTGTACAAAAGTATTCCATTAGCTTCCAAGGTGTAATTTTCCTCTTTCTGTGGTCTCTCACTCTATTGTATCTTTGCTACCAAGTCTCTGTACTGCAAATCTGCATTTGCAACTTCCAAAATTCTATCCTTAATATCAGTCCTATACATGCTAATGGTTGAAGCATGTAAGTTGTGCACCTTTCTGCTGAGTGCATCGACCACCTTGTTTTCCTTCCCTTTGATATGCTTGATATCAAAGTCATATTCACACAGAAATTCCAACCACTTTCTTTGTCTAGCGTTTAAGGTTGGCTGATCAAACAAATATTTCAGACCATTATGGTCTGTCCTAAGTTCAAACCTCCTTCCCATGAGGTAATGCCTCCATTTCCTCAGAGTGTGAACGATTGCTACCAACTCCAAATCGTGAGTGGCATAATTCTTTTTATGCTCTTTTAATTTCCTAGACTCATAACAGATTACAAATCCGTTCTAACTGAGGACCCCTCCCAGTCCTTCTTTGCATGCATCAGTGCATACTATGAAATCCACATTTGGATCTACAATCCTCAAGATTGGAGCATTGGTTAACACCTGCTTCAATCGGTGGAAACTTTTCTCACACTCTTCAGTCCACTAAAACTTTTTTTCCTTCCTTTGCAAGGAAGTGATAGGGTGAGTTATCTTTGAGAACCCTACGATAAACCTTACGTAATATCCCGCTAGACCCATAAAGGATATAACTTCCACCACATTCCTTGGCACTGACCATTCTCTGATGGCCTCAACCTTCTCAGGATCCACGACGATCCCTTCTTCTGAAATAATGTGCCCCAAGTAATGGATCTGCCTTTG
>JZKD02S1333671.1:0-16817 GCA_000966675.3 Picea glauca | reverse complement strand
TGTCCTTGAGGACTATTTCTGAAAAAGGGAGGTTTGTTTCCCTTCTGCCTCTGTTCTTTCTTAAACTTCTTCTGGTCATCCCAAGCCTTTCGAAAGGTAGGCTTTTCTCTTTGTTTTTCATATAAGCATTTCTCTCTTCATATTGTTTCTTCCATAGTATTAGGATCATCATACTGAATCTTGTCACCAATGGGAGGTGGTAGTCCACTCAGATACCTCTGAATCTTGATAGCCTCATCTTTGATGAATGGAACATACTTCACTAATTCCAAACACCTTCGTTCATATTCATCAATGGTCATGTTGCCCAGCTTGAGTTGGAATAACTCCTTCATATTTCTGTCATAGTATATTTTAGTCAAGTATTTCCTCTCGAAATACCTCTTGAATTCCTTCCATGTGATATCTTTCTCTCTAACGTGCTGCACCTGCACAAGTTGATCCCACCACATGGATGCTTTTCCTTTTAGTTGATACATCACAATTCTTCCTTCTGCATGAGAGGAATAATTTTGCAGTTGGAAATATTTCCTCATTCCAAGCAACCTTGTTTCAGCATCTTCCTCCTTCTTATGTTCTCCATCAAACGTAGGAGGCTTAATATTGTTTATCTCCCCTTTCAATTCATCCACTCCAGGTCTTCGGTGTTTTCTGGTAGGGGATGGCCTTGAACTACTGTGTGCTTCCTTACTGGAATGCTTTGGGGAGCGATGACGATGTCTGTTACCACTCCTTGATCTTCTTTTTCTCTCAGGGGTCCTGCAACTCCCTATTTTGCTTGTGTCAATCTCCTTTTCCAATTTCCTTTCTATTCTTTCTAGGCTCTTCAAAATCTTTAAGTTGAATTCACCCTGTCGATCCATGACCCTCATGAGATTTTGGCTATTGGCTCGGTGAGCCTGGGCATCTTTTTGCAATCTTTCAATGATTTTCATCCCATTCCCTTCCTTATCCAATTCTCTTCCGTGGCCATTGGAGTTCGATCCTTCAACTCTGATGCAACCCGCCCTCGCTGGCAAGACGCTCTCCCCAAGACCTTCTCTCTCTCAGGCCTGAAGAACCCAAGCTCTTCCAACTCCCTTCGGGAGTTACCCACAGTCAATCCTTCGGCCATCTCCCTTTAGTGTATCGGGAAATCGGTATTTGCGCTATTGCGAACCCTATATGCACTTCTCGTGCAATTTGAAACTCCGAACCCTGATCCCCGATGTCAACGGTCAACGCTTCCTTTCGTCGGGGTTTTTTTCCTATCGGGATATCGCTACCCGCGATGTCAACGTCCTGGCTTTCCAAACCCCGAGTACCGAGGTGCCGATTCCCCGAGATCGCGCCACCTGTATTCCACTAGGTCTTGTGGTCCCACACTGCCATGCCACCTCGGGATTTTGCGGATCACGGATCCATGATACAAGTCTTCCCTGTTGTCGAAAACCCCGAGCGCCGAACCCCGACTCCTCGGGATCTGGTTCCACGTGTCTCCGAGATGATTGACGGCTCCCGTTGATTCGGGAAATCGTGACTCGCGATTTCAATGAGTTCAAAACTCTCACTTCACCAAACGCCGAATGCCGATATGCAATGGCGTCGGTCCTTAACTCCTGCACCAAGGACTAAACCCTGCGCAACTTATCCACGATCTCACGGATGGCGGGATTTCATGATTTCCTCCCGCAAATCCTGCCCGTTGAATTCTTCTCCCCTTGAGGAATCCTTCACTCCGAAGCTTTTCCTGCTCGGAACTTCTCCTGGTCCTTTTCCCGAAAATCACAAGGGACTATTCCTCCTGAGCTTAATTCCTCCCACTCCTGCAACTGAAGGTTGGCGCACTCCTTGCGCTCACGTCCAATCACTTCCTAGGTGTTGGGTCCTCTGGATTTTGTGCGCTTCCAGTAACAGTAATCCCTGTCTTCCTTTGTCCCGAAAACTGCTGAGACTTCTTCCTCGGCCTGCACTTCACCTGCACGGCTTCCTCAACCCAAATCAACTTCTGGGCAAACGAGAATGAGTGCTTGACTATTGAGCCTCCTCAACGCACTCTATGCGAAGGAATTCGACTGCACTCTATGCAAGAATCTCCTGGCTCAAACAGAGAAACAATTGAAACTCATTCTCACCTTTCTCATAGACCCCAAATCTACCATGAAATCACATACATAGCATATAAAATAAAAGCATAACAAGAAGCAAATATGCAACAACATAATATCAACAACACACAGAGAATAATCACATCCATGAGATTGAATCAAAACTTTCCTATTAATTCAATATTTGTACATGGGGATTCTTCACAGGTTCTCTGCTCTGCTCCTCTTGCTCTCAATGCTAATGCTGAATGCTTGATAATCTGAATGAATGATCCTACAATGTACAAAGGAGGGTGCCTATATTCCGTTTTCCCTCTCGAATTCTACAACTATCAAATCTACAATTAATTCCTATCTAACAGCATTAAAACTATTAAATGCCTTCCTATCTACAATATAATACAAATGCGCTCCTTATGAATGCTTTCATTCAAATGGCGGCGCAACAACTTTCCAAAGTATTCAAAATTATATGTGCTGGCGTTGTCCAGCTGTATGTTCTTTCTCCACGCGCTGGCTCGCTTGATGAGGTGTGGATGCTCCTTCATCATACTCCTCGGCTCAAAATATTTCATGGGCTCCTGTCCATGAGCTCTTGCACATTCTACCCATGCTTTTATATCACTGCCTCCGTCTCCCAGCTGGCATCCTCCACTGGGTGATTCTTCCATTTCACCAGGTACTCAAAATATTGCTTTCTCCTGGTCTTCCTGCCTACTCTTTTATCCAGTATGCACTCCATCTGAGGCTTTTGTGCAACTGGCAATTGCTTCTGCCACTGGATCACTGGTTCCTCGGCTCCAGCGCCTGTTTCTTCAGCCCTGTAGGGGTATAAATCCGAAATGTTGAAAATCAGAGATATCCCGATGCCCTCTGGCAACTCAAGCTCATATGCGTTCTCCCCGAATTTCTTCAGGACTTTACACGACCCGATCTTCTTCATCTTGAGCTTGTTATATGTTCCCCTTGGGAACCTTTCCTTCCTCAAGTGCGCCAGAACCATGTCTCCAACTTCAAACTGAAATGTCTCTTTCACTGATCAGCTCTATGCTTATACTCTTGATTTGATCTCCGCAGTCACTGCTGCACCTCCGTGTGAAGTTCTTGCATCGCTTCAGCGAACTGTTCAGCACTCGCTCTGCTAGTTTCAGCCTGTCCTGACTCCCTGAGCTCAGAAAATCCTCTCGGCTGTGTCCCATATAAAATATGGAATGGACTTCTGCCTGTACTCCGATTCACTGAATCGTTGTACGTGAATTCTTCCTGTGGTAGGATCTGATCCCAACTGGTGTGATGCTCTGTCACCCGACTCCTCAATAAATCCCCCAGGCTTCTATTGACCACCTCCGTCTGTCCATCTGTCTGCAGATGGTAAGAAGAACTGAAAGCCAAGTCAGTCCCCAGCTTCTTCCATAGTGTCCTCCAAAAATGGCCTATGAACTTCGTATCTCGATCCGAGACTATGCACGTCGGCAATCCATGCAACCTCACGATTTCTTTGAAAAATAAATTTGCGATGTGGGTTGCATCGCTGGTCTTATGACACGGAATAAAATGTGCCATCTTCGAGAACCTGTCCACCACCACAAAGATGGAATCCACTCCTCGTTGTTTTCTCGACAATCCCAACACAAAGTCCATGCTAATGGCCTCCCATGGCCTCTCAGGTATGGGCAACGGCTGATAGAACCCCGTGTTCTACTTTTGGCCCTTTGCATGTTGACAAATCCTGCATCTGTCAACAAATATTTTTACATCGGATCTCATGCCTGGCCAATAATACGATTCGCTCAGCTTGGCAAATGTTTTGTCATGTCCAAAATGACCTGCTAAGCCTCCACTGTGTTTTTCTCTCACCAAATTCTCCCTCATAGAGAAATCCGGTATGCACAGCTGATTGCCTTTGAACAACAATCCATCCTGGATCATGAAATCAATCCACGGGCTCCGATCTCTGAGAACTGGGTTCTCAGTTGCTTCATAAGCTTCCCCGAAGTCTGCATCACCTGCATACATATCCTTCAAATTTTCAAAACCCAACGTCTTTACCCTAAACTCCTGCAGCAATAAACACTTCCTTCTCAAGGCGTCAGCTACCTTATTAGCAGTCCCCGAAATGTGCTTTATCACAAATGTAAAATTATGCATGTACTCTACCCATTTTGCGTGCTTCTGGTTCAATTTCTCCTGCTGACTTATGAACTGCAACGCATGATTATCGCTATACAAAATGAATTCCTTGGGTATCAAGTAATGCCTCCACTTCTTCAATGCCTGTATGATGGCATAGAACTCTTTATCGTATGTGGAGTATTTCAGCTTTGCATCATCCAATTTCTCGCTGTAATATGCCACAGGTCTGTCATCCTGACTCAGGACCCCTCCAATAGCATACCCGCTGGCATCACATTTCACCTGAAAAGTTTTCTGAAAATCAGGCAACACCAAAATTGGTTGCTCTGTAATCTTTCGCTTCAACTGATTGAAGCTCCTTTCAGCCTCGGTTGTCCAGTGAAAAACTTTATGTCATTTCCTCACGGTGTCCATCATTGCGGCGCTAATTCCACTGAAATTCTGAATGAATTTCCTGTAGAAACTAGCCAGTCCGTGAAAGCTTCTTACCTCAAAAACATTCCTCGGCGACGGCCAATTCCTGATTACTTCCACCTTCTCAGGATCCATCTTCAATTCATTTTCCGAGATTACAAAACCCAAATAAATGAGTTATGTCTGCATGAACGAGCATTTCTTCAAATTTATCAACAGCTTCTCCAGCTGTAGCCTTCTCATCACGATGGCCAAATGCCTCAAGTGTTCAGCCTTGGTCTTGCTGAAAATCAATATGTCGTCCAGATATACGACCACAAATTTGCCAATGAATTCCCGCATGACTTCATTCATCAGCCTCATGAATGTGCTCGACGCGTTTGTCAAACCAAATGGCATGACCATCCATTCGTACAAACCCTCGTTTGTTTTGAATGTTGTTTTCCACTCATCTCCCTCTCTCATCCGGATCTGATGGTATCTGCTCTTGAGATCAATATTCGAAAAATAATTTGCCCCACTCAGGCAATCCATCAAGTCATCCATTATTGGCAGTGGGAATCTGTACGTGATGGTGATTTTATTTATCGCCCTGGAGTCTATACACATCCTCCAGCCTCCATCCTTCTTCAGACTCAGCACCGTTGGAACGACACACGGACTCAGACTTTCTCTAACCAGTCCTTTGTCCAGCAGATCCTGTACCTGCCTTTTGACCTCCTCGTTCTCTTAAGGTGTCAACCTGTACGCTACCTTATTTGGAAAACTTTCTCCGGGTATGAGGTCAATATGGTGACTCACACTCCGCATCGGTGGAAACGAACGAGGTAGTTCGTCCACGATGATATCAGCGAACTCACCCAGTAGTTCCTGAATCTCTTCTAGCAAGTCATCCACTCTTGTGCTTGTTAGGAAAATTCTCATCTTCCTGACAACAAAGAACTGTGGATCCTCATTCTTCTCCAACTCCGTGAGAAGTTCCTTCCCACTCATGAGAAGTATTGTGCTGCTCACTTCTGATTTTACTTCCTTATCCTTTATCGGAAGCAGTGTGTGTGTTTTCCCATCCTTCTCCAAGGTGTATGTGTTCATTCTCCCGTAATGAACAACATTTCTATCATACTGCCATGGTCTACCCAACAATACATGACAGACATCCATGGGAATAACATCACACAGAATTTTATCCCTGTATTCACCCATTTTAAATTCAACCAAGCATTGTTTTGTAACACATACCTGGTGTCCTTTCTGCAGCCATGACACTTTGTATGGACTCGGGTGTCTGCTCATCTCCAGCACCAATTTCTCCACCATCTCGGTCGAAACGAGATTGTCTGTGCTTCCGCTGTCCACTATGACCTTGCATTTCCAGCCCTTGGTCTTGCAAGTCGTCCTAAACAGTCTGCATCTTTACGCTGTGTTCTTCACCTCTTTCTCGGGTTTCAAGAGAACTTTATGCACTGTCAGTGACTTCCCACTTCTAGTGTCTTCATCCTCATCATCACGCCTCTGTGCCTCAGCGATGTGAGCTTTTCCTCTGTCCATCTTCCTGTCTAGACAGTCAACGGCTTTGTGTCCGTCTTTCCCACATGTAAAACATGTGATGACTCCTCCACGACCTCTTCCTCTACCTCAGGTACAAGGAAATGTGTTCACATCAGCATAATCTCTTTGCTGATCATCTTGCTGCCTCCTCGGCTCAGCATATTGCTGCCTCTGCTGTGAGGTTCCACCTCTTTCAGCTTTTCCCTGAGGCCTCTTCCAATCCTCCTTGGGCTTTTGAGTTTTCTCCTGGGCAACTGCTTTGCCTCTAGGTTGGCTCCTACCTCGCCCTCGCTGTCCCTACTTGCGGCTCTGCTTCTCCTCGTCTTTTAGAGCCATATGGTACACATCCTCAACTGTGAGGATGGTAACCATACTCAACTCATCCTGAATGTCATACCTCAACCCATTCAGGTATCTCGCCACCTTTTCGTCATCACTTTCCCGATGACCAGCTCGAATGTTGAGCCTGTAAAATTCCTCAGTGTACTCCTTCACCGTCATCAGCTTCTATCTCAGGTTCTGCATACGCCTGAACAGAGTGATCTGGTAATCCCTCAGAATGAACTTCGCCTTCATCTTGGCGATCATCTGATCCCAGCTTTTGATTTTCTGTTTTCCTTTGCAGCGCCTATCCGCCTGCAACTCGTCCCACCATAACGCTGCATGTCCCTTCATCTTGGTAACAGAATGCCTTACCTTCTTTTCCTCTTCGATATCTTCATAATCGAAGTAGGTATCGGGTGCTCGGATCCAATCCAGCAGCTCTTCAGCATTTAGACTCCCCTCATAAACGGTAATGTCCATCTTCATCTTCGAGCTCATCCTCGAAATGGCTCTGATCAACCTCTCTGTCGAGGCATCCTCTGCTGAGACCCCTTCTTGGTCATGTCCAGCTTCCTCCTCCACTTCGGAATCGCTGAACTCTGTTGTACCAGCTTCGCGCCTTTGGGTGGTCTCCATCTCTTCAAGTCTCTCCCTGAGATCTCGTATTTGACGCTCCATCTCTGGGTTACCTACCGGCCTTCCTCTTCTCTGGGCATCCCTGTCCTCACGATCAGGTGACTGCCTCTCCCTTCTCGGTAGCATGGTGAAATCCGCTTCTCCCTGCTACCTGAACAAAGAGAACTCAATCCCGCTCTGATACCACTCTGACGCAACCCACCCTCGCTGACAAGCCGCTCTCCCCAGGACCTTCTCTCTCTTAGGCCCAAAGAGCCCAAGCTCTTCCAACTCCCTTCGGGAGTTACCCACAGTCAATCCTTCGGCGATCTCCCTTTCGCGTATCGGGAAATCGGTATTCGCGCTATCGCGAACCCTGTATGCACTTCTCGTGCAATTTGAAACTTTGAACCCCAATCCCCGATGTCAACGGTCAACGCTTCCTTTCATTGGGGTTTTTTTCCTATCGGGATATCGCTACCCACGATGTCAACATCCTGGGTTTCCAAACCCCGAGTACCGAGGTGCCGATTCCCCGAGATCGCGCCAACTATATTCCACTAGGTCTTGTGGTCCCACGCTGCCACATCGCCTCAGGATTTCACGGATCGCGGATCCACGATACAAGTCTTCCCTGTTGTCGAAAACCCCGAGCGCCGAACCCCGACTCCTCGGGATCTGGTGCCACGTGTCTCCGAGATGATAGACAACTCTCGTTGATTCGAGAAATCGTGACTCACGATTTCAACGAGTTCAAAACTCTCACTTCAACAAACGCCGAACGCCGATATGCAATGGCGCCGGTCCTTAACTCCTGCGCCAAGGACTAAACCCTGCGCAACTTATCCACGATCTCATGGATGGCGGGATTTCGTGATTTCCTCCCGCGAATCCTGTCCATTGAATTCTTCTCCCCTTGAGGAATCCTTCGCTCCGAAGCTTTTCCTGCTCGGAACTTCTCCTGGTCCTTTTCTCGGAAATCACAAGGGACTATTCCTCCTGAGCTTAATTCCTCCCACTCCTGCAACTGAAGGTTGGCGCACTCCTTGCGCTCACGTCCAATCACTTCCTAGGTGTTGGGTCCTCTGGATTCTATGCGCTTCCAGTAACAGTAATCCCTATCTTCCTTTGTCTCGAAAACTGCTGAGACTTCTTCCTCGGCCTGCACTTCACCTGCACGACTTCCTCAACCCAAATCAACTTCTGGGCAAACGAGAATGAGTTCTTGACTGCTGAGCCTCCTCAACGCACTCTATGCGGAGGAATTCGACTGCACTCTATGCAGGAATCTCCTGGCTCAAACAGAGAAACAATTGAAACTCATTCTCACCTTTCTCACAGACCCCAAATCTACCATGAAATCACATACACAACATATAAAACAAAAGCATAACAAGAAGCAAATATGCAACAGCATAATATCAACAACACACAGAGAATAATCACATCCATGAGATTGAATCAAAACTTTCCTATTAATTCAATATATGTACATGGGGATTCTTCACAGGTTCTCTTCTCTGCTCCTCTTGCTCTCAATGCTAATGCTAAATGCTTGATAATCTGAATGAATGATCCTACAATGTACAAAGGAGGGTGCCTATATTCCGTTTTCCCTCTTGAATTCTACAACTATCAAATCTACAATTAATTCCTATCTAACAGCATTAAAACTATTAAATGCCTTCCTATCTACAATACAATACAAATGCGCTCCTTATGAATGCTTTCATTCAAATGGCGACGCAACAACTTTCCAAAGTATTCAAAATTATATGTGATGGCGTTGTCCAGTTGTATGTTTTTTCTCCACGCGCTGGCTCGCTTGATGAGGTGTGGATGCTCCTGCATCGAACTCCCAAGTTGACATCCCTTCCTTCTCTTTCGTTCTCTGAATTGGAGGTAATCCACACCTCTTCCATTTCTATACTCGGCGTCGATTTGCATCTTTCTTGACACTCGTTGAACTCTACACACACAACGTGCATTCAACCGAAGTTTTTCAGGCCTTAAACCCTTAAAAAAAACTGCAACATTCATAAATCAATGAAAATAAGAAAATGTTTCGATTCCATGAATTTTCTGAGCTCTGTTTGGCTCTGAAATTTCCAGCGATAGCCCTTGTTTTCTTAGTCCCCAAACCATGTGTCCATGAGCCGTGATCAAATGGTAAACTTCTAGGTGCTATAAGGCTCTCCAAATGAAACTTCAGGTTTTGGGATTTTGGGATTTCAGGGTTTTGGTCCCGGAGGTTCTCGCACTCGCTTCCCTCTCCAACTCCCAACTTCCAAAAATTTGATTTCCTTACCCTCCAGGCCCACAACACAATTGTCACCCACCAAGGTAGTGACACATGGTGTCCTTAAGAAGGTCCACCTCACTCCTAGCGATGTCATGGGGCCCCACTACTTTCACTTTTCGTTTTGGAGTTTCGGGCATCGGGAGTTCGTGCATCCACAAATTTGAAAATTCTAAAATTACGGTCTATTCATCTACTTGATACAATGGTCAAGTTCCTCTCCTATGATATACGGTGTATATCATTTCTTGATTTCAGGGTTTCAGTTTTTCGGTAACCAGGAGTTCACGATGTAGCGACTCCAAATCTCTTATCACTTCAATCCCTGAATTCCGATATGGAAATTCATGTATGAGATGAACGGCTATGATCCTCCCCTGATATGACGGTCCAGATCTCTCCTATGCTTACACCTATCAAAGCTATTCATCCCTAACTTCCTCGCTAGTTGGCTATATCCGACGACTCACAGGATTTTGACACTTCTTCCTGGAAGCGCTCCATCGTCTGATTCTACCCTTGTTAATCTCTTTCGTGAATCAAGACTTGGAGTGACCAAGAATTTGGTCTGCGCTCCAAGTTCACAATCCATGAATTCAAGAAATGATCCAATGGTTCAAACCAACCACGATCAATGAACCACGTTTATTCTGGATCGTAGGGTGGTGAGTTTCTCCATCCACTAACCACCTTGCAACTTCTGGCTATCTTACGGCCCTCACGATTTCACGAGTTCTCCACAGAGAATTGTGACTGTCCAACTCTTCTTCTCAAGGACTTCTGGCCAATTACTTGGTACCCTCCTTCTGAACCTTCATCTACTTGATCCAACACTTCTGGTGTGGAGTTCTCTCTCTCCCTGTGGCCATATACCACACCGGATGTAGTTTTATAATACCTCTACACCTCCTGAGCTTTGTAACACGATCAAGTAGTCCATTGACACTCAAAAGCATTATGAGGTATGAAATTAGTGCTACAGACAAAATTTCTTCTCAAAACCTTGGTCCAAAGACCACTTATCCAAGATCAGCATTGAAACCAAGCTCTAATACCATACTGTAACATCCACGACCATCATCCCACTGGCCGGGAAAACGTTACTATGCGGAACAACATCATTCTCATACTTAATTAATAACATGCATTTAAATCAAATTAAACACATTTAACTCATAGTAAGCACAAGATTACTGCTAACATAAATAATCCCTGGCATTAATAATAATTCATATGCACAACAAAATACATGACACATATAAGCATCACAGGCATGCAAAACACAATATTAAGCATAAGTTGGTACTTATCTTTGAAACCGTGGTAATTCCACCAACCACGTGCAGGCCTTCGATGAACCTCCCAGCCTTAGACCACGCTACTCATCATGCTCAGTAGTGGGTCACCCCCGAGCTAGGACTAAGCTCCACCCAAGGCAAGGAATCCTAGTCTAGGCTGAGGTTACCAGGAAAACTGCACAGAATAACCAGAAGGATTCTTCCCAAGATTCCTTCTTACGCCCACTACTCACAGACTCTCATTCCCCACATGCATGTTCTGCCCGAGAGTATACACCTTCACAAGCACAGTCCATCAGTGCTTCAGCTCCCTCTCTAGGTCTCGGAAAAAGGCCGGATCAGGAAGTCTTAGAGTTCCATTGCTGGTGTTGGACTCTCCCTGGAAGAATACCACTTCTCAGCAGACTCCTTCACCTGGAAATAGCTTCTCACAAGCCTGACAGACTGCCTCTTCAACTAAGGGCCTTAAAAACAAGCTCTTCAGCCCCTTCCGAATAAATTCCCGCACGGTGAGGATAACCACAAAATCAATAGCATTTTGGTTAACTCACAGTGACAATAACAATAGGAATTTGGGTATGGACATCCAAAAACGACAACAGTCCACACTAAGACACAACATGGTTTAGACATTTACAGGGTGCTCGGACTTCATAGGAGACATGGCTCGATCCGCAAGTTTGCCACTAGTTTTAGGGTGCATGACAAGGAATCAATGCATAGGTCAATTGTAGAGCTAAATAGAATTCATGAAGGATGGGGAATGGCAAAGAAACTCAGGTGGAGAATGGAAGAATGAAAGAGAAATTTTTTTTCCAATGAGGGTTTCCTTCACGGTGTGCGGGTAAGAAAATGCAGATGCAGAGGCAAAATGGGTTCATATGGGTATTCTGGTGAACTCAGGCAGAGGATGACAGAACGACCCCCCCCCACGGTTGACTTCTGCAATTTTTTAACTGGATCTTCCTGGGTTGACACATGTCACCCATGAAGTTACATGCACTCGATCAACATGCATTACTCCCCAGGAACTTAGGACAAAACATATATTTCACATGGCTATTGGAACAATATTAAAATATTATTCCCAAGGACTTAAGCCCCTAGGCTCAACACTTAGAATCTCTTTCGAACCTTCCATCCCCCAATCCCTTACCCACTCTGTGGAAGCTTAGTCCCCCATCACTCATTCATCGTGGTCGATCTGCATGCAACAGTGTTTATATTTTTATTAATGTTCTGCATGATTACATATACAAAAGCAAGCTCCCGGCCTTAACACTTAGGCTCTCCAGCCTAATAACACATAAGCCCACCAACTTATATAAACTTGGCTCACTAGCCTATAAAACATAATTACAATTCATAATGCAAGCTTTATACTTCATAGACATGATTTACAACAGGGCTCGGCCTTGTGGACATTACAATAACAATGAGCCCGTGAATTCAGGATTGGAAGAAGACTAATGACCCTACACATTTTGAATGTACCTTCCCACCCTTAGTTGCAATACTATAAGATGTAAATATTTAGGCTTGGAAGGGAGTTGATGGTGGGTTGGTTGTTTTGTTAATTATTAGTTTTGTAATGAGTTTTGGGTTAATATTTATTTTTCTATCTATAATGTACTCTATATGGTTGCATTCGTGACGAAATCTTGAAGAATGTATTGGTTCAAATTGGATATCAATGGAATGGGGGCCCCATTTAAAATTATTATTATCTTCCTTTTATATGGTGATGATGTATATTATTATTGTTCCTTGTCTGGTTTTTGAATGAACTCAACCTACCCAAATCCATGTTGCTAAATTAAATAAGAGTGTGTTTCTGGTTGTGTTGATACATAAGTATTGTACGCATTGATATTGGTTTTGTCCTAATGGACTAGTATTTTCTGATAGTTAGGATGGATGTATGGGTGATGCGTTGGGTGTTAGTCACCACTGTCATATTTCATGAGCCTTTTATAGTCTTTGGTTTTCGCACAATTCTTTGGGTGATAAATTCCCCTCCATGGGGATTGAAAATTCTAGTGCTTATATTACAATAGACCCCACTTGTTGGACATTAATGCATACCCTAGTCTAAAATTGAGCCAACAAATGGGTTTGTTGCTAGGACTTTTCACAATGTGTATGGTGTTCTAGTAGTATGAATGAAAAGTTGACATGATGCTAAGTATAGTATTGGTGGTTCAAGTAGATTGACCTCCATGATCGATTTCCCATTCCAATGGATGCATGATGACCATGATAGCTATGAAATATTTTGCGTATAATTCCCAATGGTACTATTTGAGTGGTTGAGAAGATTAGGAGAACACTCATGACTATCTTAGAAGAGGTGCAGAGATATTTAGTGGAACACCTGGAATTTGGTTGTGCTATTGATATTCGATCACAAGGTTGCAAGAGATATCAATTTCTTGGTTAAGACAACAATAGAAGGCTACATAATTGAATTTGTAGTGGACCTGAACCAATATTTCTCAAGAGAAGAACAGTAGTTCAAGAGGGGAGCTTGCAGAAGGATGGTAAATGATATTGTGACTTGGGTGAAAATGTTCTTGGTGGAGGAAGACTACATGATCTTCAACTCACCAACCATGGTAGTATAGGCATTTTCATATATATGGGGTGACCTAGGATGAGCTGGTGAAGGTGAGTAACTAAAGGATGATGGTACCATAGAGGAAACATAGGTTTTGTATATAATGGAACACACATTAAAAAGGGACATGATAGATGAGAAGTGGGGGCTAAACAAAACAAAATAGGTTCACCAGAGGGAGAAAGTAATGAAGAAGACAATGTATACATAAACGAGTAATGAAGTGCATCTAAAGGGGTTATAAGTGTTTCATAAATAAGGATTGGTAGCATAGGAGAATCCATAGAGAAAAATGGATAGAGGAATGCAATGTATAGAGTTGGAATTATTGATGAATGGAGTGAAACAAGCATGCAAAATTGTTTAGTTATCTAGAAGTTGCGTTAGAGGGAAATGTAGATGAAACCACATGGAAGAGAATGGTTGTTGAGCCAAATGAGGAAGAGACACTCAACGACATGTTTTGATTGTTTGAAATAGAGGAAATGAAATCATCAGGCATGGTACACCTTAAGGATGATGGAGCTATCATGGAACAGTCACCACCCATTGCACATCTTGAGAAAAATGAGGTAACCGTCAGTCCCTTTCCTAGTTATAATTTAAAATCATCTTCTAACAATGGAATGAATAATAGTAGTAGTGAACAACTAAGTATAGGTGGGAATAATGGTAGCATTGGAAGTGTAGTAGTCATAACATTTTACCAAATTCTAGAGTATCATATTTCATTAAGAATATTAATCAAGGAATGTCAAAACATGTTTTTTCTGATTAGATAGAATTGGCCACATGGTTTGGGAAATGTTATTTTTTATTGTAGAGAAGGTGGGCGGGTCAACGAATTGAAAGTAATTTAGTTGGAAAATTTAAAATGAAGAAAATTTTAGGGAAAAATTATGAGTTAACCAATTGGTTTTTTTTTAACCCTAGTAGGTTCAACATGAGTTAGCTAGCTAAGATTTATAACCCAACCCTATTAATGGTAGGTTTAACATAGGTTAAGAATATTAAGATTCTAAATTTCATTAAATAACCATCATTTAAAACATTCTTCAAAGAGTGAAGTCCGTAATGAAATTCATTTTTAATTTTTGCATGCTTAGGATACATGTGACATAGTTATGATATCAGTGGCATTCGATCTACATGAAAGAATGAAATTAATTGATTATCCATGATTGATCACTATATAGAGAGTATTTATGATAATTATGATATTATATCTACATGGATGAATAAAGTCTATCGAGCATCCATGCATGATCACTAACTAGTTGATAGTTATGATAATGGCGGCATTATATCTACATGGAGGAATGAGAGTCGATTAAACATCCATGATTGATCATGAATTTGGCAGGTATAATTGAAAATTTTCATTAATGGAATTGAAAGGAGAATATATTTTGAAAATGTTTTTATTTTTAGACAATTTGTCACTTTTGATAGTGTCATGATATCTCATGCCAGTTGTTGTTCCCTCTCACACTAGTACTAGATGCTAAAACTCTCCCTCATTGGATCTATGTGTTGATGATAAATCTATTAAACACATAAAATTGGGTTGATATTGATGTGCTTAATGTATGCCATGATAATTTTTGTATGTCAATATACTTTATTTGTGAAAAAAGAATATGAACAATAATGAACATACCCGTGATGATATTATTTAAATGACAATGTTTCTCTGTGTATCCAATCTGTAGGATATCCTGACAAGCTAGACATCATAGTCTTTGCGTATGGTATAGATATTAACACAATTTATTTGACCTGATATAGTAAAAAAACATGTTCACTCCATGTTTAGAACATCTATTTATAGTGAAAATGAGGAACATTATTCATTACAATGGTCACACATTTCTTTCCAACTTTAATTCTCTTTCTAGTTGGTCGTCGCATGTTTTTTTTTGAATTTTGTTGATTTTTTTTCACAAGTTTTTTTCATCATTGTTTTTTCTAGTTTAATAGTTTTCTACTAGAATGAACTAATTTTTTTATTTCCTAATATGTTTTTATTGTTATTAGTAGTTACATAACTATTTCAAGAAATAATCCTCCATAGAGGAGGCAAAATTAATAGGCAAAATTAATAGAAGACTCCTCCAAAGAGGAGAAGGATGAAGAAGAAGAAAACTTTGAAGCCACTACCCCAAAAGATAATAGATCTAATTGTTCCAATTGTTTCTCTTCAGAGTATTTGTCTCCTAATAAAGCTGAAAGAAATGAGGTAATTAGTTTAGACAATGACATAGATGAATCTTCTTCAAATAAAGAATAAGAGGATGAGGATGAGGATGATTACAACTTTCCTCATTTGTTCATAGTATATATTACTTATTATAGTGTGCTTGCTTTCTATTTAGGTAGTTATTACAAACTCCTTTAAAATGATGGATTTTGTAAAATGTCTATAAACATTAATGTTCATAAATTACAAACTCTTTTGAAATGATGGATTTTGTAAAATGTTTATAAACATTTATGTTCATAATATTTAATAAAAACTTGTTTAGAGTAATATCTATATTTTGTACAATATTTCCATAAATTAATATAATTCTACTCAAAGAAAGACTTTTCTTTGTATATTATTGTTATAAAATAATATATATTGTCTCATTGGCTCCACAATGGCCTACAAATCATGGATAACCTCAATAAAAAACTCATGTCAACATTCGAATAAGTCTACATGATCTATCCTCACAAACAAGAATACCCACTCTAGTTCATGAAGAAACTGACATTTCTTTGAGGCAAGCGACCTTGACTTTTACCCTATGAAAAAATAAAACGTGGAGTATTTTTGCAGAATATATACTTTTATGTGTTAAATTAAAAATATGAAACTGTAGTAAGGTTTTTAATGAATAGATACACACTCTCTAAGTTCAATAATTCAATTTTCCCTTTGTAATGAAGGTTGGGCATGCATTTTAGTGAAGCTAGCCAAAATTGCTTCACTAACATGCATGCTTAAGATTCATTTCTTGACCAATTTGAGTGATTCAAAATTGGAAAATGTGTATTATATAGTTCTCCACATTCATACATTTTCATATTTTTACTTTGAGACTTAAAATGTTTTTCTTCAAATTTATTTTAGCATACAAAATTTTGCTTTGGCATGCATTTTGTCAAAGGTGTGTATAAGTGGGAAAAATAGGTATGCAGGAATTTTGGAAAACCTAATGCAAGGGTAGATAGGTTTGGTATCATGTAATTATATCTTAGTCCAAATTTTGTACCAAGGTGTACTTGGTTTGGCCTCGAAGTGCATATTTGTAATGCGTATGAAAATTGGCAAACAATATTGATTGCTAATTTGGTAGAATTGTATTTCACTATAGAAGATTTATTTTAGAGAACCGAGTATGAATTATTGTACAAAATTATGGTAACTTTAGGTTGGAATATTTATGATTCCATTTACTATTAACTATAGGTCCTAGTGTGCATTGATTTGGGGC
>JZKD02S1333670.1:835080-854696 GCA_000966675.3 Picea glauca | reverse complement strand
ATGTCACCCATCCCTCTTTGGTTAGTAAATTCAATATCTAAAACTTAAGGAAAGCGTCATGTTCTGGTGTGTTTTGTTCTAGATCTAGGTGGATCTAGGGAGATCTGTTAGTGTCTACACCTATCGATTAGTCCAATAACAACCTCGCACATATATCATAAAGCTATAGCATAGGGCAAACCCTTGTCTGTAGAACCCTTGAATACCTAACCCTTTTGGAATTTCATCACTGCAGTATTCTTCAGACCGAAGTATAACTCCGCAGGTGTAAAAAAAAAAGCTTGGGAATTTTTGCACTGTTATTTGAGACCTATTCCATTGGATTTATCTCTTTGCCCTTATCACATTCATACATATCATTTTTCAAAAAAAAAATTGACCCCACCCACCCTATTTCGGTTCCCTCGTCATCATGGCCCATACCCGTAGCCAAGACTTGGAAGCTCACCTCAATACCTTGCAATCTAATTTGACATAGACCCAAAAAGAAATGAAACAACTCAATGACAATGTTTCTTCCATCAATACAACCATGCAGTCCTCCATCGACGCTTCAATCTAGGAACTCAAACAAGACATGAGTACCCAAATTGAATCTGTCGTTTCTATGATCTTCACCAAGCTGCATATCCCGGCAGATAACCCTTTATTTGACCCACCTCCACATATCGAAGCTAAAACTTACTCTCATTCCCATAATTCTCAACCCCATCACTTTTAGCATGACCTATGCCTTTCACGGGTGGATGTGACCAAATTTGATGGCTCAGATCCCACTGGTTGGGTAACCCAAATGGAACATTATTTCTCTTTATACAACATTACAGATGACTTGTCCAAACTCCGGTATGGTGTTCTCCATCTAGATCAAGAATGTTGGAAATGGTGGCAATGGAGAAAAACTTCATGTCAAGGGTATATTTCTTGGACACACTTTGTGGCAGAGCTTTATGAACGCTTTGACACTGACACCAACCATTTAGGATATTTGACAAATTTGAAACAATCTGGAACAATGGAAGACTTTATAGCTATTTTTTAGCGCCTGGCTTTTCGGACAGAGGGCATATGTGATGCCTTTTTCCGAGAATGTTTTATCAGTGGTATCAAGGATGACATTCATACCCATGTCCTCATGGCTTGACCTTAGAGTTGGGTGGAGGATACTAAAAGAGCTAAAGAACCACAACAAGTTGTATCTTCTCAAAATCGGAAACCCTCCTTTATTCCTCGCACTAAACCAGTAAATCCCACTACTCCCTCTGCTCCACTAAAGATCCAAAAATTGACCAGGGCTAAAATGGTTGAACGCAAACTCAAAGGCATTTGTTATACTTGTGATGAAAAATATTTTTCAAGCCACAAGTGTAAGGAACAAAAGCATTTTATGGCCATCTCCGAGGATGTTTCAAAAGAGGACATTGAAACTCCCCTTGTGTCTGAGTCACATGAAACCACGGACATAACCCCTCCTTGAGACCCTCCCGAAGTAGAACCGGTCATTTCCCTAAATGCTCTCACTAGTTTCTCTGCTCCCCAAACCCTCAAGCTAATTGGTTACATCAAGCATAGGAAGGTCATCAATCTGGTTGATAGTGGCCGTACCCATAATTTTATTCATCATTGCATTGCCCAAGAAACTCATTGTTATATCCATGCAGTCAATAATTTCCAAATCATGATTGCCAATGGAGGCTCCATGAAATGTGGAGGGCGTTGTGAAAATGTGTGCCTCCAAATTGGTGACTACCACATGAAATCTCATATGTTTGCTATCGACATGGGCGGCTGTGACATTGTGTTGGGTGCAGACTAGCTAAGGACTTTGGGTCCCATTCTCATGGATTTCAAGGAATTAACCATGCAATTTGACCAGGAGGGTAAAAAATATAAGTTCCAAGGCATAACCGTCGGATCACCGGAGATCATTAGTTCCCATCGCATGGAAAATCTGCTCACAAAAGATCATTATGGAATTATTGCCGAACTCCATGCCATACAGGCAACTGAGACACCCTCTGTGTCGCAAGACCTCCAATCCATCCTCTCTAAAAATCAAGTGGTCTTTTCCACTCCCCAGGGACTCATGCCTTCCCGTGGTGTTCATGATCATTCCATTCCCCTTATCCCAGGAAGCCTCCCTCCCAATATCCGTCCCTATCGTCACCCCTTTTCCCAAAAAAATGAAATTGAGAAAATGGTTCAAGAACTTCTTAACACAGGAATTATCCTCCCTAATATGAGCCCCTACTCTTCTCCTGTGGTCATGGTCCCTAAGAAATAAGGTTCTTGGCACATGTGTCTTGACTTCTATGCCCTCAACAAACTCACCATTAAAGACAAATTTCTCATTCCTATCATTGATGACCTCTTGGATGAATTGAGTGGCGCCCAATTATTTACTAAACTTGATCTTCATTCTGGCTACCACCATATCCGTATGAAAGAGGTAGACATTCCTAAGACTTCCTTTAGAACTCATGAGGGCCACTATGAGTTTCTGGTCATGCCCTTTCACTTATGTAATGCCCCCTCCACCTTCCAAAGCCTCATGAATCATGTATTTTTCCCTTTTATCCGTCATTGTGTCTTAGTTTTCTTTGATGATATCCTCATTTATAGAAAAACCTAGACAGACCATCTTGCTCATGTGGACCGCATTCTCCATCTACTCTCTCAGCACCAACTTTTCCTAAAATAATCTAAATGTGATTTTGGCGCCTCATAAGTCGAGTACTTGGGTCATCTTATTGGAAAGAACAACGTCAGGGTGGATCCTAAAAAGATTGAATCTATGCAACACTGCCCTCACCCAAAGACTCTCAAAAGATTGCGAGGATTTCTAGGCTTAACGGGTTATTATCGCAAGTTTGTTAAGAATTATGGAAGGATTGCGGCACCTCTCACTGCACCCCTTAAAAATAATTCTTTCACTTGGACTCCAACAACTTCTTAGGATTTTCAAACCTTGAATATGGCCATGTGCACCACTCCAGTCCTGGCCCTTCCTGATTTCACAAAGACCTTTGTCCTGGAATGTGATGCTTTAGGGAAAGGTATTGGCATTGTCCTTATGCAAGAGGGTCAGCCTTTGGCATTTACCAACAAACAAATGTCTGAACGAAATTTGGGAAAATCAATCTATGAAAAGGAAATGTTGGCTATTATGCATGTCGTTGATTTGTGGCACCCTTATCTATTGGGGCAATGCTTCCAAATTAAGACAGATCATCAAAGCCTCAAGTATTTTCTGGAACAATGTATTTCCTCCCCAGAGCAAAAAAAATGGGTGACTAAGCTCTTTGGATATGATTATGAGATCATTTACAAGAAAGGCAAAGAAAATGTGGTGGTAGATGCACTTTCCTGAAAATATGAAGATGAAGGCTCCCTTTTTTCTCTCTCCTTCATTGTACCAGATTGTCTCCAAGCCATTCACCAGGAATGGCTACATGATCCCAAAATTTCACTTCTGATACAACAATTGCAATCCAATTCCCTATTTCCCCACGGTACTCTTGGCTCCATGATGAGATTCGATACAAAGGTCATTTGTATTTGATTAAGCAGTCAAAAATTAAATCCACAGTGCTTTCTGAGCTTCATGCTACACCCATAGCTGGGCACTCCGGGTTTACAAAAAAACCCATGACAGGGTCCAACGTTCTTTTTTATGGGATAGTATGAAACAAGACATTCATAATTTTGTGGCCGAATTTGATGTGTGTCAATGCAACAAGGGAGAAACAGTCAAATCTCTTGGCACACTACAACCGCTTCTGATTCCACCTGCTCTTTGGAGGGATATCTCTTTGGATTTTATTATAGGCTTACCTAAATCGAGCAATAAATCATTCATCATGGTTGTAGTTGATCAAATTTCTATGTCTACTCATTTCTATGCTCTTCAACACCCATTTACAGCATCCACAATGGCTCAACGTTTCATGGATCAGGTCTTCAAGCTTCATGGCATGCCGCATTCTATTGTTTCTGATTACGACCCAACTTTCACCAGCAATTTTTGGCAAGAACTATTCAAGCTACTAGGCACCCAATTGCATCTCAGCACATCTTATCATCCCTAGACAGATGGTCAAACGGAAGTTGTCAACAAGCGTTTGGAAACATTTTTGAGGTGTTTTTCATCAGAAAAGAAAAATCAGCGAGCTCAATGGTTACCCCTAGTTGAATGGTGGTACAACACTTCATACCATATAGCTACCCTCATGACTCCTTTTGAAGCAGTATATGAAAAAAAATCCACCGCCAGTTCTCTCATATTTACCAGGTGTCTCGAAGGTCCAGGCAGTTGACCAAACACTTACAGTTTGAGAGGCTATTCTCCATAACCTCAAAGAGAATTTGGTCATGGCCTGGAATCGCATGAAGCAAAAAGCAGATCAAGGTCGCTCTGAACGTCATTTTGCAGAAGGGGATCAGGTGTTTCTTCGACTGCAACCTTACAAGTAAAATTCCCTCAAGGCCGACCATTGTCAGAATCTAGTGCCCAAATTTTACGGTCCTTATAAAGTTCTCAATCGTGTGGTACAGGTGGCCTATCAGTTAGCTTTTCCCAGTCATTCTAAGCTACATCCTGTTTTTCATGTTTCATGCTTGAAGAAGGTGATTGGAACTAAGTGTCAAACTCAAATCAACCTTCCCAAGTTGAACGAAGAAGGTTCCATTTGGCTACAGCCACAAGCAGTTTTGGACCAGAGTGAGCATCGTCTGTGTTAGCAAACCATCAAGGAAGTGTTAGTCCAGTGGAAAGATACAATTCCAACAGATGCCACTTGGGAACCAGCTACCATTCTGCAACAATTTCCACATCTCAAGCCTTGAGGACAAGGTTGTTTTTAAGGGGGAGTACATGTTAGGGACCTAACTCCTCACATAGTTAGAACAGTGTATTCCGATGTAATAAATGTCATCATAATAAGGCCTTGAAATAAAGTAGAATAAGTCAAATGTAAGAAGACCTAATAGAAGCTTCTGCTTCTAGAAGGAGCTTCCTCTAGATGGTTTTATTGATATACATATTTAGTATAAATAGGAGTCAAGGGTATGGGAACCTTAGCTTGGATATTATTGTAATAGAGCTATGCTCGACTGGAGGTTTCCCCCTCGAAGAGGCTCATGAACATTTCTCTTAGTAATCGAAGTGTTCTTTCTGGTGTTATTTTGTTATTATTTCAGTATTATTGTGGTGTTATTCTGGTTATATTGTTGTTTATCTGCCATTTCTAGACTTTTATTTATGTTTTGAATACTTTTTATATCTGGAATATTACAATTTTACCCTTTCACTAAGACTTGTAACAATCTAGGGGCTTCTTGACCACTCTTTGGGGCTTCCTCCTTTACAATACCATATATTCCTAACCGTGAGGAACCACGTGGTGTTCCACATATCACCGGAAATGACACGATGTGTACTATCCATCTATGATAGTATTACTTTCAATTTCACTATCCTTCATGTCCATAAACCTCATTCAACTTTGGGTACTATAACTACACCTTCAAGGCTACATGGAGACTACATCAAATGTACCCAACTAAATTACCATCAATGTCGATCATACAAATGTCAATAAAATATCCAACATATATGGACCTCTCCAAGGGTTGAAATCAATCTATAAGGATTGACATCAATCTCCAAGATCACTCTCCAAAGGTTGACATCAATGACAACCAACTGTCCAACATCTTCAATGGCAATTAAATAAACAACTAGTTATGTGTTGCCTTGTTGAAAAATTAACAAATCACTTTAGCATTAACTCACAATTGAGAGGGATCACAAAATATACATAATGGTTGATCAAAGTGGATCCAACAATTATCAAGACCGCATAGAACTTACATATCAACTCTAATTGTAGTGCTCTGATTTTGACTTAGAGTGGATATTATACTTTGGGGATTTCTCATATATCTAGAATAACTTGATACTATGTTTCAATGGACTTATTTATATTTGGACACTCCATTAAGATATGATATACTTTCTTGTGTGACAAGTTTTATGCATATGTGGTTGATGAATGAATCATGATGTGTATTATTTTCTATTTGAATCATGTGATGCATTATGATTTTGTGATTAAGTTTTATGATCACATGGTTTATATGAGTTTATGTGGTATATCATTGTCATGTTTCTAATTGGTGTTGGAATACTGAGAGGGGGCGGTGAATCAATATAAACATTTTATTATCACTTTTAACCACAATATGTAATCATTAATTTCATCAGCAGTATATCATCAATATATCATGAGCAGTATAAATCAACAGAACATAATAGTTATCCATAGAAACACAGTACATCGAGATTTACATGGAAACCCAAATGGGAGAAAACCACAAAATGTTTTTCTTATATATTAAAAGAATACATTCATTGGAAGCACCAACTTCCCAATTCTCCAGCTACAACTGGAAGGAGGCTACGGCCCCCTATTTACATACTCCAACATGAAGGGAGCTACATCTCCCTGAATTCTCTAGCTCCAACCAAAAGGAGGATACAACCCCCTGAATCTCATGCTCCAACTTTAAGGAAGCTCCAACTCCCTGAGTTCTCTCGCACCAACCGGAAGGAGGCTACAACCCCCTTTCCTTTCCCTATCCTTCCATCTTGAAATATAAGTGTAGACCAAATTTTCACTACCACAATCGCTGCCACTGCCACTGCCACTATCATTGTCTCTACCACTATCACATCAACCTGTCACATCAACTCATCACTTCCATTGTCATTGTCACTAACATACCATCATCAACTTGTCACCACTACTAATTCTCAACATCAACAAAACCATATCCCCTCACATGGATACCATCACCAAACCATGTATATCAACCTGTATCAACCATGCACCAATCATGCACCAACACATGTACCAAACCGTGCATCAACCATGCAACAAAACATGTACCAAACTGTGCATCAACAATGCACCAACAATTGTGCCAAAACCATGCATCAACCATGTACCATATTATGCATCAAACCTCAACCATACCATCAATCATGTACCATGATATGTGCCTCATCCATATACCATATCACTCATGATATGTCTCAATCATCCCATACACCATGTACCATAAGATATCAACAATGAAGTACCTCAACAAAGTACCCAATCATGAATCAAGATCACCAACATATGCCTCTAACCATGCACCATATCATCAACCATATACCTTGAACAACATGCCAGTCATCCATAGACCATGTACCATAATATGTATCAATAAAGTACTATCAATGGTGTACCTCAACCAAGTACCAACAACACCAAAATATGTATCTCATACATGTGCTACCATATACCAAGTTTGAATTTCAACCATGTACCAACATCTTAAATATGTGTCTCTAATAATGAACCATAACCATGAAATATACCAAACCATATATCAAGATATCCAAGAGTGTACTTCTAACAAGGTATCATGCCATCACCAAGGTGTGCCATACCATGTATCATCACCACTATGCATGTGCCATAACAACATAAGCATAAATCTTAAAACTTACCTATAATCATGTCGATGACCTAATACTCTATAATACTGACCTATAAACTTTCCTCAGTCCTCAACAACCTAGCACTAGCATATTCCCCAAATTTATCTTAGCCTCATGGGACTAAGAACTCTTGTCTCGCAGGGCCTTACATGACAAGTACTAGCTGACACATGGGGGTAACTCGCATGACATGCTCAAGCTAACCCTTGAGGGCCTGCTATATAGGGTCACAGAAAAAAACTAGCTCTTTGCAAGTCTGAAACGTTCTCTCTTCCTTCGCACTTTCTCCATTGTCAAGAATCAACCTCAGATTCGCCAATAGACCAAAATATTCTCATAAGATAGGTATGCAATGAATGTGTGTGTGTACTTATGAGAGGCTCTTTGAGGTGTATTTATAGTTTTTTCAAATAATTTATCTCCTTAATCTTAGGGATTCTTGAACTTTTTTGCTACAACCACTTTACCCTTTCATTAATGACTTGTAACCAATTAGGGGCTTCTTAACCATTCTTTGGGGCTTCCAACTTCATGAGGACATATCTCCCTAATTGTGAGGAACCACGTGGCCTACCTCCTACTGTTGGAAACAAAATGACGAGGAATATCCATCTATGAGTGTTTTACCTGCATTTTCATTGTCCTTCCTATCCTTATTCCTAAAAAAAAATTGGGTCTCATTACCACACCTTGTGTAGGATTCATCAAATTCACCCATCATATCTATTGACATCAACCATTCTTGTTGACATCAATGACAACTAACTCACCATTAATCTCAATCAAAACTCTAGGGTATATTGAATGCTCTAAGGGTTGACATCAATTATGACAACCAAATGTCCAAGAATTGGGTGTTGAATATGAAAAACAAACCCACAAGCGTGATGGACCCCATGAAGGACCTAAGTAATGAAGAGTGGAGAATGGGATTGAAATTCTATGTCAGACTTACATTGGAATTCTATGCATTTCATTTTTCATGCATTGCCTCCAACGTTTGACACATAAATCTCATTTTCCAAAGAAGAAGTCCATGGAAGGCTCCCATTCTCATTCACATGGGATTTTGATATATTGAAAGTGGCATCCCAGCATGCAAGTTCTTTATGGAATATCCAAAATATCACTAACACACATGGTTGAATTGTACAATACCTTCAAGAAAAAAAAATTGAAGTATGGTTGATGATGTACCTCAAGATTCAACTAACGGTGCAAGGATTTTTTTAATATCCTTTCCTTGACAAGAACAAAAGGTCAACTCAAAGAGGATTCCCTATAGGAAAATAGGGCATACTCTCTCTTATTTTTATAAAGATGGAACTCCTCTATAATATTTAGGTAGACCTAATATTCTTGATCAATTTCATGGACCTCAAAGAAATGTTGTTTAAATAACAACAAAGTAAAGTAGCAACAAATATATGTCACCCACAAAGGTGTTGCAATACTCAATTGAATCAAAAGGTCACTATTGTAAAATAATTTCCTAAGAAAAGCACCAATCTTGAATCTAATCACAAGCTAATAATTGTAACATAATTGCCTAAGAAAAGGACCAGGCAAGTTCTTACGGACTGCTTTCATCTTTTATTCATAGTTATGATAAAACACACAAATAGGGGAAATATACTACATAAAACAAAATGTGGAATACAAAAATATTGCTTGTTCATTTTACATCCATTTGAACGAGAGAATTTTTATCCAATGTTCTTCAAGGAAGCAACAAAACAAAAGGTGACTAATCTATCAAAAGGCTATGCAAGATTTTATCTTTTTATTCAAAGAATTTTGAAAAATAGGTACATGTTGAAAACTTATTATTCATAACTAAAGGAATATCCATACAAATGATTTACCCTTCGAATGGCCTCCCATTGAGTGCAAAATGTGGATCCCAAATTGAAATAACTACAAAAGCCTATGTAACTGGACTAATACTAGAAACAATCAACAATTTCCCCTTCTGTACAAGGATGATGGCTCCAACTTGAACATAGAAAAAGAACACAATCAATGCCCATCTTCCATGGTGACTATACTCATGAAATAAAATGAACAAAAACCGACGAGGAAAATGAATAATTGGGAAATCTTGGAAAGGTTCACCTACAAGACTTAGAGCAAGAGTTCTTGATGAGTTGAATTTGTAGAATGTCTTCATTCTCTAAATAAATAACAAGTAATCAAATAATTGAATACAAGCTAGATCCCTAACCACTTGAAATTGTTTGTGCTTAGGTGTCATTGATCTTGGCAAGGTCATTGGTATCTTTGTCCACATATTCTTAGATATAGTCATGTAGGGATCCCACCCCGATCTCTTCATTTATCGTCAATGTGAAAGATTCACCTTCCAATTCATGAAGAGCATTGAGTTTTTCCTTAATTGTTGAGCTATGCTCCACGTTTTTCACCATGAAATTAGTGAATCACCTTTTAATGTCTTCTCCAACCACTTGTTTGAAACTGTAAAACTCAAAACTAAAATATACCTTTAATGTTGGTGGCATCCTCCATATGGGTGTAATGGGGGTGGTGAAGGGTCCATTAGAGTAATAATATAATGGTGGTCATTCAATATAAGGTGGAATATGTCCACTATTTTGGTTATTTTTATCACCTAAAAAATTATCATAGAGCAATATGGGTGATCACTATGATCATCATCAACATAGCATAGTAGAATACTACCTCATGAAAATAATACACCATTTCGATAGAGCAATCAAAACTATACAAAGTGGGTTTTCATGCATCCACGTGACTTAATTATTTGAGTTTTATGTGGATTGTGTGTATGATCCTTTGATAGCCATGAAAATCCAATCGATGTGAAATATCAACCACCTTTGGTGCATTGAATGCAACAAATCCCATCATGAGTAATCAAGGAAGGGTATACTAGGAGCCTCGAGTTCCATCCACATTGAAGGCCAAGTACTGTGGTGGTTTCATGTATACTCAACATGGGAGACCACAATTAAAATGCAGAATTTTTCCACTTGAAACTACTTTCAAAAAAGCATGAAGATTGGCAACAAAAGGAAGCCATGGGTCTGCATTTTAAAGGGGGAAGACATCGCAATGTTATGTTGCTTGGATGATTCATGAGATAATATTTATTGAGCTATCGAATTGTGCAACCATAGCTAAAAGATTTTGTTTGGCCTATGCCATTATATATCCCAAGTAAACTTCTTCATTGTATTAGAGAGAGAGAGAGAGTTCCATTGGATTAAAAAAGAACCCTTCCCAAAGGAGAGTGGAAGAGCTTACAAGCTCAAACCATTGTTGGAATTATGACAAAAATAAAAATTGGTGAATGGTGGTGGTTCATGTAATGGTGGAAATTTATGAAATAGTGGTAGTTCATGTAACTGTGGAAATTATGTTGAAGATGCTATATATCTGTGTATCCCTAAGAGGCATTTGGAAAGTTTTCCCTAAGGGGATAATGGGAAATTTTTGTAATCTTGTTGTGAGAAAATTGCAATCTTTACTTATGAGCAATAAGAATACTGACACCTTGCCCCATAGATGTTTCCTTGGCATATTGTCAGGGTTTTACCATGTAAATTCCTATCTTGTTGAATATTTTTATCTTGTTTTTGGTTTTTCCATTATTTCCTCTCAATTAGATTTTTGTTACAATTTATTTATATTCTTCGGGCTCCCATTTCCAACAAGTGGTATTAGAGAATGGGTTGACTTGGAATCTCTCACGAGAGTGGTATGATGTTGGGAGCATGGGAGAAATAAAATGAAGAATGGTTCATGGGTATATGAATCATGGTAAAATGGAACATGAAAATGCATTACAAGGATTAATGTGAAGCATTGGAAAAAGAACATTAAGGAAGAAGTACTCGGTTAAGGTTGCTTGATTCGACTAATTATTTTTGGAGCTAGAGGAATGATGGTAATGAAGCTAGTTGATGTTTCATAGTATCACGTGCTTTGACATAAAATTGTAAATCATTATTTTTTATAGAGTTTATTTTTTTATCACATGTAAAATGGGAATATGGTTGTAAGACCTATTTAGACATTTGTATCCTTGGTTTGATGGTTCATCGGTAAAGTCTAGACGTATACATAGGTGATGGGGGGGCATGTTGTATTCATGTATACCTGGTAAATAAACTTTGAGGGAGGTGAATATCTCAAGTCATATTTAAATGGGGGAATTTTGGGTTAATCTTGACCTGGTCATAGAGTAGATAAGATAACCTTGATATGGTCATTAACGAGTTTATTGTTGTTGGTTTACCGTCCCATGGTATTGGTAAACCCATGGTATTATATGTGATTAATCCTATTTAAAGGATTGAGAATTGCATTGTAAAATGCCTCAAGCAGCTTGGTGCTTGGATTATCTTGGCTTCCAAAACAGGTGATGAATGGGTTTGGGAAAGGTATCAAGTAAATTGTTTTCAAGGTGGAGATTCTTGGAATTGTGACAACAATCAAAACCGGTGAATGGTGGTGGTTCATATAACGGTGGAAGTTCTTGAACCGGTGGTAATTCATGTAATGGTGGAAACTATGATGACGACAATATATATATGTGTATCCATAAGAGGAATTTGGAATGTTTACCCTAAGAGGCATATGGCATGTTTTGTAAGCTCATTGTGGGAATATTGTAATCTTTACCTCTAAGAAAAATATTGATACCTTTCCTCATGCATGTTTCCTTGGCATATTGTCATGCTTTTACCATGTAAATTTGTGTCTTGTTGAATGTTGTTATATTATCTTGTATTTTGTTTTTACGTTATTTTCTTCGTAACTATCGACAATGGTACGATGTTGGGAGCAAGGGAGAAACAAAATGGAGAATGGTTCATGGGTATATGAATCATGGTAAAATGGCACATGGAAATGAATTACAAAGATTATTTTGAAGCATTGGAAAAAGCACATTGAGTAAGTACTATGTTAATGAGTGCTTGATTCGGTGAATTTCATTTGGAGCAAGATGGATGTTGGTAATGAAATTGGTTGATGTTTCATAGTATCATGTGTTTTGGAATACAATTGTAAATTATTATTTTTTATGGAGTTGATTTTTTATCACATGTAAAATGGGCATATGTCTATAAGACCTATTTAGGCATGCATACCCCTAGTTTAATGGTTCACCAATAAAGTCTATATGTAGACATAGGTGATTGGGGGAATGTTGTATTCCTAGATACCTCATAAATAACATTTGAGGGGGATAGGTGAATATCCCAAGTTAAGTTTAAAGGGGGAAATTGTTGAGACTTGGAATTGACATTCTTATTACCCTATTTTTCTCTTCACCTATACCTTTTTGGACCTATCTAAAGCTTGAGTGAATGACAAGAGCGTTATCACTTGCCAGTATTAAGGTCATAAGGTAAAGTATGGTTAATTCATGTATTTTGTGGTTTATTGAGTTAAGGAATTAAATATTTCATGTACTAATGCTCGATTTGTCATATGATCTTTGACCCCTAGATGACTAGCATTCCTGTACTAGCTCTGTGGCGATTCGGTACCTGCGCACCAAGATTGTTGTTGTCTGATCCGGTACCAAACGTGTCCTAAATATTACCTGTGGTGATCTAGTAACAATGAACACACTCTGTTATGGTCTGGTACCAACGGCCACACTCTTTCATGATCCAGTACCACCTTTTGTGCCCCATTGAGATCCGATATCATCTGTCTATTACAATCTGGTACTCATATGGAAGAGCCCAATGCACTAAGTTAAGTGTCAGCTCTCGCCTAAGTCAAATGGTGGGCGTCTATTTGCTATGATAAGGATAGTTCGTTAATTGCCTCATCCTCATGCACTTCATGTCATGAGGATGATGTTGAAGATGTAACCGAATGACAAACTTAAACAGCTGATTGATTTGCAAATCCCTTCGCCTCCTTGTGTTTCACGATGCAGAATATTAAATATCCGTGGCAAGGATGGTAGAAGAAGAGGAGAGTTAGCATGTTATCAATGTGTAATAAGAATATGATAATATAGAACATTTCTGAGTAAAGATTAATGAAAATCCATTTCATTCCCATATTCTGATTATCTATGATTGAGAATAAGTTGAGTTGTTAAAGAGAGTTTTGATTTTATGTGTTGAAGTGTGAGTGAGAGTAATGTGTGCATTAGAAGCAAGCTTCTTGTAGACTTCAACAGCTGACCTGTTGAAGCGGCAAGGGCCCACCACCCAACAAAGGTCAACCTCTTTGTAGATTAGCATTAGTGTTTGTTTTCAATAGTCTAAACATTGAATTAGTTAAAGTTTTAACTTTGTTTGATGATAGCAGTACAATTTAGATTAAGATTTCCATTTTATAATCACTTAGATCTTTAATTACTCCGTTTTTACATGTAATTTGTTTTTGTTCTCATGAGTTTGGTTTCCTTGAGTCATCATAGCTGTTGGTATCGATAGTCAAAACTACTTGGAGAAGACCTAGTGAAGTTCAGTGTGAACCATAGCAGAACCAACATATTGACTGTTGAACTACCTATGTTATGCTGAGTGATGTGTGATTTCCTTTCAGAAAGTGTGGATTGTATAGTTAGTTTCTGGGTCAGACATCAGATTTGATCTATCAACCAATTCCATCTCATACTTGCATGTTCCCTAATGGAATATATAGCCTCTCTATGAAAGACAACCAAAGTAGATTGTAGTTTGCTATTTTGATTTGTTTCCAGCCTGCATAATCTAGTTTAATTATATACTTGTGACATTAGGAATTACCTTTCTTACTAGTGTCTTGTAACTCTGTTGATTATGAATCTCGGATTGATAATTAATGAGTGCATTATATTAGACATATAAGTAGCACAACATTTTGGCGCCGTTGTCGGGGAGTTGCAAACAGTAGGAAGTAATTTTTAGCTTAGATTTTTTGCATAAATTTTAATGTTTTAAAAGGCTGCTTGAGGGTGGAGGATAAAACGTTTAATACGTGAGTGAAGAGACACGCGGCCACTAGAGTGGGGTTCTCTGAAGATAGGTTGCCATCTTACCTTCTAAATAGAATTAGGATTTCAATTCAGCTAAAAAATCAAATTTCCATTTTGTGCATAGATATAGAGATAATAAGGGTAGATTTGTAAGCTCCAAAGATTCAAAAACAACCCCCCCCACTAATCCAACTGACACTGGTGCAGGAAAAATTCCACCAACATAAAATTCAAAGGGAGACATCAAGGCTCCAGAAGGAGAACCTAAAATGGAAGAATCAATATTGGGACTGGCAGAATGTGAGTCTGTTGAACATTTGGGAGACACAGAAAATCCATTTTTTGAACCATCCATCAGTAGAATGGTAGAAGAAGAAGGAAATGCAGCTACAAAGACTGAGACCTTTGGGTTTCCAATCTTGGATATCTCCAGAAACGTCAGCATGAAGAATATCCCACTATCACCATTACCTACTTTCAGAGGTATGTCAACTGAAGATCCAGATTTATTTTTATTTGAGTTTGACATATTATGTAGAAGCTATAACTACTCAGACGATGCCCAAAAAATTAAGCTGTTTCCTGCTACAATGAAAGATTCATCCTTAAGATGGTTCATGAGCTTAGGAGAAAACACAATCCTTTCTTGGGATCAAATGAAAGACACATTTTTATGAAAATACCAAGAATATTGTAAGTATAATATTAAAAATGACATTTTTAAAATGCATCAAACAGAAGATGAAAGTCTCGAAGACTACCTAGAAAGGTTCTTATAAAACTATCAAAAGTCAAAACTATTCACCTCAGACCCAGCTGTAGTAAGAACTGTATTCTTGAAAGGTCTTAGGGATGATTGCATAGAAGTTTTAAACTTGTTGATTTCAGGAGATGTACACCAAAAACCTTTTGCAGAAATTGCAGATTATTGTAGGAGATACTCAAGAAGACAAGCTAAAACGGGCAAAGGACCAAGAGATCCTTTTAGCAGAAATATAATACAAATTTCATGGACTGTCACTAGAACTGAGTTAGGAAACTTATTGGAAAACTTTAAAACAAACATCCTGAGTACAATAAGTAACCAATTGGATACTCTGGAACTGAAAAAGAAACAAGAAGAAGATGATTTAGCAATATTTTGTCATAGATGCCGAAAGAAGCACAATAACGAGAAATAATGCCCATTAAATGTCATAGAAATCTACGGTCTGTGTACTCTAGAACACCCCACATCTAAGTGTCCAACCTTGCTTGAATTACAAGCCATGTATAGGGGAGGAGGAGTCTCACAAGAACAATCATACCCTTCTATAAGACCTTGGAGAGCCCAAAATCCCAATACATTTTATGATCCTAACACACAATATCAACAACAACAATGGGGTCCTTCCTCAATGACTTATCCACAATGGACAGCTCAACAAACTCAGCCTTGGCAACAAGGTTGGAGGGGACCTATGTATGGAAATCCATCTTACCCTACATATCCATAGTACCCTGCAAAAATTTCCCAATTACTACCTGGATTCAACCCACCACAGATGCAAGATTTACTCCCACCTCCTATACAATAGCAATTTACAACCCCCCTTGAATCCTAATCAGCAGCAACAAGTATCCTTAAATCCCAATCAACAACCACTAAACCAAGTTGTCCACAATCCATCGAGACCAACAACAATCCCTGCCTAGCCAATCCCTAACCCCAATAATCGACCTACCCACCCTGTACAGAATATAGAAGTTCAAACCTTTCCCACCTATGAAATTCAACTACGATCTGGGAAAGTTGTAAACCAATCAAATCCTGCAATAATAATTTAGGAAGAAAATGATAATCATGTTGAGGAAGAAAACATTCAAACCACCCCTGTAGAAGAAGAGGCCTCTTCTCCTATCCCAATCACTTCTCAGTCCGTACGAGTACCCCAACCAATTAATCTTCCACCTTACCCCGAAAGACTGTTAGTGAAGAAACCTGACCCACCCTTGCACAAAGATATAGAAGATGAATTACGAAATGTGTGCATAAAAATACCTCTGCTACAAGCTATTAAGGATATCCCTATTTACACCAAAATTATAAGGGATCTTTGCATTAAGAAACCGGGAAGGAAGAAGAAGGAACCTCCTCTTGTTCAGGTAGTGGGACAATTATCTAAATTCATTTCTGAAATGCCATACAAGTATAACGATCCTAGAAACCCAGTTGTCACTATTGAAATTAATGGCATTTATCTACCAAACACACTCATTGATTTGGGTGCAGCTATTAATGTAATGTCCTTTGACACTATGCAGAAGATTCAAATCAATCAACTCAGACTAACCCAAACCATGATCGAGTTGGTAGATAATTCAGTCATTATCCCTGCAGGAAGTCTAGATGATGTCACAGTCACCCTAACTTCTTGGGAATATCTAGTAGACTCTTTAGTCATCTATTCTAAATTATCCTCCAAACCAGGACACCCTGTGGTTCTTGGCCACCCTTGGCTGGCCACAGCAGATGCCTTTATCAGCTGTCGGTCTGGTGATATGACTATATCCAATGGCACACATAGCCAAAAACTTGTTCTCTTCCCTCCTGCCCAACCAACACAGGAAATACCTATTTGGTTAGAAAACCCTTATGGAGAGGAAGATTGCATCGGACCTCTGTTAACACTTGAACAAGTAAGAGGAATACAAGAACAATCAGATGAACAAGTCTTAATCTTATTTTTGGCCGACACAAACTGCATTGAATACCCAAGGTCTTTTGCAGAATTGTCACATATGTTTAGTTCTGAATTTCAACAAACTTGGCACCCTGATATCACTCAATTATACAATTTATCACCAGCCTCCTCAGATAAGGAAGAAACTACTGAACTTGTTGACATTAGCCTAGGAAAACCTTTGTATATCAACTCTAGTTTGGAACCATAACAAAAGAAATAAGTGATTGAAATGCTCCAAAGACAATTTGATGCCTTTGCATGGGATTATGCAGACATGAAAGGAATTCATCCTGACACATGCACACATCATATCTACACTAATGACCAAATCAGACCAGTCAGATAGCCTCAACGAAGGATGAATCCATCCCTTAAAGATATTGTAAAAGAGGAATTGCAAAAACTCCTCCGAGCCAATCTCATATACCCCATTTCAGATAGTCAATGGGTATCTCCACTTGTCATAGTTCCCAAGAAAAATGGTAAGTGGAAGATATGTGTAGACTTCTAGGAGCTAAACAAAGCCACCCATAGGGATTACTTTCCCTTACCATTTATTGACCAGGTGTTGGATAGCCTGTCAGGAAAGAAGTATTTTTTGTTCTTCGATGGGTTTAGTGGTTACAACCAGATACAAATAGCACCCGAAGACCAGGAAAACACCACTTTCACCTACCCTTGGGGCACATATGATTATAGGGTGCTCCCTTTCAGACTTTGCAATGCCCCTGCCACTTTTCAAAGAGCTGTCCTAGCCATTTTCTCTGACTTGACCAATGATTGTGTGGAAGTCTACATGGATGACTTTACAGTCCATGGACAAGACTTCCAGGAAGCATTGGCCAATTTAGAAAAAGTCTTGATTAGGTGTAAGGAAACTAACCTTTCCTTAAGTAATGAAAAATAAAAAATGATGCTTACTAAAGGTATTGTTTTGGGACATCACATTTCTCGTTCTGGCATGAGAGTCGATCTGACAAAGATTTATATCATCACACAAATCAAAATACCTTCCTCACAAAAGGAAGTCCACAATTTTTTAGGACATGATGGCTACTATAGAAGATTCATTCCGAATTTTACAAGCCTAGCTACCCCTTTATTTAAATTATTATCTAAAGAAGCTGAATTTAAGCGGGATGATGAATGCCAAATATCTTTTGAAACTTTAAAACAAAAATTGTCAACTACCCCTGTATTAAGAGGACCAAATTGGTCCCTTCCTTTTCATATATGTACTGATGCCTCAAACACAGCCCTTGGGGCAGTCCTTGGACAAAGAGAAAATCAAATGCCCTATGCTATTTACTTTGTCAGTAAAAATCTCTCTCCAGCTAAAGTTAATTATACGGTCACAGAAAAGGAACTGCTAACTGTAGTCCATGCTATCAATAAATTTAGAAACTATATTACTAGATATCAAGATTTTGTACACACTGATCATTCAACCATATGATTCTTAATGAACAAAACTGTAACAAATCCTAGAGTTACAAGATGGATTTTATTATTACAAGAGTTTAATATCAATATTATTGATAGACCTGGTAAAGATAATCTTGTGGCTGATTTCTTATCTAGAATGATTCATCTGGGAGATAATGCACCAGTAGAAGATACCTTTCCTAATGAAAATTTATTTGCTATTTCTACATTCACTTTGTGGTATGCAGATGTCGCTAACTATCTTCTGACAGGGAAGATGCCTCAGAAATTGTCTCCTAGAGAAAAATAGAAAGTAATTCAACTAAGTGCAAATTACATGTGGCACGATGATTGCCTCTACAAAACATGACTAGATTTGGTAATCAGGAGATGTGTAAGGGAAGATACAATTCATGATATCTTACAAGCCTACCATGATGGCCCCTGTGGAGGACACTTTGCAGACAAAAGGACTTCTTACAAAGTTCTGCAATCAGGTTACTACTGGCCTCATATTTTCAGAGATGATAAAACCTATGTATCCAATTGTGATGAATGTCAACGAATGGGTAAGCCTACTGCACGAGACCAAATGCCACTTCAAGCCCAAGTAGTCATTGAACCATTCGAGAAATGGGCATTAGATTTTGTAGGGCCCATTAACCCTGCATCTAAAAGGAAAAAGTATATACTTGTATGCACTGACTATGTGACTAAATGGGCTGAAGCAAAGGCTTTACCGACTGCCAGTGAACAATCGGTGGTAGATTTCCTTATTAATGATCTATTTACTAGATTTGGTGTACCGAGAGAAATTGTGACTGATCAAAACCCAATTCACCTCTCATCTAGTCAAAGCTATTACAGAACAATACCAAATCAAACACAGGAAATCTACACCCTATCATCCACAAGCAAATGGACAAGTAGAATCCACCAACAAAGT
>JZKD02S1333670.1:818837-834474 GCA_000966675.3 Picea glauca | reverse complement strand
CCCTGTCACCATGCAAAGCACTCTTTAATACAAACCAAAATAGGTGACTATGGACAAGAAGCCTCTGATGGAAAAAGGGTTTAAGAGACTAACCCGCCGGGATACTGAACAGGTCCGATGGCAGCGGGTATCGGTCTGTGGTATGACTAGGAAAACCCATCAGGGTATTGAACATGCCTATTGGCAATGGGGCATTCTGCCTGGGGAATGCACCTCTCACTAATTATCACAACTACCCCACCGGAGTACTGAACAGGCTTGCTGGCAGTGGGTTCTGGTTGAAACATGTCTCATCTATATTTGTCTGATTGAAAAATCCACTTTTTTCCATCTAAAACAAAAAGAGTAAAGGTCATTATTGGCTCTCATGAGATACAAAATCCCAAATGAATTAGCAATATAATTCTCCAAGAAAATGTCCATTTGAGAATCACCCTAAGCCAACTTACCGGTCTGACATCTAAATCCTACACTATCTAAGAAGGAAACTTCTTAAGAGTGGAGCCCTAACTAGGGAACCTAATCTACTCATATTGTGAAATTTATCTATAACATCCAATGATAGTAAAACTATGAAGCAAGTTAGGTGGGATCTGTTCTTTTGACAAAAATATATGTATTCCCTTGTTTCACTGTTGAATGCTACCTCTATCAATATTCCATTAAAAGAAGGGCAATTTCATTTTTGGCATGAGATGCAAACATAGATGTATTCCCCTATTTCACTACCAAATGCTACCTCTGTCAATATTTCATTAAAAGAAGGGCAATTTCATTTTTGGCATGAGATGCAAACATAGATGTATTCCTCTGTTTCACTGTTGAACGCTACCTCTATTGATCATCCATTCCAACAGGGGAAATTTCATTTTTTTGCATGATATCATATGATAAGTGATAAGCTATACTTCTAAAACTTGATTGATTCCTTTTACTATTGTCATCTTTTCTCCATTATGATATCAAATGTTGAATCTTTTTTCCTACAGAGATACAATATCTTCAGCATGGGGGAGGGTCAAAGAGCCCCTTCAGAACTCTTTTTCAGACTCAAATGATCACTCTACACAAAAGAAGATACGCACAACAAAAGTACAGGACATTCCCATACCAAGTTTTCAAGAAGCTTCAGTCTAAAAGGATGAATTTCGACAAATTACAAGCAGTCACACATACTATGGGCATCGATCACACAAAGGTGAAAGCAAAGGTAAAATGGTATTTATTTTCCTATGCTCATAAAACTACAATAAATATGAAAGGCTATACTAAATCCTACGACCTTAGTATTAAACCCATGCACCTATCCCTCATACCTATATGCCTAAACCTAATTAATCCTCTCATAGCCCTTAAACATGGTTAAAGGCAAAAATCATATCAAAATATGAAGCATGCATAGCAATGATAACCCACGAATATATTTCATCCTCAAGTAAATTCACGAACCTATCGTATATCCTGAACCACGATCCAACATTAATTTCACCCCCCGAACGTCCAATCACCTATTCTAAAATGATGGTCTGATACCCGATGTCTTATCCTCATCATTACAGTAACAAGTAGATAAGAAATGGATTATCTGGTGGTGAAGCCATCTAGATAAGCCTCTTTTGGTCGTAATTTTTCCTTACAAAACCCTCACTCAAACTTACCATTCGCAACACCATCACCATACTTCTCCCTATCCTGAGTTTTTCTCCAGTTCCGAGCCTGCTCCTTTACAGTACCAAACCCTTTACAATACCAGCCCAACCCTTTATAGTAATAGCCCAACCCTTTACAGTTCCGAGCCTGCTCCGTTACAGTACCAGCCCAACCCTTTTCTCAACTTATAACGATGGTTGTTACGATACACGAACCGGTTTTCCAAGTTTATAGGGAAACCGAGGAATACCAATTATGTCAAGAAAAATATGCCAGATTGGGGTGGATACCATTTCTAGAAAATTTTACAGGCTGGAATGAGAAGATATCTCAAGAATTTATACAAGGATATGATGGAGAGATGACACATATAGGCAACCTACAACTGATAATTAATGAAGCAATAGTAAGGGAGGTTACGGGACTGCCTAGTAGAGGATCTAAATACTTCAAAGGTGTGAGAATTAACAAAGAGATGTGCCAACAATTATTGAAGTTATATCATCAACATCCCGACTAGAAGAAAGGGATCCCTAGAAACTACATCAAAGAAGAATACCACCCAATGATTACCAGTCTTCAACGATTTGTCACCTATGAAGGCAGGTATGCCGTGACTTTCATTTATCACCTTAGGCTCCTATTGCATTTTGAAGGAGGCCCTGAAATCTATTTTCTCTATTTTCTATGGATGAGTTTGAATAAAATGGTAAGGGGTGCTAAATCCATCTCCAAAATAGAAAAGACTAGCATCTACCATCAAGGTTTCATTAAAATGCTAGTTTTGTGTGAGCTTAGGAAACAGAGGATTAGTTGGAAAACCCTTATCACACAACACCTTCTCACAGGAAAGAAATCTGTGGAGGAAACCCAACATGGTCCAAAGAAAAGTAAATAACCCCAAGAGAAAAAGAGCAAGAAGGATAAAACAACTACACCGTCATCTAGGGCAGAGAGCCAACATGAAAAGGCAGGGTCCTCCTCCACAATCAACAACACTTCTAAAAGCTCCAAATTAAAAGGTAAAAACAAAGTAGTTGAGGAGACTTCTACGGTGGCAGTTGAGAAAGAAGACCATCAGAAAATGATAAAGAAAAGGAAGCATAGATCAAAAATTAAGAGTAAATAGTCTGTGGCACAACCCCCTGTCACCACTTCACAATTAGAGAGGAAGAAAAGGAAGCCTGCAAGAATTCCTGATCTAGTACCTCTTTGTAAAAGAACTACAAGGAGCATGGAAAATAAGGGAAAAACAATAGTTAGTCCTCATACACAGGAAGATCTAATAGACCTTACCTCCCCTTCTAAGGATCTACCAATTCAAGATGACATCTCTAGCCTGACTGAAGAGCAAGCCACTATTACTCTATGCGGGATGAGGGAGGAAGTCGAGGAGAGGGAGTGCACCCAGCCAACAATGGTAGAATCAACAAAGAAATTGAAAAAAGAACAAATGAAGAAAGGGATTTGGGAATTACAAAAACAAAATCAGGAACTCCAACAGTAAGTAAAGGAATATCAACTCTTGGATAGATATATAAAAAAGGAAAATGAGCAGTTGAAAGCAACCAACCAACAAATTCAAGACGACCATGAGGAGACCTCTAACAAGATCAAGAACATATTAAGACTCCTACAATATGTTAGGGTCATCAAAAGGGAGCTTAGAGAAGAGGCTTCAGCCATCAATATCATTGATCCACCCAAGTAAAGAACACAGTCTCAAGTTTTGGAAATTTTGGGTTTTGTTTTCAATTGCATGAGGACATGCAATGATTTTATCATGGGAGAATGTTGAGACTTGGAATTGACATTCTTATTACCCTATTTTTCTCTTCACCTATACCTTTTTGAACCTATCTAAATCTTGAGTGAATGACAAGAACGCTATCACTTGCCAGTATTAAGGTCATAAGGTAAAGTATGGTTAATTCATGTATTTTGTGGTTTATTAAGTTAAGGAATTAAATATTTCATATACTAATGCTCGATTTGTCATATGATCTTTGACCCCTTGATGACTAGCATTCCTGTACCAACTCTGTGGTGATCCAGTACCTGGGTACCAAGATTTTTGTTGTCTAATCTAGTACCAAACGCATCCTAAATCTTATCTCTGGTGATCCAGTACCAACGAACACACTTTATTATGGTTTGGTACCAATGGTCACGCTCTGTCATGATCCGGTACCACCTTTTGCGCCCTGTTGAGATCTGGTACCATCTGCCTGTTATGATCTGGTACTCATGTGGAAGAGCCCAATGCACTAAGTTAAGTGCTAGATCTCGCCTAAGTCAAATGGTGGGTGTCTATTTGCTATGATAAGGACAGTTCGTTAATTGCCTCATCCTCATACACTCTGTTTCATGAGGATGATGCTAAAGATGTAACCGAATGATAAACTTAAACAAATGATTGATTTGCAAATCCCTTCCCCTCCTTGTGTTTCATGATGCAGACTATTAAATAGTTGTGGCAAGGATGGTAGAAGAAGAGGAGAGTTAGCATGTTGTCAATGTGTAAGCAGCGTATGATAATATAGAACATTTCTGAGTAAAGATTAATGAAAAGCCATTTCATTCCCATATTCTGATTATCTATGATTGAGAATGAGTTTAGTTGTTAAAGAGAGTTTTGATTTTATGTGTTGAAGTGTGAGTGAGAGTAATGTGTGCATTAGAAGCAAGCTTCCTGTAGACTTCAACAGTTGACCTGTTGAAGCGGCAAGGACCCACCACCCAACAAAGGTCAACCTCTTTGTAAATTATCATTAGTGTTTATTTTCAATAGTCTAAACATTGAATTCGTTAAAGTTTTAACTCTGTTTGATGATAGCAGTACAGTTTAGATTAAGATTTCCATTTTATAATCGCTTAGATCTTTAATTACTCTATTTTTACATGTACTTTGTTTATGTTCTCATGAGTTTGGTTTCCTTGAGTGATCATAGTTGTTGGCAGCGATAGTCAAAACTACTTGGAGAAGACCTAGTGAAGTTCAGTGTGAACCACAGCAGAACCAACATATTGACTGTTGAACTACCTATGCTATGCTGAGTGATGTGTGATTTCCTTTCAGAAAGTGTGGATTGTATAATTAGTTTATGGGTCAGACATCAGAGTTGATCTATCAACCAATTCCATCTCATACTTGCATGTGCCCTAATGGAATAGATAGCCTCTCTGTGAAAGACAACCAAAGTACATTGTAGTTTGCTATTTTGATTTGTTTCCAGCTTGCATAATCTAGTTTAATTCTATACTTGTGACATTAGGAATTACCTTTCTTATTGGTGTCTTGTAACTCTGTTGATTACGAATCCCAGATTGATAATTAATGAGTGCATTATATTAGACATATAAGTAGCACAACAAAAATGTTGGTTTAATTTTTACTCGGTCATAGAGTAGATAAAATAACCTTGATATGTTCATTAATGGGTTTACCGTTGGTGGTTTACGTGCCCATAGTATCGGGAAACCCATGGTATTATATGTGATGAAGCCTATTTAAAATCTTGAAGAACTCCATTGTAAGATGTCTCAAGTAGCCTGGTGTTTGGTTGGCTTCGATAAGGTGATGAATGGGCTTGGGAAAGATATCAGGTAAATTGTTGTCAAGTGGAAATTGTTGGAAATGTGATGGAGACAAACAATGGTAGTTCACATAATGATGGAAGTTCATGAAACAATGGTAGTTCATATAACGATGGTATTTATGTTGAAGATGGTATATATCTATGTAGCTCAAAGAGGCATTTGACAAGTTTTCCAAAAGAGCGATATGACAAGTTTTGTAATCTCGCTATGGGAAGATTGTAATCTTTACCTTTGACCAATAACAATACTGATACCTTTCCCTGTGGATGTTTCCTTGGCATATTGTCATGGTTTTACCACATAAATTTGTTTCATGTTGAATTCTTTCTATTATCTTGTTTTTCTCTATTAATTCCTCGCATTTAATTTTTGTTGCAATTTATATTCTCTTTGGGATCACGTTTCCAACAACCACCCTCTAATGGTGCAACAAAAAATCTCTTTCCACTGTTATAAATATCATTGCTTCTCTTTTTACTTTTGGTGCAATTTTCATGGTTTCTATGTATTTATTTTCTTATTGTTTATACTTTGCAATGTTGTTTATGTTATTGGACTATCACTCTAAAAATGGCCTATTATATATCTTGCAGGCTTGCTATATAAAGGGATTTTTGGCTCACGCAAGTGACCAAAAATTCCGAATATAATGGAGACTCCATTGGGTTTTCTAACCCATAATTCATCCTTCATAGGGTGTTGGAGATTCTCTTCTAACTTGCATTGTCTTACAGAGCCCCAAACCAAATTATCCACATCTTGAAAAAAAAAAAATTAGTTTTTTACCTCGGCATAATTCATCTTTCTTTTGCACAAAAAATTGCATGTTTGTTTCTTTGAAATTGTTAAGTGCTCAACACACCCTAAAAGATTTTGAAATTTTTTCTCTTTTGGGTACCACTTGTTTTCTTGTTTCTTCTTTCTGAATTGAGTCCATTGTGTAGGGGTCATTAAGTTTTGTTTCCATGGACCTATTGAATTGAAAATTTTTTCTCTAAAAAAGAACTTCGCATTTTAACTAAGAATTCACAGCTAAAATTGTGACCCACGCACTTATTTTTTGCATCGGCGAAATCCGAGCAGTACAATTCCCACATAGCAACAATACGCGTCGATCGTCGATGTATCTTCAGCGTCAGCGAAATATGAAAGATAAAAACACTAACATGGGCCATAAATAACCTTCGATCATCGATTATTGATGCATTGTTCGAAGTCAGTGAAATCCCAAAGATTTAAATTGTGGAAATTTTCGCGTTGACACATAGTCGAGCATCAATCACCGATGCATTTTTGGCATCAACAAGTTTCAAGGAGGGTAATACGGGAACACTTGTTTCAACATCTCTTTGATCATCGATCCTCGATACTTCTTCAGCATCGACAGGGTAGGACTTGTTTTTGAAAGCACATATCTAACGAAAATCGCCAATTCCGAATAAACTCTTAGGAGAAGGAGCCAAATTCAAACGCCACGTGTCTTTTCCATGTAGGCAATTCATATGACCTAGTTTCATCCCGAACCACCTTAGGTTTCCTTGTGTCCTAATCGCACTTCCAGGTCAACATTTCCACATCAGCATTGTATGACAATATGGATCGACATTGGAGATTTTTCGGCACGATATCAATGAACATTGTCTAAGAAAAATGTCGACCCCCGATCCACTTATTTAAATCAGCAGAATGATGGGATATTTTCGACACAAAATAAGATTGGATTCTTCCATTTAATAGGCCAATTAATGTCTCTCTCCACATACACTGTTTCCCTGTACATCGACCGAATAAAAATAATTTGAAATTGTTGATGAACCACAACGTAGCCCGCTCCTACGCCGCCAACCTACGACTACATTTAATCCTGAGCATAATGTGGATCTTGGTAATGGATTTTATAAAACCACATTTATGCCTAAATTGAAGAACTGATGCGACAAGGTATGTATTCTTTGTGTTTAAATTACTAAGACAGTTTCGAACCCCAACATTTTGCACACAAATTTTCTCATTCTCATAGCAGTCAAAGGAGCGAAAAGAGTGTCTCAAGAGTTGCACTCGATTATCAGAATTTCAAAACCAAGTTAAGCTAGTGCAAAGAAGAGGTATGTATTGTTTTTATCATTTTAGCGGTCAAATTTTATTTATATATCAGTATCCTCTCTGTAAGATGGTGTCTAACTCTTCTCTCTTTGTAGGAAAATTCCTCCAAGGAAGCCAACGACCAGACGCTCGCCAAGGGCACCAAAGTTGAAGGAATCAAAGGTCGGTGAAGGATATTCTCCCAACATTGCGAGGCAGTTTGATTTTGATACTAAATCAGAGTCAGTCATCAGAACATTTACTAAGAAGGCATTCACCCAGCCCCCTGCATTTGGCGACACAGAGGTGAGCATTGGGTCAAAGATAATGCTCCCGTAGTGGGGAGATTTGTTCAACATGATTAACTGGGAATATTACCCAAAATTTATCCCCCACAGTGACCCAAATGTAAGGATTCTCAACGACGAGGTTTTTTCTAACATCTGATGGTCATGCCTACATATGGTAGCCTATCAAACCCCGGTCTTTCCCTATATTGAGACCCTGGGGTGGATAATCGACCATACGAATGCAATGAAGTGCCTGGTCAATGATGATAATGGAGGATACATCAGTGTTTTTCTCCCGTTGAAGGTCTAGAAATACAACAAGCTCAAGGACCCGAAGGAGCGATTAAACATTGATTTCATAGTAAAATTATATGAGTTCCATGACCCAACAGATTGATGGCCTCATGGTGGAAGGAAGACAAAAAATTCACAAACCAGAGAAACGACTGGTATGGGATAGAAAACCTAAGGGATCCATACATCTATTTAATGGATCTAATATGTCGATTGTATGAGGAGAGGGATTGTGCTAATTTTTTGGAGGCATGGATGCCCCTAGCATACACTATGGCCATCTCTGGGAGTAGCTTCAATTGGGGAGCAATCATTTCTAAACAATTGAGCACCAACATATTGTAGGCCCACACACCAAAGGATGGAGAAGCACCTCCTTTTCACATGGAATTGTACCTGCTAGTCGTAATCTGCACAAGGAATGTCTTCACATACATGAATCTAAGCTAGCATGTTGTTGAATTACATGTACATGTCTACTTCGACATTATGTGGGAAAACAAGTACAAAAAATCCTATGCTCTCATCTACGATGAATTTATAGCTCGGGTTTATTTTATTATTTTTAAGAAAGAATGCCAAATAAAATGATCTCAAAGGTAGGCCACTGGTACCTAGAATAAACTAGTACTTATATCAGGTTGTTTGGGGTTATCGGGGCACCGCATCTACTCCCCGCTCATGTCCCAGATCGACTCATCGCGGGAGAAATCTGTTACCAAAACATCCTGCAGGGCTATAATGCCACTCTAATTAAATACAAGAAGCGAGTGTTCATACCCTATGGTTTCCATATAGAGTTTTACATGGCAAAGGATACTGCGCAAGCTAAATAAGAGGGTTTGAGTCAACTGGAATACAGATTCCCAACAAGCCAATTTTGCAAACAGGACCCTAGAGGCCTAGTACTTCAACATGCATCACAAGTCTCCTCTTGCTAGCCATACACACATGATAAGTTTGAAGACAAGATATTTATAGAATGTGCTCAGGACTGGGAGGAGGTGCTACAGAGAAAATCTAACCCAAATATGACTAGGTTTAAAGCTATGAGTATGGATGAGCAATTTGAAACGATAGAATAGACAACTCAAGAATCCCTCAGGGTTAGGGGAGAGAACAAAGAAGTAGAAGCCACAAAGGAACATAGGAGGGGGCTGCTGTTGTTAGAAGAAGCCCAAAGAGACATCCAGAGGTTAGAAAATGATCCCCAACTGTTAGAACCTATAAGGATCACCCCGACTAACCCAATCAACATCAGAGAGGAGCTAAATGGATCAGAAGCAACCCCATTGGAGGAAAACGTCGATCTAGAAAACTCCAAAGTTCTGCCACCACAGGCTAGATCACTGGTGACTATTCCAGCCCAGTAGGAGATTCCAAGAACATCAGGTGAAATGGGTGTGCCTAACATCCTCTTTGATCTGATTACCATCTATGATGATAAAGAAAGCTCAGAGGTCTCGGTTATAACTACAGTACCAATCAAAGAGAATAAAGATCCAGGGGGAACATATGTGGCAACCCCCAATGCTTTGATTCTAAACCCTCTGCAAGGAAACCATGAGGCCAAGAGTATCCTAGAAACTGGATTTATCGACCTATCAAGGACCCCGAAAGACAACTCCAAGGATGAGCTAGGATCTGGTGAACAAGAAGAGGAATTGAAGCAGCTAGAGATTGACACCTCAAAAATCGATCACCAAGTTAGTGTTGAGCCTATGACCATCTCCCCATTTAAGGTTGATACTCCACCGGCCGACAAACACCAACAAGAGGTCAATTCACTAGAACATACAAAAGTTTCCCCTGTTAAAAAAGTAAAAAAGCTGGTCCTAGAACAAATATATATAGTAGGAAGCTTAGGAAACACTTTGACCTGGGGAGACCAACAGATCCTTGAGCTCGTGGATGAGGTCGTCGATATACAGGCGATTTCTTATGACAGAAAGAGGAAATCCATAATGAGAAGGACAACCAAGAACAGGAGGCTCATGCTGGATAACACGCTTCTCATCACCACAAAAGAAAAGTTGCTCAGCATAGAAAATGTGAAGAAAACTGAGCTAATTGAAACAAGGATGGCTATAATTGATGCCATGTTGGATAGAGAAAAAAGGGACAAAAAGGAACTAGTTGTGGAAAAGAAGGAGATGGACCATCTGTTCCACTGGCGAAATATTATCAGGACTCAACGCAAGCAACAATTTTCCTGAAGAGTGAATTACGAGAAGCATATGCACAATTTAGGAGTGAAAGACATATCTTCATTGCATGTGTAGCCGATTTTCAAGAAGACACTCTCATGGAACTGGGAACCTGTAAATACGTGGAGAGAGGGTATGAAAAGGCATACTAGATTGTGGAACGAATCAATTATATCGGTGTAGTACAGAAGGGCCAAGACACAGAGGAGCATGGAATCTAAGTGTTGATGGATAGCAACATCTCCCAAATCATGAAGGAAACGAAATACTAGGTAAGTATGGCCCAAGAACCTCAATGAAAGATACCAAAAAGGTGGGCCGAGTGCGAGAAAATTTGGGAGAAGATTAATCGGGAGATGAAAGACATTGTCCTTCCAGAGTTCGGCTCACCGGAAGACTTTGTTGATTTGCATGACATAGTCAAATGACATGCAGAACATGACTTAGCATGGGAAGTTGAGATCGTGCAGGTGGCGAGCATGACATCAAGTCAGGTAAAGAAGTTTATGGAACACTTGATATGGGTTCACGCAGTACTACAGTTTTTAAGTGCCAAGATGATCAGATATAGAGAATGGGAAATATAGATAAAGGAAACCCTCTTAGCCCCGATGGACCAGCAAAAATTCTCATATGCTAACACATGCAAGGATATCTTCGTCAAATGGTTAGAGTACGAGAATAATCATCCACTCTAGGAGAACCACTAGACAGTCTCAAGAGAATAAAGAGATTAAGTATCACGTGTCATTCTTTTGTTTTACTTAACAAAAAAATTTAGTAGCTATTTTAAGTTAGTGATTCTTTATAAATATGAGGATTGACCATTTGGGGAGGGCCGATGGTTTTGGTAAATTCCCTATTTTTTGAGAATTATAAATAATTATTTCCGAGCAACTCTAATTAAGAAGTTATGTTTAGAACCAAAGATAAATTTTATTTTCATCAAAGACATTATGTTATTAGATTGAGGAGGAACTACTTCCATATTTGAATTTAGTAGTTGATGTTGTAACGAGTAAGAGTTTTTGAATCTATTGATAATCTATCTTTTCAGTACTTTAAACAATTATTTTGTTCTAAATGATGAAAAGTGAATCGTTGTGTTAATATGTGATTGATGGTAGAGCTAAGGAAATTATTTTTCTTGCACTTATATTTATTACATCCATATTTTCTTTCCATAATTGTTATCTTAGTCAGTGTTGAAATACCAGCAAGTTAACGTATTATTACTAGACTTGTAATAGGTGTGAATATCGTTGTCTGCATGCTAGAGCATGAGGGTTATTCCAAGCTCAAAATTCTTCAGTAGTTAATATTTTCCTCTATCAGTTGGTTTATACCATCACCCCCTTATCTTATCGAAATCATCTAATAACAAAAAAAAGGACAAAAAGAGAATTGTTTAATTTGAAGGAGGAACTTGCACAGAAAGATACCATGTCAATCACTAGTAAATCTCATCGATAAATTGGCTAGATCAAAAGATATGGAGAACCATTCCACTCATCCAATGTTGCAGAGTCTAATTGGGCCTCTAAGGCGGGTTTGGTTCCTACTATTGAGTCAAAGCATATTGGACCCCTCAACAGAAACTCATGCAAGTTCCACAACTGTGTGTTATGATCCAACACCTTAAAAATTTTAATAAGTCAATGAATGCATTCCACTATGAGGGGGAAACCTCCTTTTTACAATATATACAATTCAGAATATAATACGAGATGTGATAAAATGATCTTAATACTAGGCATCCTTGGCATATATAGGGGAGAAAGGTTATAATTATAATGAATGGGTGCAATGAAGGGTTATATCTGACATACAATTATAACACTAGAAATGTAATAGTTCAATATCTAGGTCTTCATAAGGGGTTTTATACATAACATGGGGATTTACCTAGGGATTAACATGTCCCTCCCCTTAAAACAAGTGTTTTTCTCAACACTTGACTAACCACAAATATTTTTGTATGAAGAAATCATCTTCCCATGTCACCACTTCCATTGGTAGGTTCTTCCATTTGACGAGGTGCTCAGTAATTTCTCGATTTTTCAAATGTTTAGTCCTTGTTTTAAGGACTATTTTTGGTTCTAGTATGATTTTCCCTTCTTCATCAATCTCTAGTAAACCTGTTTGGATTGGGATATTGTTGTCGATTACCTTTTTTAAGAAAGAAACATGGAAGACTAGATGTACCCGTGAAGATGGAGGCAATTCCAATTTGTAAGACATACTTCCAATCCTTTGCAAAACCTTATAAGGGTCATAATATTTGGCTACTAATGTATTGTCCTTATTTTGTTTCTTGAAGTAAATTTGTTTGTATGGTTGTAGCCTTATAACCACCCAATCCCCCACTTCAAATTCTCGTTCATAGTGATGTTGATCTACTTGTTATTTCATCTTATTTTGTGCCATAACCAAGTTTTCCTTCAATAGTTTGAGAACCTCTTTTTGGTGCCCTATGTGGTCCTCCACTGGTTAAACCTTTGCATTCCCTTTCAAGGGTGATGTGATGAATGGAGGATGATATCCATAAAATTCCAGAAATGGGGACATTTTTTATGAAGTATGGAAAGATTTTTTGTACCACCATTCTTCCAGGGGAAACCCCTTGACCCATTGTGTTTGTTTAGCATATGCAAAGAAACAAAGATAACCTTATAGAAATTTATTCACAATCTTAGTTTTCCCATTGTATTAAGGATGTTAAGATGAGCTATGAGCCAATTGATTACCCAAATAAGAAAATAATTCAATCCAAAAATTTCCAGTGAAAATTGGATCTCTGTCACTTACAATAATCTTGGGGACTCCATGTAGCTTTTGAATTGTTTCCATGAATTATGCAGCTACTGTACTTGATTTAAAAGGATGAGAAGGATAGAAAAAATGGGCATACTTTTTCAGTTGATCCACTACTACCATGACAACCATATTTCCTTCATATTTAGGTAATCTTGTAATAAAATCCACTGAAACTTCTTTCCAACATTGACTTGGTATAGAGAATGGTTGTAAGAGGCATGTCGTCTTGATTGTCTCTCCCTTATTCTATGGTAGACCATAGACTCAGACACAAACTTCAAAACATCATTTTTAAGACCTCCCCATAAAAAATCCTTCTTGATCCTATGGTACATTTTCAAGAATCTTGAATGTCCTCCTATAGGAGAAGTGTGCAATTTCAGAACGACCTTCTATTTGAGTTGGGAATTATTAAATAAATATTGGTTATAATGATACCATAGCAAATAATTCTTCCATATAAAATTATCTAATGATGTGGGGTCCTCTTGTAGTTTTAGAATGATCTTTCATACCTCTTGATATTGCTTCAATTATATCCTTTATTATTCCACCCAATCAGATTGCAAAATAGAAATAACACATAGTGAACCTTTTGTTTCTTCTTCCTTCCTTGAAAGGGTATCTGCCATAATATTATGTTTTATTTTTTTGTATATAATTTAAAAGTCACAACCTAGCATCTTTGTCACCCATTTTTGTTTCTCTTCTAAAGATAATCGTTGCTCCAATAAGTACTTCAAACTATCATGATATGTGTTTACCTTGAAGTGTCCTCCTATTAGGTAAGGGCACCATTTCTTAACTGCCTATAGTATGGCCAACATTTCTTTTTCATAAATTGTTTTGAGTAAATTTTTTCCTTTAATTTGGTTTCTTTCAAAGGGAAGGGGCCTTCCTTCTTGCATTATAATTGCACCAATGCCATGGCTTGAGGAATCACACTCCACAATAAAAAAATTGTGAATTTAGGTGTGGCTATGACATGAGTTCTACACATCGACTCCTTAAGTTTTTCAAAATATTTGGTTGTTGCTTCAGTCCAAGAAAATGCTTCCTTCTTCAATAATATTGTTATAGTTGTTTCTATTTGACCATACTCATGTTGATACCGAGAGGGGGGTGAATCAGTATCAAGTATAATTTAAAAGCTTTTTCAACTTATACTTAAACCATTCAATTATATCCAATGAGAAATGAACAATAGTATAAGAGTTACATCAATGCACCACAATACATCATGCACAATATATGAGAAATAATCAATAGTTATTGTTCAAGGGAAGTAATGACTTCCAAAGGTAGCTATAGCTTCCAAATGTAAAGGGAGGGATAAACCCCCAAGAGGAAGATAAAATCCTCCAATATAAAGAGAGAGTTGAACTCTCCATCATTTCCCCTTCCTTCCACCCAAGAATATATGAGAGATAATAAAACTTTACATTAAATCAACCAACCATCATATAGAACCTGATAATGTCTCCCGAGACTTCTTCAATTTCTGCAATTATTCAATTCATGGAATACTTTGATCCTATAGATAATATTACTCAATGTGTTCTCTAAAACTTCTTCGAGTTTCACTCCTTGAATCCTCCCCAAAAAGAATTTATAGAAATAATGGTAGACTTTATTCAATTCTGGTTTATTTAGGAGAGCGAACTTGTACAGCATGCCCCGCGCTCAATATTTAACATCAGATTTTGAAAATCATGCACAAGAAACTATAGTCCGTACTCTTTCCAATTAAATTGGGCCCACTTCATTTGGATTCTCTATGAATAAGTTATTACTATTTTCCCCAGAACACCTATTTATTGACTAGCTTCAGGACTGGTCAAAAACCCTATCTTCCACAGAGTGTATCTCCGTAATTATAGAGATTCAAGAGCTAAAAAATTTACCACAGGTACCTTGATATGTATTCTCAATACCATATCAATTTAACAATATTAATCATTCTAGAAAAAAAATTATAGTGAAAATGTTAATATGACCTGTAAATAACATACCTTAGAACACATCACCAAAAGACTTCATCCTCCCTTGAAATCTAGCCTTGTTTACTTATGATTTCCTCTAAAATTCAACTTGTATTTCAAATGAATGTATAATGATATTTATTTATACCATTTATGTCACTTCCTTTTAACATTAGGATTAACCTGACACTTTCTTATTTTGTAATTCTTTTCTTTAATTATCTTCAGGGCCTACATGTACTTCCTTCTTCAATTCACTTTGTCACCTTCAAAAATTCATTTCTCCTCAACCATGAGGATCCACATGATGTGCCACATACCACCAAAAACAAAATGATGTATATTATCCATTCATGGGTGTTGTATCTGCATGTGCATTGTCTTTCATGCCCAAATACCTTCATCAATCTTGCAGTCCAAAACCAATGACTAGGGTTGACATCAATGACAACAACCAATCTTCCAACAATCTCCCCCTTTGTCATTGATGGAAACACTCATTCTCCCCTTATCATAATCATCCCTATTTCTCTCCCCCTTTGACATCAATGGAAAAGGGTAGGGCTTCTCCCCCTGCGTTCAATGGCATAAGGTGATCCAGATTTTATGAGCAGAACGAAATGAATACAGATTATTAACAGGTGCTTAACACAAAATAACAAAGATACAGTAAAACTGGTTTTCTATTCAATAATGAAATAAGCTGAAACTGTAA
>JZKD02S1333670.1:797631-813391 GCA_000966675.3 Picea glauca | reverse complement strand
ATATGAGAAATAATCAATAGTTATTGTTCAAGGGAAGTAATGAATTCCAAAGGTAGCTACAGCTTCCAAATGTAAAGGGAGGGATAAAACTCCAAGAGGAAGATACAATCCTCCAGTATCAAGAGAGGTTTTAACTCTTGAACCTTTCTCCTTCCTTCCACCCAAGAATATATGAGAGATAATAAAACTTTACATTAAATCATCACCATCAACCAACCATCACATAGAACCTGATAATGCTTCCTGAGACTTCTGCAATTCCTGCAATTCTTCTATTCATGGAATACTCTAATCCTATAGATAATATTACTCAATGTATTCTCTGAAACGTCTCCAAGTTTCACTCTTGAATCCTCCCCAAAAAGAAGTTATAGAAATAATGGTAGACTTTATTCAATTCTGGTTTATTCAAGAGAGCAAACTTGTACAGAATGCCCTGCGCTTAATATTTAACATCATCTTCTGAAACTTGCACACAAGAAACTAAATTTATTACTATTTCCAATGAAAATTTTCCCACTTCATTTGGATTCTCTATGAAGAATTTATGACTGTTTTACCCTGAACACCTATTTATTGACTAGCTTCAGGACTGGTCAAAAACCCTATCTTCCATGGAGTGTATCTCCATAACTATAGCGAATCAAGAGATTAAACATTTACCACATGTACCTTGATATGTCTTCTCAATACCATAGAAATTTCACCATCTGAATCATTCTAGAAAAAAAAATTATAGCAAAAATGGTAAGATGACATGTAAATAACATACCTTAGAACACATCACCAAGAGACTTCATCCTCCCTTGAAATCCAGCCTTCTTTACTTCTGATTTCCTCTGAAATTCGACTTGTATTTCAAATGAATGTATAATGATATTTATTTATATCATTTATCTCACTTCCTTTTAACATTAAGGCCCACCTGACACTTTCTTATTTTGTAATTATTTTCTTTAATTATCTTCAGGGCCTACATGTACTTCCTTCTTCAATTCACTTTGTCATATTCAAAAATTCATTTCTCCTCAACCATGAGGATCCACGTGACGTGCCACATACCATTGGAAACAACATGATGTATAATATCCATCCATGGTTTTTGTATCTGCGTGTGAATTTTCCTTCATGTCCAAATACCTTCATCAATATTGCGGTCCAAAACCAATGACTGGGGTTGACATCAATGACAACAACCAATATTCCAACAAATTATTGAAAAACTTATGGTAATAGCCTGTTGATCTTAATAATCCTCTAAGTTTCTTCGAGGTTTTGGGAATTGGTCATTCCCTCATAGGTTTAATTTTGTTAGGGTCTACTTTTACACCTTCATGAGATACAATATGACCCAAATATTCCACTTCTTGAACCCCAAAGGAACACTTGGAAGGATGTGCATAAGTTGTTGCTATTTCAATAGTTGTAATACTCTATCAACATGTTGTACATGCTCTTCCCAATAATTGATGTAAATTAGTATGTCATCAAAAAATACTGACACAAATTTTCTAAGGAAGGGCTTGAAATTAGAATTCATCAAGCTTTGAAATGTTGAAGGTGTATTGGTAAGTAAATGTCATAACCAAAAACTAATGAACTTCATGTGTTCTGAAAGTTGTTTTGGGCATGTCTTCCTACCTCATTCTGATTTGATGATATCCCGAATGAAGATCCAACTTAGTAAATAAAATTTCTCCATACAATTCATCTAATGATTCATCAATGGTAGTAATAAGAAACATATCCTTGATGGTCATGTTGTTGAGTTGTCTATAATGTGGACACATACGCCATGAACCATCCTTTTTCATAACAATCACCATTGGTGGAGAGAAAGAACTTTGTCTAGGTTGAATGATGTCAACCACTAACATTTCTTGGATCATACACTCAATTTCACTCTTATGTGCACATGGATACCTGTAAGGACTAATGTTAGGTGGTACACTTCTTGGTTGCAAATGAATAGCATGGTCATGATCTCGATCAAGTGGAAGATTATTGGTGCATTTATATTTTTAATATATATAACCAAGCAACAATTAATCAACCATAATTTGTAATCAATATATTTGTTACACTATATGTGTCGGAACAGTTATTCTAACTATGATCAATTGGTATAGTGGGAATTAAACCAATACTAAACTCAGAATCTGTTTTAATAAAATATTGACTACAATCTGCAAGACTCAAAAGTAATACTCCAGTCACAATGAAACTAGAATCTTCCTATCCTATTCTTCACACACTCTGGAGGATTTTAAGAACATTAATTAAAGAAGAAAAACTAGCAAATAACATGCAATATGGAAATTATTCTACCTCTGCAAATAACTAGTACATGAAACATGAATTGTGTCAAGGATTTCCATTTACTGGCTCATGGAATACGAAAGATGGAGACCTGACGTGTCCCTATAATGACACACTTAAATATTAAATCTCAATCAATCTCTATCTAATTCTTCACAAACTCTTTGACATCGACTAATACTGAGTACAAAAGGAAATCTAATACACGCCTTGCAATTTTGGAAAACTACTCTGTTTCTACATAAGAAGTAGAAATCTTATCAAGACCTTCCATGTATTGGTTCATGTAATATGAAATATGGAAACTTGATTCACTCCTATATTAATACACTTACAATACAAAAGTAAATCTTGTAAAGAAGACACGACTTTTCAAAATGTAAAAAGAGAAACTTCATAAATATCTATTGCTTACTCTAACACACATTACTGATTATAGAACCAAATAAACTTATTAGAAGATTTGGTGTACCACACACTTCTCAAGCTCACAACAATATGATTAATCCTACAACCTATTCATTTATGAAGATCTAATCATCACACAAATTCATTACGATGCTCACACGATATAGATTTGATTTGGAAATTGAATTAACAACAGGTACCTGATGAATCATAAACAAAAACAGGAATTGAAAACTTACTTTAATAATGTACAATAGTATTACCAAGTTGGATCAGTGGGCCCTTTCTGACACCAATAAGGAAGTGTTTAGAACTCACAAAATATAAGACTAAGGAAGACATAAAATCATGGAATCAAACTTATATTAACATTCAACAAATGAGTAACAATTTACAACAAATTCATAGTATTGATTTGACAACGTAACATTACATATCGTCTCTCCCTCTTTATGACTACCTACAGGACCTCTTTATAAAATAGAAACAACCTGGTACGATGGAAACTAAAGATAGTTCATATTCAAACAAATACACCATTCTTAGCCAAATAAATATCCATCACCCAAAATAGCTAATACTATGTTTATTTCATTGAGATGACTTCATCCTCATGACACAAATTGAATGAGGAAGAAGGCATTTTTATCGTGCAAATATGGAGTGGTTGATTTCGATCCCCAACTATTTCCTCGAACCCATAGAAACTATTCCACTCTGCTGACAAAATCTGGATTCTCAGAAACATGTATCGAATTCCTGTTGGATGTTCTGGTACCAGATGGTTGTAGAAAAGTTTGACACCAGAAGTACCGGATATCTATGTAGTCCACCTTGTCTGAGATAAAGTCCCACCTTAAAGAGGATATTCACAACAAGTTAGTTATAGGGATTAGAGCGTTAATTCATCATTTCGAACCATCAATAAACCATAAAAATCATAATTGTATGTTCTTTACCTTTATACATACAAGGAAGTGTTTAACATAGTGTAAAGACAAATATGATGAGTGGAATAATGCACATACTAGGAAAAATGATTAATAGAAGAGGAAAAATATGGTGGCTAAAGGTGACAAAAAGGAGGCCCAACAAAGACCCTTAGGTGTTTCTCCAAATCCATTGGAATGATTGTTGATAACTATTTGGAGATCCAATGGTGCAAAGGAGATAGATGTTTGAACATCTAGTGAGAATAATTGTGCAATTCCACCATGGTGTCCATTTTTTAGTAATTTTGTCATGCTATTAGAGCTTATCATCTTAGAGGGTTTCCCTGGGATACCCCTAAGCTCAATTTCCTTTCCATCTAAGGAAAATATCATGAAAATATATTGAAAATTAAGGGCCACTATTCCCAATGATTGTAACCATTGGACCCCTAATACAACATCAACACCACCCATTTGGATGACAATCATGGGACTATTAAAAAAATACTCCCCCATATTGAGCTTAATACTGTGACACTTCCTAGAACAGATTATGGTACCTCCATTTGCAATCATTACTTGAAACTCTGGTGCTAGATATACAAAGAAATTGAGATTTTTTGCTATTTTTAATTGATGAAGTTGTCGAGTTGCAAAAATGATCATAATTTTACATCTTTTTACAATATTTTCACTTCATTTCCCCTTAACTTGTATCTTTTTTCACTTTCCCATAACCCTATTTTACACCAATTTTATGCTTATATGTGGGATTAGACTCAATATTTTCCAATCCATTTATTTTAGTATTTTAAGTGATTTTATGATTAAAAATTAGAAAAATAACATATTCTCACTTATCTTTCAAAACTGTGTTAGTTTGCTAGTGATTATAGGAACAATTGAACATGCAGATTCCAATAATTACAGGAAATTACGGTAATTATAGGAAATTCCAATAATTACAGAAAATAGGAAAATTCTTGTAATAATGCAGTTTTTAACACATTCTCCAAATCCGTACAACCAAATATGAATTTCCTCTTAAAAAATTGAAAATTTGATATGGAGTTGACATCATCATTCAAATCTCTTCGATGAGTTTTTAATCAAATTGGTTGTGAAGATCTTAGAGGTATTATGAGCTAATTTACAGTTGCTAATTTTTAGCAAATGGTTGTAACCACATGCGGAATTTGTGGAGCTGGGATAAGTTAGTAGATCTGAATTTATTATTTGTTATCAGTTTCAAAGAAATCTTATGTATAAATAAGTGTTCCTTCTCCATTCTAAGGGGGACTCTTAGAGCAACATCATAATGATGGAATACATTACAAATTCAAAATTTCTTATGTTAATGTAGATTATTGCTTTATAATTTATGTATTTTAGTTTAATTACATCAATTAGATTAATTTGATTATGCTTTAGAATAGCATCAACGCTCTATTATATAAAGTATAGGATTTCTCTAGAAGGATGGAGAGTTGATTAATGTAGATTGTTGTTTATTTGTTCTCTGCAAGTATGTTTCCTTTTCATAATGATTGTATTCCTTTATGCAAGCTTTTTTCCTTTTGCCAAAGCTTTCTAACAATGGGAGCAATTCAAGGAAATAAGATGTGCCTAATTCATACATAAGCGGCCTTTCAAGTACATGATCATTGCATGAATGATTTAGTTTGATTTAGACATATAAATTGAATGACATTTTTGGCATCGTTGTGAGGGAAATGCTAAAGGAATTGGATAATTTGTAGTATATTATTTTAGAAGCATATAGATCACATTTTAGACAAGGAGGAGTAGAGACAATAAGATGAGAGGTACTTAGAGCCTGTGCATTCACTTTAGTGAGTCTTTATAAATCCAAGTCATGTGGGTATTGTATGCCTAGACCAAGAAATAATAAGGGTATATTTATTAAAATAGAAAGAAGAGTAGTGCCAACTACCCTAATCATTTTCACTTGTGGCGCAGTAAGAACCGCTTCATCCACTAACCCATTAGTAGGAAGATCTATAGGAGAAGGAATACATCTGAAGGAGGAAAAAAAATCATAGTTTCAAGAATTAAAGGGGAAGCACAAACATTCATTGAAGGAAAATCAAACATTTTAAGGTAATTCATGGAATGGCATGAATTCGAATTTCAATCTTATCCTACAATTCATATTTCCATCAAAATTTGGTTGAATATTCTTTTTGGAAAACTTGCACATCAATGGCATTTAACACAATGAAGAAATGATGTAAATTGCTACAAATCTATTATTTAAGATCTAAAGGACATATTTAATATCTAGACATGGGTATTGAATATTTTTAGGAAATTAAGTTATTACATCATCATAAATACACCCATCAATAATCTTACATACTTAAGTCACAATTGCTTTTTTTTTAAATGGTCATTTTTAGTTTTTGTAGCACATTGACTTCGAAAACCTCTTAAAAGCAAAGTTGGGACAGTCAAGATTTGAGAGACCAAAAGGGAGAATTTTTAAAACTTATTATTAAGGAAGATAGAGTTTACAATATAGTTTCTAAGCCGATTTGAATCACTTCATTTGGGTATCGAACAAAAAAGTTACACCTAAATTAGAAATTGTTGGTTAAGAAATATGCACTATGACAAATTTGCATCTTGACTGTTCATTAGCATATTTCACATATCAAATCATCACATATTCAAAACTTGTTTATAAGGGAAAAATGTATTCAAGTCTAGTTTAAGACAAAATTTTGATCGTTTCATTTGGACATCGCATGAAAACATTATACACAAATTAGTGTCTTCCTATCTTAAAACAACATAACAAAAACTATGTCTCTCTCAATGTTCATCAATAATTTTGAGATATCAAATAAATGAATTTATAAAAACTATTTCTAGTGGTTAAATCTAAATAAGTATACTTTAATTTCCCACAAGAATCATCTTAATTGGAAATTGGATGAAAACTTTGTGCTAAAAAGAGTCACTAAAGGTCTAAATTGGAAATCAAAAACAATGTTTCCTTGCAATTTGTTCCTTATTAGTTTTGACATATCAATTCTTGATAATTTTAAAACCTATTTATATCGAATATATCCCTTTGAATCCTATTTAATATATCTTTGGAATCACTCTTATTGGACAACAAAGAGATATTTTATCAACAAAATATTGTCGGGCAGTCTAAGCTAGCCAACACTCCTTGGTAGGTAAAAATGCATTTTCCTTTGTTTATCTTCTTTGATTTTTTTTTTGTAATTATTTTGAATATTTATTGGAATAAGAAATATTTATCATCTTTATTCTTCCATCATATTATGTTTTATTGCAATCAAATGCTAATTTTTTTCAAGTTTCGAGGAGATAAAGGAGGTCATCATGAAGGAACGATTTTGAAGAATTGTTTTTATGAATGAGGGTATGTCATCCAAACAAGAAAGCAAAGAAAATGTGACATCATGTCATGATGAATGAACCATGTTCAAGTTCAAAACAATTGGTTACAAAGTGTTCCAACTATCGAACACAATCTTTCATAAGAATGTTTCATCAAAATTGCAAGATGGATCAAGCTTAAGACAAATGAAGAATGATATGAAGACCAGTTTCCAAAAGAAATCCAATTCCATTTCCACATCCACAATGTCATTGCTACCATTGATACAAAATACCTACTATTCACCATGATATCCCCATGTATTTCCTTCTTCCAAGCTCAAGAATCCAATTATATTGAAGTCCTAATGGATAAATCAAATGGATAAAGAGACTAATCAATTAACAAGAACATACGTCTATAAAACAATAGATATGATGGGCTAACAGATCAACAATAAATACTTATGATCCTTTGCTTACTAATCAGATAGTGAGATGACAGTAACCAATGGACTATGTAAACATAGATAAAGGACATAATTCAACTCATAAGCATATAACAGAAAGAGAAAAGAAGATCTGACAATAACAGTGAAAGAAGCTTTTAGGCTGAACATATTATAAAAAGAATCTATATCACAACAGCAGTATAGTTTAGAACTCAAAATTGAACCTTCAGCCTCAAGGAATGAATTATCCCCCCCTTTTGTTACATCAATAGTCTATGGATTTATAGCCTTTACATGAGAAATCTAGATCCTGAAAAGTAGGATCAGATTTACTTAAAATAGACAGTAAAAAACTGTCACAAAAGAATAGGAAGAGATCCTAAAAACTAGGTCAACTCCTTATCTTTTATGATATTTATGTCCTTAAAAATATTTTCCAAGTGTAGAAAACCTTCCGAGTCTATTGAATATCCATAGAAAACTAGATGGGTCGAATTTGCTATTTTTAGCCAAAAACTGTTTTTTGTGCCCAGAAAATAGGTGGTTATTTCCATTTTGCCACCATCTAAAACACCTCATACATCAAGAAAAAACCTTAAATATGATGTATTTAATTATCATGCATCTTAAGAAACCATTCTCGATATTTTTGGCGAAGAAAAAGTTAGATCTAGGAAAAAATACGACCTCTCTGCCATGTCTGTGCTTTCTGTGGCTAATGAACAGTTGAAATGTTTGCCTAAGCCACCGAAAATTCTGGAAATATTACTCTCAAATATTCGACCATATCTCTCAAATAAAAATAGATTTTGGAAAAATGAGAGAGGTTTTTGTATATAGGTTTGTTGTGAGAAAAAACCTCTCTCATTTATTTGATATTCATTTTTATTTTCCCGTGATCTTCATTTCAAAAATATGTGTCAAACAGGTAAATTCTGAGATCTGAAAATTAGGGCTCAGAGATGAATTTGATTCTCCCAATATATGCCACCTGTATGAAAATTGAGAGAGTTCATTGGTCTTTCATCTGTTAGGCACAGAAACCTCCGACCGTGTCTCAAAATGATCTTCCAGTTTCTCAAAATCATTGTTTGAAAATGATGACTCAACCCAGTAAAAACACAGAATTTATGCAGTTTCGGTGGCTTAGAAGCCCTTTTGGAAAGGCGCTTATCTAACGAAACCTGAGTTTTGAATTTTTTGAAGGGAAAACCAAATCAAATGTTTTTCAAACTTTATTACAAACCTAAGGCTCTAAAAAATGAACCTTAAAAAATTTAGAAATGTATTTTTCAATGACTTCCTATCACCTAAAATAAACAATTTTGACTGTGTTATTTGAGGAGATAACATCTGGCTCCTTCTGGGGATGAAATCCTCCCTATGAGGTTTCAAGAACCTCGACTCCAATGCCTTTCCTATTGAGCTATGGATTCATTTGGCCTGTGCAACTGATCTTCTGCAAACCTGTAACTTACCTGTAGCCTTTACCATTGGGCTATGGAGTCGTTTGGCCTTTAGAAATGATCCCCTTCAAACCTGTAGACTTGAAAGTATTCATAGTATTAGACAGTTGTAGTGATCTTCAGATGTTGATGGATGAGTTCGAAAATGCCACCCTGAAAAACCAGTCATCTTTTGCCAAAAATAGATAAGAAGTTTTATCTTTCTCATGCTGCTGACACCTCCAAAACTGAAACAAAGCAATAAAATTGATGCTCTAAATTATGATCATCACTTTGGAACCTTTATTATGCCAACTGGAACAACAACACTTAGATCTGTGAAAAAATTGTAGCATTCTTCCCTATTCTGTGCTTTCGGTGGCTAGGAGAGCCAACATTCTAACCTGTAAGCTACCGAAAGCTCTTCTTTCGGTGGCTAAAAACAGTTGTGAAAGCCTACCTAAGCCACTGAAAGCTCTATTTTGAAATTGGCTTTCAAAATTGCAAAAATGTATTTCCTTCCATCTTCTGATCTTCACTTCTTCTCCTTTGAGGCTTTAGCATCCTGAGCAGAGTCTGGGTTATCAGCAGAGCTGATATCTGCCCCTGGATTATCAACAAGATTAGTGGCTTCTTCTGCTAGGGTTTACAAAGCAATATGTGCCTTAGGTCTTGGAGGCATCATTTTGATTATTGTCAACCTAATCTTCCTATACAACCTAGCATCAAAATTTGGTTCCTTTTCTCCAGCTTAGCATATTGTTTAGTAAGCCTTTGGTGAGAATCATACAACTCAATATCTTTTTTTGTCAAAGTTTGATTACTAGTCTTAACTTCTCTGTCAAGGAGTCCACGATCATATGCTTGTCTTAGAATTTGATTTATTTCTGACAATTTGGTATTTTTGGTTGATGCCTCATCATCTTGCAGCTCCTGCTCCTCCTTAGGTGTAGGTGAAGGCAAATATGCATACTATGTCATCTGTTTTCTAGTTGGGACTGCTCCTTGAAGATCTGGCTCTGCTACAGTTTCCTCATGCTCTGCTGCAACCTAATGTAACCATTTCCAAAAGTTGTACCACCAAGCTTCAAATATCCACTTGTCAAGTCATAGCCATTTATAATGTTCCATATGGATTAGTAAGAGGTTTGGGAGGCAAATTATAGGTTGAAAAATCCATGCATTGGATGAATAGGTGGGGGTGGCACTTGACTAAAACTAACACTACTATTATCACTTGTTTGAGATCCACCTTGACTAAGCACCTCCAAAATCAAAACAAAACCTTGATAATGATGACTTTAATCATTATCTATCATTTGGAACTGTCCTCATGGCATTCAGATCAAGGTAACTCAGATTTGTGCAAAAATGGTAGTATTCTTCCCTATTATGTGCTTTCGGTGGCTAGGAGAACCAAAATTCTAACCTGTAAGCCACCGAAAGCTCTTCTTTCAATGGCTAAGGATAGTTGTGCAAACTAAAATAGCCACCAAAAAGGCAGGCTTTCAAAATTGCAGAAATGCATTTCTTTCTGCCTCACCATTGTTGGACAACATCGAGCCTATATGTTTTCATATCATCAGACCTCTAATTCAATCAGAACATTTATATGTAGTAAGAGAATGCCCTTTTTATTTGAGTTGATTAGATGTTCTGTGTGTTAACACTCCAATCTTTTGTAGATTCTTTGATTGAACTTTGCATTCCCATCTCTTCTTGTTGGTGATGATACCTGGAAAATATGGCAAATATGCTCGGCATTTGAGTTAATTCAACACTTTGCTTCTGTAGAGTCTGGCAGCTACCTTCAAGTTCTTCATGCCTACGTAAAATTCTCATTATTTCTATTTGAAAAAATTGATCAAAACCCCAAAAAAATCATTATTCCACCGTTAAGAAAAATAGCCTCCAAATGCCATTGGACTTCCATGCTCGTGGCACCATCCTCTTAAGCATTTCAAGAGTGTGATGTGCAACCTGTTGTGGGATTTCTTTCTCCTTGTGCTCAACATTTGGAGTCAACATACTGGGTTTTAAAAAAATTCCCTCGAACAACACATTGTTCTCTGCCAAGTAGAAGAAAACCTCAGTCCAAACTTTCTCTGCCACTTCAAGGTTTTTATCAATGAAATGGTCTCCATCCAATAGAATATTTGGCTCCACAATGGGCACAAGGCCATTTTCCCGAGAAAGGGTAGCATAACGTGCAAGTCCCCAAGAAGCTTTTATTATTTAAGAAAATTGAAAGCAATCTATCTTCTCATATGAAGAGCTTATTCAGCTACCTACTCCTACTTCTAACTAAATATGAAATTTGGTCAAGTAAAGGTGAACTTCCATAGTAAACATTCAAGAAATTTCAAAACTGAGATGAGCATGTCTCTATCACTCATCATTAGACAATGTCTAAAACATATTAGCATTGATAAAAAATTCTTCAAGAAAGAAAACTCACCCCGGAGAGCTGGTGGGGTAATGAAGTTTAAAATTTTCAATTGATCTGAAATATATGATTCCATCAAGGCTACAACCGGATCTTTAAACACGTACAAAGATGGTTTCTCAACAACTGATGGAGAAAAAGGCATCATCAATTTCTGATCTAATCCTTTGTCCTCCCCTTTATCATATTCATCACATATGGGAACATCAAGATAGAATCCAAATGGAAAAGATGAAGCTTTCTGCATAGAATTATCAGCAGTATGCCTTTGAAATAGATCTGAAACAACATCTCCTCTTTTCTTATCATTATCATCCTGCTCATCTAGATTTGAATCAACAGGTTCATCTAAATCATCCTCAATAATGAAATCATCAATATTGTCTGGTAGATCTTCTTTATGAGAAGTAGTAATAAAAAGAACTTGAACTTCATCCATATATGTATCTTCATTAATATATCCACTTTCATCCTCCCTACTAGAAGAAACAATATGTTGGATATCTAAATGAAACTCCTCACAACAATGCTCAAACATAAGTTACTGAGAAAAATACCTTTTGCAATGCTCATGGAATACTCTGTGAAACTCTTTCAAAGATGAGATACTAGAAGGAGTTAATGAGAAATACCACTTACATGCATCACCCTCCAATGAATATAAAAACATCTTCATGAGCACATCTTCATCATGTATATGTAACTGAGCCATGCATTGATGAAATCTGATGAGGTGATCTAAAGGATTATCCTCTTTCGCTTCTCTGAACCGTGGAAGGTAGTCTCCCCAAATATACATAAAAGGTACTGGATGTGGGAAACCAGGAACTACAGAAAAGTTAAGAGGTGCAAACCTCCTAGCCAAAAGAGCAGCAAATGCCTTTGACATTTGAAGACATTGGAGTCGCCACTGAATTCGTCCTTCATGGAGTTGCCAGATAGAATATTACAACCAATATGATGTCCATCCTTTGTTTATCATCAAAATCTAGAACTATGTCGTCTCCCAGTGAAGATGAGCTTCAATCTCCTCTCCTCAGCAATGGCGCCAATTTGTTATCACTCTAAGAAACTCTCCTAGGTTGTATCTCAGAGATTCCTGGTAACTTAAATAATCTTTCAATGATTTACTCAATGATGGGTATGAGGTTGGATCAAGATGAATATCTAACTCACTAGATTGTATCACAAGATTTCTAAGGATATTCAAACAATGCAAGGCCTTCAAGAGATATTATCAGATAGGTGAATCAAATGGATAAAGAGACTAATCAATTAACCAAAACATACGTCTATAAAACAATAGATATGATGGGCTAATAGATCAGTAATAAATACTTATGATCCTTTGCTTACTAATCAGATAGTGAGATCACAGTCACCAATGGACTATGTAAACATAGATAAAGGACATAATTCAACTCATAAGCATATAACATAAAGAGAAAAGAAGATCTGATAATAACAGTGAAAGAAGCTTGCAAGTTGAACATATTATAGAAAGAATCTCTATCACAATAGTAGTATAGTTTAGAACTCAAAATCGAACCTTCAGCCTCAAGGACTGAATTCCCCCCCCCCCCCTCCGCCCCGCCCGCCCTTTTGTTAAATCAATAGTCTATGGCTTTATAGCCTTTACATGAGAAATCTAGATCCTAAAAAGTAGGATCGGATTTACTTAAAATAGACAGTTAAAAACTATCACAAAAGAATAGGAAGAGATCCTAAAAACTAGGTCAACTCCTTATATTTTATGATCTTTATCTCCTTCAAAATCTTTGTCAAGTGTAGAAAACCTTCCAAGGCTGTTTAATATCCATAGAAAACTAGATGGGTCGAATTTTCTATTTTTAGCCAAAAACTATTTTTTGTGCCTAGAAAATAGGTGGTTATTTCCATTTTGTCACCATCTAAAACACCTCATACATCAAGACAAAACCTTAAATATGATGTATTTAATTATCATGCATCTTAAGAAACCATTCTCGAGATGTTTGGCTGAGAAAAAGTTAGATCTGGGCAAAAATACGACCTCTCTGCCATGTCTGTGCTTTTAGTGGCTAATGAACAGTTGAAATGTTTGCCGAAGCCACCAAAAATTATGGAAATATTCCTCTCAAATATTCGACCATATCTCTCAAATAAAAATATATTTTGGAAAAATGAGAGAGGTTTTTGTATATCGTTTTGTTGTGAGAAAAAACCTCTCTCATTTATTTGAGGTTCGTTTTTATTTGCATGTGATCTTCATTTCAAAAACATGTGTCAAACAGGTAAATTCTGAGATACGAAAATTAGGGCTCAAAGATGAATGTTATTCTCCCAATATAAGACACCTGTAGGACAATTGAGAGATTTTATTGGTATTTTATATGTTAGGCACAAAAACCTCTAACCATTTCTCAAAATGATCTTCCATATGCTCAAAATCATCGTTTGAAAATGATGACTCAACCCAGTAAAAACGCAGAATTTCTGAACTTTCGGTGGCTTAGAAGCCCTTCTGGAAAGGCGCTTACCTACCTAAACCTGAGTTTTGACTTTTTTTAATGGAAAACCAAATCAAATGTTTTTCAAACTTTATTACAAACCTAAGGCTCTAAAAAATGAACCTTAAAAAATTTAGAAATGTATTTTTCAATGACTTCCTATCACCTAAAATAAACAAATTTGACTGTGTTATTTGAGGAGCTAACACTAGAAATAAACAAAGATAACATATTTTTGAGTTCCATGTGACTAGTTTATGTGATGGTATTTTCTTACTAATTAGCAAGACCAATAACTTTATCCTCAAATATGCAAAGTAAAGAAGGTAGATGTATGTATATTAAGGGTTCAAAATATAGTTTTATTGATGAAATAGTCTTAGCATTGATCTATGTTCCATTACCATATTTTCATGCTTGAAGTTGTTATTTTTGGCACGTGTCCAAAAAGGAATTTGACAAGGCATCTACAACAATAATTTATAAGTTTAAAAATAAGATGTAACATGGTAATTTCATGGCTTGAAATAATAAATTTTGGAGCATTTTGATAGCTCCACATCTAACAGTCACCCACCAAAGAGGATGGCAGCTCATATTAGTTGCAATATTGTAAAAATTTCTAATTGGCAAGTTGTAACAGTTCCATGTATATGTGGGATATACATCAATAGATTTTCAACCTTTTGAAGAGAATTCAAGCATCTGTTGGAATATTTCAAGGCCTTCATGTTTATTCAACACTTAGAATGTCAGATATCTATACCATCCACGTTATTCCTTCAAATCAGACCCAAACAATTATATATTATAAATGCAGTCCAAACAATTATATATATTATAGTGTCGTGTGCTTGTAACAGACGAAAAATCAGAATAGAACTTGTTGGGAAACCAACAAAGATATATCATTGGTTTTCAGGCATGTGATAGTTTTTAAGATTCAATAGAATGATGGTATCACATGTGATTATATCTAAAGAAGTCTAGCAACACTAGCAGTCTCAAATATCATCACTGGTGACTTTGGGATCACTTATTTGAAAAATCAAACCTTGGTGTATGGCAACATATAAGATCAGATATTTATGGACATATTAATGATGACAAAGGAGGAAATCATGTAGCATGCATCTATGAAGAAATAAAAGCAGATTTCAAACCATGAGAGGACAGGCCATGAAAAATAAAATTCAACATTTGATAAGACAAAAGAACTGTATGCTAGTGTGAAATTCAAAAAGAACCTAACTAGAGAAATTCACACAAAGCTTGCAAAAAGAACCAAAGAGAGAAGAAAGAAAGAGAGAATGAATTCAGAATGAATGTACAAATTGTATTACATGAATGTAATACAATTTGTCATAGATAATTGAATGACCAAGAGAATTTGCCTTAGTAGTGATCTAGAGTTAAGTAGACACTCAATGAAAAAAGCCAAAGTTTAGCTGCCACCTAATATGAGTCAACTATCAAAGAAATAAACAGTTAACTGAGTCCAAATGCATGCATGAGACATGCACCCTCCTTCTCTTAAGCATGAAAAAACAATTGTTGCATGAGAGAAAAGCAATTGTTGCGTGCATGAGTTGTCCTCCACTAGTTTAACTGAACTCTCCACTAGTATAAATGAACTCTTAATTGAAGTCAAACTGAAGAGGGAGGTGCCCTATTTTTTAGGAAACACTCTCTGGAGAGAATATTTCATCTCTAAATAGAACCCTCAACCTTAGACTATCAAACTTAGGAAAATTAATCACTAGGTGAGTGTGTAATTACTCCAACACCCCCATGAACACTACTATGGTGTAAATAAAGAATGGGTCTCAGCTACAAGGCCATGTTAGGTATCCATTTTACAATGCATATAAATGAATGAACATTGAAAAAGATAGGA
>JZKD02S1333670.1:782369-797582 GCA_000966675.3 Picea glauca | reverse complement strand
GTACAATGCATCAAAATGAAGAAGGAAAGGAAGGAAGTCGATAAGCAGTTGTGTCCTTCACTCCAAGAAGACCTCACAAATGTACAAGGTTATGCTCGTTGAATATTTTTCTGAATATGTAGATGTCTATATGGGTCTGATGAAGTGTATGCACTAGTGATATGTCTACATATGTCCACTTTCTCTTATTGGAAAGAAGAATATCCAAATCTTCTTCATTTGTTGCAATTTTCTAATACTGATTCAATTTAGCCCATGCATAGGCCTAAGGGTAAGATGAAAAAACCATGTAGTAGTGCATGGGAATTATTGGTTCTATGAATGTGAGTCCATGTGGATCTCCCTCGAATTAGAATCCCATCCTTCTATGATCGACATGATCATCCATAAGATAATCGGTCGTTGGTAGGATGGACTATGCCCATTTGGGTATTTGATATGTCTCATCATATGTATGTCCATCATTTGTATACCCATCTTCTTCATGCTCAATATCAAATGAATCTAATTAAAAAAATAGATTTGAAATAGAGTAGACATCATCTCAAATGAACGGAACAAAAGGATGCTCAAATACGTGTATAGAAGTATCTGCATGTGGCTCCTGAGATGCATAAGTTTCTTCAAATTGAGAGGTATATTCTTTTGGTGTATTTCCTGTTGATGTTGTCTTGTCAATCTCCTGCATGCATTCTTCACAATCATCCCTTATCATGAATAGGACCTCCAATTTTGTCCATAGTTCATCCAGAGTTGAGAGTGATGAGTCCTCTACATGATACTATAGTTCGAGATTCATAAGAAACATACATGCAGATAAACCCAAGAGCCATATCTTGTCTATTGAGACAATCATTTTTTCTCTTATGGAGAATCAAGCTCTACTTCTATTGCCATGGCTATTTGATATAAGCCTCTTCATCTAAGAAGAAGAAAAATGTTTGGCTTTCATTCAAAATAATTGTGCGGTGTAAGAAATGTTGATGGTGGTAATTCCATTCTTTCTAACTATTGTAATTTTCCAATACTGAACCTACAAACAAAGTTCCTATGCACTTTCTCCTAGCAAGAAATCTTTGATACCATGTGAAATTCACAGAGAAACTGGCTAGAGAAATTCACACAAAGCTTGCAAAAATAACTAGAGAGAAAAGCAAGAATGAGAGAAAGAATTGAGAATGAATGTACAAATTGTATTACATGAGTGTGTAATAAATACATGAATAATCCATAATAATAGTTGAATTCACCATATATAGTTGCATGACCAAGATAATTCACCTTAGTAGTGATCTAGAGTGAAGTATACACTCAGTGACACAAACCGGAGTTTAACTGCCACCTAGTATGATTCAACTGTCAAATAAATCAACAGTTAATTGAGTCCACACGTGTGGAGGAGAGAGAAGAGAATGAATGCATGAGATATGCACCCTCCTTCTCTTAAGCATGGAAAAAACAACTGCTCCATGAGAGAAAAACAATTTTTGTGTGCATGAGTTGTCCTCCACTAGTTTAATTGAACTTTCCACTAGTCTAACTGAACTCCTAAGTGAAGTCAAACTGAAGAGGGAGGTGCCCCTATTTTACAGGAGGCACCCTATTTTTTAGGAAATACACTCTGGAGAGAATATTCCATCTCTGGATAGTGCCCTCAAACTTATACTATAAATCTTAGGAAAAGTAATCACTAGGTGAGTGTGTAATTACTCCAACAACTAGGACACGGAACACCTGCAAACATAGAAAATATATCAATATTCAAATACATACATGACTCTATTGTTGGAATATTCACCAATACTGAGGGGTGGGGGGTGGGGGTGAATCAATATTGAGCACTTTTAACCACAACATGTAAACATCAAGTTATCAAAAAATTATCACTTATAATTGTATTCAAGATATGTCAACATGTAACCACAAATACACAGTACAAAAAAAATTTACATGGAAACTCGAATGGGATAAAACCACATAATTATTTCTTATATATCAGAAGATTGCATTCATAGGAAGCACCAACTTCCAAAATTATCCAACACCAGCTGAAAGGAGGCTCCAACCCCTAAGTTTATAGGCTCCAATCTGAAGGAAGCTACAACTCTCTAGATTCTCCAGATCCAACTGGAAGGAGGCTCCAACCCCCTAGTTTACAAGCTCCAACCTAAAGGAAGCTCCAACTCCCTAATTTACCAACATCGACTGGAAGGAGGAACCAACCCTCTCTTTTTATGAGCACCAAATCAAAGGAATTTTAAACTCCCATGCAAGAATCATCCTGCTATCTGAAGACACCAATATTCTCGTGTACCACCCAACCTCCCAGAAATATAAATAAGAGAATCAACTTATCACTTTCAATGTCATTGTCATTGTCACTATGACTATCTCTATTGTCACTGTCATTGTATTTGTCATTGTCTTTGTCTCTATAGGTGATACCGGTACATCATCATCATCAAAGATGATACAACCACAATAACCACATAAAACTTATGCCAATATCGCCAAGAATATCCTCCAAATAATGTGATCAAAATCACCTTGATATGCATCAAATCGTGTGCCAACACCTCCAAAATACAAGCCTCAAGACATATAGAAAAACATATCTTTCAACATGTGAAAAATCCAGTGCATGAGATATTAGATCATCAAAACTGGGTCCACTTAGAAACTGGTTCCACATAAAGATCCTAGGTCCACATGGGTCCACATATAAACCCCAACATCACTTCTTAAATTTATCTCGAACACTTGTTTGGGACTAGTTTTTGGATTAGTCACAAACCCTAACTTTTAACAAGTATAACTTTGTACCTTTAATGACTCAAGGTATGAAACTTGTACCAAATATTCGTTGATATCTTCTCCAAAATTAATCCAAGTTTCTCTCCTTGATTCGTCACTGAAAAAGAGATATAGAGAAAATGGAAGACCTTCCTGAATTTTGGATTATTCTGGAGAGAAAACTTGTATAGCATGCCAAACTCTCAATATTTGATATATGATTCATAAACTCACAAAAAAAATACTAAATACTATACTCTTTCCAATGCAACTGGTCTCACAAAATTTGGATCCTCTATGAAGAAGTTATGATTATTTTACCTCGAACACATGTTTGAGACTAGTTACAGGACTAGTCAAAAGCCTTATCTTCCACATAGTGTATCTGTTAGAGACCTAACCTTACTAACCCCTCACATAGGTAGAATAATATATTTCCATGCAATAAGGCATAACAATAAGGATGAATAAGTCAAATGTAAAAACACTTATTAGAAGCTTCCACTTCTAGAAGGATCTTCCTCTAGATTGTTCTTTTGGATAGATAGATTTTGTATAAATAGGAGTAGAGGGTATGAGAAGTTTTGTCTTGAGAATTATTTTAATAGAGTGCTACTCTGTTGGAGGTTTCCCCCTCGAAGCGGAAAGTGAACATTGTTTCTTATCAATAAAGGTATTATTCTGGTGTTGTGGTTTCATCTATTGTGTTGTTCCATTGTTATTCTCTACAATACTTTTGTTTTTGGCTATTATAATAGATCTGGTACCTTACAAGTGGTATCATAGCACTTTCCTTGGCAAAAAATTGTGGGTTAATTTTTTTTTCAAGGTAGAGACATATTCCAAAATCTTAAAGCTACAAAGATATGTCATTCAATGCATAAATCCATGGTCAAGGAAGCAAACACGCATGAACTACAAGTGGTACTTAAGTGCACATTATTGGCCACACTTGTAACCCTTGTTGATACCCCTTCAAGTGGTAGCGCATCAGACAACACCTATATAAGGATCGACCTAGATATCTTAAATCCCTCCGTAGATAAACCAATTATTTGTCTAACTGCTATAGTGCCACCAAGAACAACATTCAAGAAGATATTATCTAGTACTTGAGTAGTCAGATAGTGCAACTAAGGGCACAATCTAGCCTCCTTAGTTGGTTCCCAGAGATATTGGGTCGAGTAATACTATTGGAACCCGCATGTATATCAGAAAGATATAGAATAGGGAAAACCTTTGTCTGCAGAAACTCTGAATACCCTAACCTTTGGGATGGAAACAGAAACATAATAGACAAGATCTATTGTCGTGCAACTATGCCTCCTGCATTCCGGCTACAAAATTCCTACACATTTTTTTTCCTTTTAAACATTTGGCCATTTCGTCATTGATGTATTATTCAGATTGGAGTATAACTCCACAGGAGTAAAAAAAATAAGTTTGTATCCCGCCAACACCATTATTTGAGACCTATCCCATTGGATTCCTCTCTTCTCTCTGACCGCGGTCATACCTATCATTTTTCAGCATTTTTTTTTATGGAGCCGACCCCTTCCTGACACCCATATTTGGAATCTATCCCATTGAATTTCTCTCTGTGCACTGATCATAGTGGTATGAGTCACTAGTAACCCCTTTATGTGTGGTCACACTTTCTCCCATATCCCATCCCCATGGCCCACACTCACAACCAAGATTGGGAGCAAAGTCTCACCACCTTGGCCAAAGATCATGACCAAACCTAGATTGATATTTCTTCACTTACTCCCTATATTGGTAACCTCAATCCCAACTTACTTTGCTCGAATCACTTCCCAAAACCATCACTCAATTAACCACCACCTATCAACAATGTCAAGATGAAATAAACACTTTAACCTCCTTGTTTAATCCCACCCCAAATCCTTTCTCTTCTTCCACACCTTATAACCCTGTTGGTCCTGAATCCTCCCAGTCCACCTCTTTTCCTCCCCACCACTTTTAGCAAGACATGTGTCCCCCTTACATGGAGGTGAAAAAATTTGATGGCTCAGATCCCACAGGTTGGGTCACTCAAATAGAACACTATTTCTCTTTATACAACATTAATTATGAGTTGTCCAAACTAAGGTATGATGTTCTCCATCTAGATATGGAACATTGGAAATGGTGGAAATGGAGAAAAATTACCTCCAAGGGTATGTGGTTTGGACACAATTTTTTTCATAACTTTTTGAACTCTTTGACATTGACACCCACCATTTAGGCCATTTGACAAAGTTGAAAAAATCTGGCACAGTGGAAGAATTTATAGTTTATTTTGAGTGATTGGATTTCTGCACAGAGGGCATGTCTGATGCTTTTTTTCTGAGAATGTTTTATCAGTGGCCTCAAGGATGAGATACATGCCCATGTCCTCATGGATCACCCTCAGAGTTGGGTGGAAGATGCTAAAAGAGCTAAGGAAGCAAAACATGTTATCTCTTCTCAAACCAGAAAACCCTCCTTTATTCCTCTCCCTAAACCAACCACTCGCAATCCTCCTTCCACTCCATTAAAGATCCAGAAATTGACCAGGGCAGAAATGGTTGAACACCAAATCAAGGGCCTTTTTTATAATTTTGATGACAAATATTTTCTTGGGCATAAGTGTAAGGAAAAAAAAAATTCATGGCCATCTATGAAGATGTTCTGAAGAATATGTCGAGGCTCCCCTTGTGGTCAAGTGACTTGAACCCACTAACATGACTCCACCTTCCAACCCTCTCGAAGTTGAACTGGTCATTTCCCTTAATGCTCTCACTATCTTCTCTGCTCCCCAAACCATCAATATAATTGGTTTCATTAAGCATTAGAAGGTCATCATCCTTGTTGACAGTAGAAGCACCCATAATTTTATTCATTGTCGCATTGCCCAAGAAACTAATTTATATATCTGAGCAGTCATTAATTATCAAATCATGATTTCCAATGGTGGGTCCATGAAATGTGGGGGGCGTTGTGAAAATTTGTGTCACCAAATTGGTTAGTACCACATGAAATATCATTTGTTTTCTATAGACATGGGTGGTTGTGACATTGTGTTGGGTGTCGAATGGCTAAGGACTATGGGTCCCATTCTCATGGATTTTAAGGAATTAACCATGCAATTCAACCAGGAGGGCCAATAGTATAAGTTCCAAGGCATCACAACATTTTCCCCTGAGATCATCAGTTCCCATCGCATGGAAAAGCTCCTCAAAAAAGGTCATTCTAGAATTATTTCACAACTATATTCTATGCACGCCACTGTAACATTGTTTGTGTCACTGGACCTCCAATCCATCCTCTCCAAACATCAAATTGTTTTTTCTACTCCCTAGGCACTTCCTCCTTCCTGTGGTGTTCATGATCATTCCATTCCCCTTATCCTCTACAACCTTCCTCCCAATGTTCATCCCTATCGTCATCCCTTTGCCCAGAATAATGAAATTGAGAAAAGTTTTCAATAATGGCTCGCCACAGGCATTATTCATCATAGTACGAGCCCCTTATTCTTATCTTGTGGTCATGGTACTTAAGAAAGAAGGATCTTGGCACATGTGTCCTAACTTTTTCTCCCTCAACAAACTCACCATCAAAGACAAATTTCCCATTCATGTCATTGATGATCTCTTACAAGAATTGAGTGGTGCCCAGTTCTTTTCTAAACTTAATCTTCGTATGAAATAGACAGACATTCCTAAGACTACTTTTTGAACTCATGAGTTCCATTATGAGTTTTTGGTCATTCCCTTTGGCTTGTGTAATGATCCCTCCACTTTCAAAACCCTCATGAATCATGTCTTCTATCCTTTTCTCCATCATTTTGTCTTAGTTTTCTTTCATGATATTCTCATCTATAGTAAAACCTGGACATCTTGTCTTGCTCATGTGGATCGAGTTCTACATCTACTCTCTAAACACCACATTTTCCTCAAACAATCTAAATGTGTTTTTGGAGCCTTAGAAGTCGAGTACTTGGGTCATATTGTTGGCAAGGTGGGTGTCAGGGTGGATCCTAAGAAGATTGAATCTACGCAGGATTATCCTTGCCCCAAGTTTCTCAAAACCTTGTGTGGTTTTCTGGGTTTGACATGTTGTTATTGCAAGTTTGTTTAAAATTATGGAAAGATTGTGGTGCCCCTCACTGCTCTCCTTAAAAACAATTCTTTCACTCAGACTCATGTAGCTGATCAGGCCTTTCAATCCTTGAAGGCGATATGTGCACCACTCCATTCCTAACCCTTCCTGATTTCACAAAGACATTTGTCCTAGAATGTGATGCTTCTGGGAGAGGAATTGGAGTAGTCCTTATGCAATATGGTCAGCCTTTTTCCTTTACCAGCAAACAACTTTAAAAGAGACATTTGGGTCAATAAATCTATGAAAAGGAAATGTTGGTTATTCTACATGCAGTGGATCTCTAGTGCCCTTATATATTGGGTCAATTCTTCCAAATTAAGACTGATCATCAAAGCCTCAAGTATTTTTTGGAGTAATGCCCTTCCTCCCTGGAGCAACAAAAATGGGTGACTAAGCTCTTTGGATATGATTATGAGATCATTTACAAGAAAGGAAAGGAAAATGTGGTTGTTGACACTCTTTCAAAAAAATATGAAGATGAAGGGTCCCTTTTTTCCCTCTCCTTCATTGTATTGGATTAGCTCCAAGATGTTCGCTAGGAATGGCTACAAGATCCCAAAATTTTTGCATCTGATCCAACAATTGCAAGTCAATTCTCCAGTTTCCTTAGGGTACTATTGGCACAATGATGAGCTTCACTATAAACATTGTTTGTATTTAAGTAAACAACCACAACTTAAATCCACGGTGGTTTTTGAGCTTCATGCTACACCCACATATGGGAACTTAGGGTTTACCAAAACCTATGACCGGGTCAAACGTTCTTTTTTCTGGGATGGTATGAAACAGAACGTTCATAATTTTGTAGCAGAATGTGATGTTTGTCAATGCAACAAGGGAGAAACAGTCAAATATGTTGGAACACTACAACCACTTCCTATTCCACCCACTATTTGGAGGAATATTGTTATGGATTTTATTGTGGGCTTACCTAAATTGGGAAATATGCCAGTCATCATGGTGGTCGTTGATCATCTTTCCAAGTATGCTCATTTATGTTCTCTTCAATAGCCATTTACTGCCTCCAGTGTGGCTCAACTTTTCATGGATCATGTGTTCAAGCTTCATGGCATGCCCCATTCTATTATTTTTTATCAAGATCCCACTTTCACGAGAAATTTTTGGCAAGAATTGTTCAGGATACAAGGCACCCAATTTCATCTCGGCACAACCTATCATCCCCAAACTGATGGTCAAACTGAAGTTGTCAAAAAGTGTTTGGAAACATATTTGAGGTTTTTTGCATCTGAAAGGAAAAATAAGTGGGATAAATGGTTACCACTAGCTGAATGGTGGCACAACACTTCTTACCATAAAAGCACTCGCATGACTCCTTTTGAAGCAGTATATGGAAAAAATCCACCTTCAGTTCTCTCATACATGCCAGGTGTCTTGAAGGTCCAAGTAGTTTACCAAACGATTATAATTCAAGATTCTATTCTTCGTACCCTCAAAGAGAATTTGGTCATGGATCAAAATCTCATGAATCAACAAGTAGATCAAGGTTGCTCTGAACGTCAATTTGTTGAAGAAGACCAAGTGTTTCTTCGAATACAACCTTATAAGAAAACTTCACTCAAGTCCAACCATTGTCAGAAAATAGCGCCCAAATTTTATGGTCCTTATATAGTTCTCAAGTGCATGGGATAGGTGGTCTGTCAGTTAGCTTTGCCCGGTCATTCTATGATCCATCCTTTTTTTTGTGTCTCCTTCTTAAAGAAGGTGATTGGAACTAAGTGCCAAACGCAAACCATCCTTCCCGATTTGGATGAAGAAGGATCCATCTGGTTACAACCACAATCATTTTTGGACCAGCATGAGCATTTTCTTCGTCAGTGCACCATCAAGGAATTTTTAGTCCAATGGAAAGATACAAATCCACCAGATGCCACATAGGAGCTAGCTACCATTCTAAAACAATTTCCTCATCTCAACCCTTAAGGACAAGGTTGCTTTTAAGGGGGAGGTCATGTTAGGACCTAACATCCCTAACCCCTCATGTAGGTATAATAATATATTTCCATGTAATAGAGGCCAATATTAATAAGGCCTGGCAATAAGGAAGAATAAGTCAAATGTAAGAAGACCTAATAGAATCTTCCTCTAGATTTTGTTTTGGATAGATAGATTTAGTATCAATAGGAGTAGAGGGTATGGGAAGTTTTTTCTTGAGAATTATTGTAAAAGAGCATTGCTCCGCTGGAGGTTTCCCCCTCGAAGAGGCAAGTGAACATTGTTTCAAATCAATAAAGGTATTATTCTGGTGTTTTGGTTCCATCTATTGTGTTGTTCTGTTGTTATTCTCTGCAATATTTTTGTTTTTGGCTATTATAATAGATATGGTACCTTACATTATATCCAAAAGTACAATGACCCATAAGATGAAATTTGTACTTGTACCACAGGTACCTTTCTATTTCTTCTCAACATCCTCCAATTTTCACTATCTGAATCATTCTAGAAAACAAGTTATAGCGAAAATGGTAAGATGACATTTAAAAAACATAGCTTAGAACAAATCATCACAAGTCTTCATCTTCCCTTGGAATTTCTCCCTTATTCACTTCATACTTCCTGTGAAATCAGTTTCTAAGGTTGTGCTAAGAGATCACAAGATTGAATGATAAAAATTAGAGGTTATTGATGTGTATTTATAACCTTCCAAGTACCTTATTTACTTGACCTTGAGCTAACTTGTAACTTCTTGTTTGCAACAGATTTTTCTCTTGTACTTGACTTTAGGGCCAACCTATAACTTCTTATTTGCACCACTTTTTAGGGGAAAACTTTATTTTGATTTTAATTTCTCTTGTAGGGATGGATTTTCCTTATACGCTTAATTTCATCTTTAGTTCATTTTACAATTAGGGTCAACTTGTAACTTCTTGTTGCAACCATTTAGAGGCTTCTTAACCATACTCTGGGGATTCATATTTAAGAGGGCATAACTTCTCAACCATGAGTAACCACGTGGCGTACCACCTACCGTTGGAAATGACATGATGAGGACTATCCATCTATGAGAGTTTTATATGCAATTACAATGTCCTTCATACTCTTTTTCTACAATCAACTTCGGGATCCATGGCCACACCTCTAGGATTCTTAACCACTTAACCATATTTACAGGGTTTCTTGTAGACTTCTTCAAATAATATTCCCATGAGGGCCATGCTTAAAGCTACGCCATAAAGGAACCACTTTGAAGACTCCTTCAAATAGAGCCACCACTTCTAGGGGATTCTAGACTTCTTTCTAGGGTTGACATCAATGACAACCATTTTTCCAACAATCTCCCTCTTTGGCATTGATGACAACACTCATAATCCTGTTGTGATCATTTCTCCCCCTGTCTTCATGCACTCCCCCTATCTTCATGCTTTTGTTCTTTCTCTCGTGACATTTATCTCCCCCTTTGACATCAATGGCAAAGGGTAACTCCCCCTAACAATTTCTCTCCCCATGTCTTCTTTGCAAGATGTCATGTAGATCAATGTGGGGATTTTTGTATATGCTTCTTTTCCTCTATGTCGAGGATTCTTTTCCATTGGTACTTCATGTTATTGTAATCCAATGTAAATGTTCCTTTTTCTATATTAAAAGTGTCCATGCAAATGTTCCTTCATCACTTGAATTCAAATATTCATGGCTTGTCATGTCTTCACTAAGATGACATCAATGACATAATCATTCAAAAATTTCCCCTTAATAATATAACTCCTCCTGATGATTTCTCTCCCCCTATCTTCTTGTGCCTTTCACAACCTGCCTTCCTGTGACTATGTTGGATCCATTTGTCAATGTGCTTCTCTTCTGAGTCATATGCTTCCATACACTGTCATATATCTTCTTTGGTTCATGTTAAGTATTGTCTTCTAGACCTGCCAACTATTTCATGAATTCATCTTTGTCCAAGTGTCACAAAAATGTCCATGAATATTCCACTCAACTGCACACAATGATGACCCATTTGTCACTTTACTATTCTAAATAATTCTCCAAATCTATTGCAACTGATCACCACATATTCATGATTCTTAAGATGAATCAAATATGTCTACTAATATTCTCTATATTTAAATATAAATCTACAATTCTGCAATAAGTACACATTCTTGAATCTGTAATGAATATATCCCTACTTGAATACATAATTGAAATCCTCTATATAATCATAAATCTCTACCTCAAAAGCGTACAATGATATTACTTGTTTCTTCCAACTAATATCTTCATATATGCATGGAGATGTGTTCTAAACTTCATTTTAATCAACCAATATGTTACAAGACATTTTGTACCTTTTCCATCAAATCATTCTAAATCTGCCTTCCCAAAATATGCAACACTTCAGACTCCCTGAAAGATAGTTCTCCAATATTTAAACGTTGCTTCTTAAACTCCCCCTCTTCAATATTTACAGTGTTGGGAGTCTCCAAGCCAGATTGCTTAGAACAATATATAAGCCTTATCTGTTCCAGGATCATCCTTCTGATTTTGGCATCTTCCTCTTTGCTTATAGATTCATCATGATTTCACACCTCTCTAAATCATGTGAGTATGATCTCTGAGAGTTCTTCATTTACCTTCTCTTCGTGTTTTCTTCTTTGAACCTTCTTGTACCTGAAGTCAATGGTTTCCTTCATGGAAGGCTTCATCATGATTCTATAGTCACGATCTATGTGTCCATAGTTGTGGCATTTATAACATTCAATATTGTAGGGGGGGGAATAAATATCTCTTTCTTGAATGTTTCTTCCATATGCTCTGAAATCTATAGCTTTATGTCCAAAGTTATTACAAGCAAAACAATAACCATAAAATAAATTTTTATACCTAGGAGTGAATGATCTTCTTTTTGATGTAGTCATTTTGAACTCATGCCTTGGTTGGTATTCTCTTATGTTTTTTTCTTCACAATAATTGAATCTTCTTTGATACCTAGAGGTAGAAGGTCTTCTTGGAGATACTTCTCTTTTGCATTCATTCCTCTTTGACTCTTTTTGACCATGATCCCTTCCTTTGAGAATGTCTACATAATTCTTAGCATGCTCTTCATTCTTATTTTATGGAAACCTAGAATACTTTTCTTCAAAATTCTTTACTGGATGTGTGGAGCTTCCTCTCTCTTCAACGCTCTTGTTGGGACTGTAATTTTCATATTCTTTTCATGGGGCCTCACCAATGAATTTGAGACATGCTTTATTGAATGGTGACCTTTGACAACAGAGAATATCTTCTAGTACTTGAGAGCTCTTCAAGTTATTGTTGATCTTTTCAACTTCAACCCTCAATGAGACAACTTCTTCTTCAAGCTTCTTACAATATTCTTCTTTATTCATCATCTGGATCTTCATTACTTATTTCGTTCTCTTGGCTTCTTCAAGTTGGGTTTTCAAGGAGATGATTTATTCCTCAAATCTTCTTTCTTGTTGACTAAATTCTACTTCAAGTTTGTTTAAATCCTTAGATATTTCCTTAAGGTGACTTGTCAGAATTTCTTATCTCTTTTTTTCTCCCTCTCTTAGTGATATTATTTCTGATTCCAAACAATGTTTTTCTTCCAACTGTTTTTTTAGTGTTTCTTCAATCCTTATGGATTCTTCTAATTGGAATTTTAGATTTATAATAATAGGTTGGACTTATTCAGAGTTTTCGTTGGAGTTTTGAGAACTCTTCTTTAGCTTGATCAATTCATCCTTGGGGGACATGTTTTCCTTCCTTTCTCATTTTATCTCACTTAAGACACTAATTAGTTATGCTTCAAGATCTACTTTATCTTCTTCTTCATAATCTTCTTTGTCATTTTCAAGTTCTTCTTCTAGATCTGTCTGATATGATGAGATTATTTCCTCTCATTCTATCTCATCGTCTTCTTTATTTTGATCATTGTGCTTTGGCTCTATGATTACAAGAAGATATTCCTTAGAGTAGAGATGATGTAGCTTATCCCAGATATCGTTGGATGATGAGTACTATCCCATTTTGACTTTTACCAAATCAGGTAATGCATCTACGATGACATCCATTTCTATTTTGTTGTTCTTTTTTAATTTCTTCTTGTCTATAGTCTTCAGAGGTTTCTTTGAAGTGGTGTATCTTATAAAAACCGAGTACCAAACATCATACCCATGTGCCTCTAAAAATACTTTCATTCTTGAGATTCATATCTCATAATTATGACCATCAAATATTGGTGTTCCATTATCTATGTAATCCATGATCTATGTTCCAGTGGTTAGATTGATTCTGAAGGACCCGCTATGATACCAATTGTTGGATATTCACCAATACTGAGATGGGGGGTGAATCTCTATTGAGCCTTTTTTACCACTTTTAACCACAACATGTAAACATTAAGTTATCAACAATTTATCACTTATAATTGCGTTCAAGATATCATCAACATGTAACAACAAATACACAATACAAAATAATTTTTTGTGGAAACCAAAATGGTAGAAAACCATAGAACGCTTTCTTATATACCAGAAGATTACATTCACAGGAAGCGACAACTTCCAAAATTCTCCAGTACCAACTGGAAGGAGGCTCTAACCCCCAAGTTTATAGGCTCCAACCTAAACAAAGATACAACTCTCTAGATTCTCCAACTCCAACTGGAAGGAGGCTCTGACCCCCTAGTTTACAAGCTCCATCCTTAAGGAAGCTCCAACTTCCTAATTTAACAACACCGACTAGAAGGAGGCACCAACCCCCTAGTTTTATGAGCACCAAATCAAAGGAAGATACAACTCCCCTGCAAGCATCAACATGTTATATGAAGACACCAATATTATCGTTCACCACTCAACCTACCAGAAATATAAATAAGAGACTCAACCTATCACTACCAATTTCATTTTCACTGTCGTTGTCACTGTCTATGTCATTGTCACTATCATTGTCTCTATCACTGTCATTGTCATTGCCACTGTCTTTTTCACTGATACTTATACATCATCATCATATAATTTTATAAAAATCCAATAACCACATAAAACTAATTCCAATATCTCCAAGAATATCCTCCAAATCATGTGATCAAAATCACCATGTTATGCATCAAACTGTGTGCCAACACCTACAAAATACAAGCCTCAAGACATATAGAAAACCATAACTTTCAACATGTGAAAACCCTAGTGCATGAGATATCATATCATCAAAAATGGGTCCACTTATAAATTGGTTCCACATGGGTCCACATATAAACCCCAACATAACTTCTTAAGTTTATCTCAAACACTTGTCTGGGACTAGTTTCTGGATTAGTCACAAACCCTAACTTCCAACAAGTATAACTTCATACCTGTAATGAATCAAGGTTTGAAACTTGTACCCAATATTATTTGATATATTATCTTAAGTTTATCTCCTTTATTCATCATTTAAAAAAGAGATATAGCAAAAATGACAGACCTTCCTGAATTTTGGCCTATTATGGAGAGCGAAGTTGTACAACATACCACATGCTCAATATTTGATATTGATTATGAAACTCATAAAAAAATACTATGGACGGTACTATTTCCAATGCAATTTGTCTCATAAAATTTAAATCCTCTATGAAGAGGTTATGATTGTTTTACCTGGAACACATGTTTGACACTAGTTACAGGACTAGTCAAAAACCTTATCTTCCATAGAGTGTATCTCCAAAATTACAATGACCCAGAAGCTTAAATTTGTACCACATGTACCTTGATATGTATTCTCAACAACCTTCATGTTTTACTATCTGAATCATTCTAGAAACAAACTTATAGAAAAAATGGTAAGATGACCTTTAAAAAACATACTTTATAACATATCATCACAATACTTCATCTTCCCTAGGAATTTCTCCCTTCTTCACTTCATCTTCCCTCTGAAATTTCATATAGATTGTGCTAAGAGATCACAAGATTTAATGATAAAAATAAGAGGTTCTTGATGTGTATTTATACCCTTCCAAGTACCTTCTTTACTTGACCTTGAGCCGACTTGTAACTTCTGTTGGGCAACTGAGAGGGGGGGTGAATCAGTTGTCACCGTGCTTAAACAATTATGCTTCTTTTAAACTATTTACTAGGCACTCAATGATGATCACAATAATGCAGGGAAATGAACAATGACACATTCAGCATCAGTCACATATATGAGAAAAACAGAGATAGAAATTTCCCAAGGAAACCCATACAAGGTAAAAACCTCTTCTTCTTTATATGATAAGTATTATTTACATTCTTTACATTATCATACATTTGAGAAACAACTCATTGTGAGGCTACA
>JZKD02S1333670.1:768585-782319 GCA_000966675.3 Picea glauca | reverse complement strand
GAAGCACCAACTCCCTGGTTTCTCTAGCACCAACTAGAAGGAAGCACCAACTCCCTGTGTTCAAGCCCCCACTTGAACCTCTGAGGACACCAGTCCTCCCTAGAACCTCCCAACCACCCTTGATTATGAATTTGAAATACTGAAACCTATTACAGTGATATAGTGTTCAATAACAGCTTACCAGTCTCATCATTGTTCTGCAAGATTTGGCTACTCAGACTTCCTCACTGTCTTCCAGCATGCATCCGCTACCCATTCTGTTCTTATTCTTTTTATTCTATGTGCACCATGTCCATTCGCTACATAGTGCTTCTTCTATTCTTTTTAGTTGTTGCACTCTAATCCTTCTTCATGCATGAATCACCTTCAACAACAACATCCACAGCAATTCTAGCAACAACAACAGTCGTATCTCTTCTCTGTACTGTGTATTTATAGCTTTTGTGCACCTTGTGCATGCAATGCATGCAATCCCTCTGCATACTCACACCGTGCCGATATCCTCCACAACTCGACTACTCTGTCTAATCATCATCGTGACTCTTCAGATTCTCTGGTCGTTTTTCCACTCGTTTAGCATCATTGTATGTTATGTTGAGATTCCTCAGCCTCTCTGGCTGTTGAGACTCTTCGTCTTCTCTGTGATAGTCGAGCTCACCTTCTCTGTTCCAGTTACAAGCTTCAATGCTCATCCATCTGTCAATCGCCTCCACGAGCATCTTCATCCCTCTTGAAGATTCCCATAGACTCTTCATCTCCTCTGTCAATCACCCCGAAGTTTCTTTGAGTCCTTTGGCAGAAACCATCAGTGGTTTCTAGCAGTTACACTGTGACGTGCAACAGTAGCCATCTGATTATGCTCAGATTCACCTGCATCATCGGATTAACTTTAATGGGTTCTTGTGTTATTTACCCATTTCGCACTTTCATAATTCGGAGATTCTGCGATGAGACATCTTGAGTCTCCATGTCACGAGTTTCAAAAATCCAAAACGGAGCTTTTTTGCGCTAGCTCCTTCCTTTATATGACCATGGCCATGGCCAAGCACTTATGCATAAAGCGCTTTCACGATTTCGCATTTCGTGAATCTAGAGATGAGGCATCTCGACTCTCCAAGTCGCAATCCCTGAAATGCTGAAAAGAAGCTTGTCTGCACGTACTCTTCTCTTCATCTCTTCGATGGTGTGACCATCGGCTGAGACCACACGCTTATGAATAAAGTGCTTTTCATGAATTCGCATTTTGTGAGTTTGGAGATGAGGCATCTCGACTCTCCAAGTCACGATCCTCGAAACCCCGAGATGGAGCTGGGATCAACGGTCCACGATATCGATGAATCTATGGTCCAGATCTCATCATGAATTCGCATCTCACGATTCCTTCGATGGAGGTCCTTGTCACTCCAAGTTGTGATAGGCGAAACTCCGAAATGAAGCTTAGATCAACAGTCCACGATTTCGATGAATCTACGGTTGCGATTAAATCGCAATTTCGCATATCGCGATTTCAATGGTCATGTTACTTGCCTCTCCAAGTCACGAGTCACAAAGCTCCGAGATGGAGCTGGATCAATGGTCCAAAACAAACCTCGATCTGACGGCTGCAATTAAATCACGATTTCGCATATCGCAATTTCAGTGGTTATGTTACTTGCCTCTCCAAGTCGTGAGTCGCGAAACCCTGAAATGGCGTGGGATCAACAGTCCTGATCAACACTTGATCTGACGGTCATCAAGAATTGTAAATGGGATCCAATGATCAGAAATGTTGCTTCTCCTCCCGAGCTTACTTTGTTCCGCTTACTCTGATCTTGCCATCGATGATCTGCCAACAATCCTCTGCACTATCTCTTCTGATCTTAATCGAATCTTCTCTGCAGCGTCTTCTCATAATGCCCATCTGTTACATACTTTTTGTACTCATGCCATATTCATTGTTGTACTTGCCATCAATGACAAGCATTCGCTGTATGTTAAACATTTGCCAACAACTTCTTGTTTGCAACAATGTTTTCTTTGTTACTTGACTTTAGGGAAAACCTATAACTTCTTGTTTGCACCACTTAATTATTTTAGGGAAAAAAATTATTTTAATTTTATATTCTCTTATAGGGACAACTTGTCTTTGTACACTTAATTTCATCTTTAGTTCATTGTACAATTAGGTTCGACTTATAACTTCTTGTTGCAACCGTTTAGGGGCTTCTTAACCATACTTTGGGGCTTTATCTTTAAGAGGAAATAACTTCTCAATCGTGAGGAACCACGTGGAATACCACCTACCCTTGGAAAAAACATGATGAGGATTATCTATATATGAGAGTTTTATATAGAATTATAATTTCCTTCATACTGATTAATGAGATTTATGTGGTTGGGATTTTCAACAATGATCGGAATAGCCACAGTTTTGTCAGTAGACTGTCGACGTTTCGGATACAAATCAGGATTCATCTTCAGGACATTAAGCCTGGGTTCAAATGATGAGAAGAGATGGTATTGAATACTGGAGGTGAGGGAAGACCTAGGTGTCGGCTAGGTTTTTAGTAAAATTCTTTAATAAAATTATTCTTGTTTAAGTTTTTTAGGGTTTTCTATTTTGTTTTTTAGGTTTAATGTTTATTCTAAATAACTATTAATTCAATGTTTTCTAATATTAATGTTAATTAACTATGTTCTAGGTATTATGTTAATTAAAGAGTAGGGTTTAATTATTAGGTATTATGTAAATTATTAAGTTTTTTAGGGTTTTCCATTATGTTATTAAGGTTGATGTTTATTCTAAATTTTATTAATTCAAGGTTTTAAATTTAATTTTAATCAACTATGTTCATACTACATACTAGGTATTAAGTTAATTAAAGAGTCTTATTAATCTATCTTAAACTAGGTTAATTTTAATTTTCATTGTTATAATTATGGGCAACTTAAACTAGGTTAATTTTAATTTCCATTGTTATAATTATGGGCAAACTTAAACTAGGTTAATTTTAATTTTCATTGTTATAATTATGGGCAAACTTAAACTACGTTAATTTTAATTTCATTTTTTTTCTCTAATTAGCTTCAAGCTTCATGACCACACCTCTAAGGCTTCTTAACCATATTTCCAGGGTTTTTTTAGACTTCTTCAAAGTGTCTTCCCATGAGGACCATGCTTAAAGATACACCATAAGGGGACCGCTTTGGAGACTCCTTCAAATAGGCCCATCACTTCTAGGGGCTTCTAGACTTCTTTTTATGGTTGACATCAATGACAACCAATTTTCCAACATCTATATCATAACAACAATAAGACGTTTTCTCTCATCCACTCTATGTCACACCATACTTTGATTCATGACTAAAGCAAGCATTCATATCTATAGTAGTAAGGGAATCTCTGAGATTCCACACAAGAAGAGGATGAATTTGCACCAAATTTTGGACAGTCATGTAGCAAAACAATGGTCTTACTTATATGTATAAGGGTTGAACATGTAATAAAAATATTCCACCAACAGTTTTATGAGCGACTACAACAAAGATCCTCAATAATAACATAAATAAACAACAAATAATATCAGTGGAATGGGGTTTTTGGATGCCTCGCCTGCAGTAGCAAACAAAGTACAAAAAATTAGTAATTTCAAGTAATGTGTTTTTATAAAATGCAAAAACTAATTTCATCATAACTTGAAATCCCTCAACTGGGTTTTTCTAATTTTTTGTTGGTGGGAGCATTGAGGAGAAATCAACATACTTACCAAAATTTTCCCATACTCAGAATGACATTTCTGAGTAATTTGTTGTTCTCCGGGCTTGTAGGTGACTTTCCTTTATTGTTGTCATAATCAAAAGAATACTTCAAGTTTGAATATTTTCATTCTTTAGTTACAACCTTCATCCAAGAATATATATTCTAAAGTGTTGTTAATGTTGGGCACATATTGTCATAAGCCATCATTAGGCATATCTAGAATGCAAAGATATCCTCCAGGAAGAAAAAGATTCAAATGCACTACTATTGGATTTTCATAGATTGGTGAAAGGTTGATTTTGTAGTGCTTAAACAAGAAAATGAAATGCATTATTTAGAATTTACATCAGGGTGACAAAACATTCAAAGCATAAGAAGGGGCCATCATGTTGAGATCTGGATGACATGCACAAATTGTTGTAAAGTGAGATTCTTTGTTGCAGCGGAAAACAAAACAAGTCTAAGAGAGAGGTGCTACCACACAAGAACCGACACTTACAAAACATGTGCTTTCTACACAAGAACCAACCACAAATAAGTTTAGCTACAACTTGAGTCCTTTTATCTTGCTACTCAATTTTTCAGAGGAAAATCTAGTTACACAAGTTCAAAAAAATCAATTGCATGGAGATATAGTGTTGCATGAGGACATGGAACATCTTCAATGGGGGGGAATGTTGGGTTCCAAAAATGATCATATTTTTACATCCTTTTACCATATTTTCACATCATTTTCCCTTAATTTTTATCCGTTTTCGCTTTCACGTAACCTGTTTTTACTCCATTTTTATGCTTATATGTGGGATTAGACTCAATATTTTCCAATGCATTTATTTTAGTATTTTAAGTGAATTTATGATTAAATATTAGAAAAATAACATATCCTCACTTATCTTTCAAAACCATGTTAATTTGATAGTGATTATAGGAACAAGCAAAACATGCAAATTTCGGTAATTACAAGAAATTCCAGTAATTATAGGAAATAGGTAAATTCTTGTAATAATGCAGTTTTTACCACTTTCTCCAAATCCATACAACCAAATTCGAATTTCCTCTTCAACCTTTGAATATTTAATATGGATTTGGAATCATCATTCAAATCTCTTGGATATGGAAAGAATCTTGGAGTTTTTTATCAGATTGGTTGTGAAGATCTTGGAGATATTATGATATAATTTCTAGTTGTTATTTTTTAGAAAATGGTTATTGTTGGAACAAATATTAAAATTTTGGCTTTCAGTAACTTAGGAGGAAAAAATTTATAGTGTTTAGCTACCAAAAGTGCAGACTTTCGGTAGCTTAAATCTCTAGTTTCATATGTCATTAATTGTCGAAAGTGTATCGGCCGAGACCAAGCGTTCAAGTGCCATGCATCAAGCCACATGGAGGAAGATCTCACGAGTAGGCGCGAAAATAATGCAATAAATGACATAAAATCGCTATAATAAGGTTTTACCAAAATGCCACATCACCATTTCAGGTTTTCGATAGTCGGGGGTTTTGCTGACATAAAGATTTTGACCAGTGCCCGTTTTACCGAAACCGGAAACCCAAAATCGGGGTTTCGGGAATTCCAGTGGCTTATGGTGCTCTGAAATCGCATTGTTAGCTACCAAAAGCCAAGACTTTCGACAGCTAAGATACCTTTGTTTTCAGCCTGTTAGCCACCGAAATCGCAAGTTTTTCCAAAAAAAAAATGCCTGTGGGAAAAATCACTTTTCTCAACCTTGGAGAGGTCGTTTTACACGTTTGAATAGTCAATTGACATCTACAGATCCTAATCTTTCCAGTGGTATATTCATATCCGAATTTAGAGATCGTTAAGGCAGCCAAAAGTTCCCTGCAAGACTGTGCTTCGTTTTTGTGCAGATATGGCCCAAAAATGTAGGAACGTGCCCAGATTTTAGTTAAATAACTGTTAGTTTGTTTCTCAGTCGGTTTTGAGGTCATTTCTCATCTGTTATATGATGAAGGCTTATATATTGTATATCTCTTTGAGAGAGAGGGTGGAGGAGTAGTACTCCTAGGCTGTAGCATTTGTTTTCATGTTTAATAAAAGAGTGCAGAGAATTTTCGATCTATATCATAGATTCTTGTGATTTTGTTTGCAGAGAATGTTTTATTGCTTCGTTTTCACATCATTTCACTTGGTTTTATTTCCATTTTCTTCCCGATTTGTAACTATGTTTGTAAAGGAATTTATTTGTTTGTTAGATGCCCTGTTGTTGGACAGGTTATAGGTTGTTTATTGCAGAGATATGAAGGTTTAGAATTCATCCTTGCTAGATGCTCTGTCCCAACCATCTCTTTCCACTAATTTATGCTAGGAATTCACTCATTGCTAAGTTCTCCTTGCATATTGATATGTTTTTTTTCTATTATGTTGTCATACTTTTATAAATACTTCTCTCTGTAATCAACTTCTATCTCGCCTTTGTTCCATGGGTTTCCATTGCCGAAACACTCTTATTATTTGCTTGATCATTTGAATCCATGCCTAATGGAATACCTCTCAGTCCAACCCACCAACCCTAAAAACCTCAAAAAAAATTGTTACCCACAGATCTACCCACTGTTAAGCTTATTGAATATCCTATCGTGACATATATTCGAGAGATCCCTCTTGGGCTGGAAGGGGAAGATTCTAATCAAAAGTGGTTCGTGGTTATCTCGAAATTTACTTGCATGAAACCCAAGTCAAGTTCCTAGTGACAACTTATTATTTCATTTAAAATGTGCTAAGGCTTGGCTCTATTATAGTCTAGAACCAACTCTTGCTACAACAATTATAACCACATGAGGAATTTGTGTATCTAGGATAATTTAGTGGATATGAATTTATTATTTGTTATTTCAATTTAAAATCAAGCTTATGCATAAATAAGAGTGCTTTCTCCATTAAAAGGGGGACTCTTAGAGCAACGTCGAAATAATGATGGAATAAATTACAATTTCATAAGTTCTTGTGTTAATGTAGATTATTGCTTTACAATTTATGTAGTTTAGTTTAGTTAAAACAATTGGATTAATTTGATTATTCTTTAGATTAGCATTAGTGGTCTATTCTATAGACTATGGGCCTTCTTGGAAGGATGACAAGTTGATTAATGCAAATTGTTATTTATTTATTCTCCACAAGTATGTTTTCTTTTCACAATGATTGTTTGACTTTATGAAAATGTGTTTCCTTTTATCAAAGCTTGCTAACAACGGGAGCAGTGATTCTTGGAAAGAAGATGTGCTTAATTCTTACATAATCTCCCTTTCAAGTACAAGATCATTGCGAGGAATGATTAAGTTTTGTTTGATTGATGAAGTGTGGTGTGTTTCATTTTCATACTTAGTTTCATTGAATTATAAATTATGAAATATACTAAATGGAGTATTTTTGTAGAAGGTTCAGATCACAAAGATTGAACACTTTACTACAATCTGATTTACAACACTCATGGATATAGTAAGGTATAATTCAATGATGAATTTGTATTTCATTTCATTTATTTCATGCAACTGATATCATAAGTAGGATAGGCTTCAATCATTCTAGATAGATCATACTACAATAATCCAATTCTACACATATTGTGTTTTCATTTCACAAGTTTACGTACTCGAGATTGATAATAAAATGTAACATGATTTAAACATACAAATCAATTGGAATTTTTGGCACTGTTGCTGGAGAAATGATAAAGAAATTGGGTAATTTGTAGCATATTATTTTATAAGCATATAGAACACATTTTAGACAAGGAAAAGTAGAGATAGTAAGACGAGAGATAAGAACCTACACATTCACTTTAGTGAGTCTTTACAAATCAGAGTCATGTGGGTATTGTATGCATAGACCAAGAAATGATAAGGGTAGATTTATTAAAATAGCAAGAAGAACAATTCCAAATACCCCTTTCATTTTCACTTTTGGTGCAATAAGAACCACTTCATCCATTAGTATTGTGCTTCTAAGTCTCTTGTAACCCAAGTATAATGATAAAATGGTGGCTTCCTTTTAACTATCCATTGATACCATTGATATGGTTTTGATCCGTATTTTATGAGTAGAATGAAATGACTACAAATTATTACCAGATGCTTAACACAGAATAACAGATATACAATAAAACTAGTTTTCTATTCAATAAGGAAATAAGCTGAAACTGTAAAATGCAGCGGAAAACAAGCTTGTTGGAATGGTGGCATCTTATCTCTGAGAAGAGATGTGACGGTTTCACTCATTCACAAGAGGATGATTACAATGAGGCTCTCAAGGCCTTTTTACAATAAACAGGAGTTTCAAAAACCCTAAACATCCAAAAACCTAACCCTAGGAGATGAAGCGCCAAAATTCATGTGGGCCCCGTTTGGGTAAGTCAGTACATAAACTTCACGGGGTTGTAACTTCTGCATACAGTCTTTGTTTTAGTCGTATGATAGCCCATTGGAAAGATATATCTGAGGAATACAACAGTTGCACAAAATATTTTGCAACCGCAACATACCCCAAAAAACATTGTTTAGGGCCTCAAAACGGCTCCGGAAGTTCAAGACCCGAAAAACTGTTAAAAATAGTAAATTATCGAAATTGATAGAAAGTTGTTTTGAGCCAACTGGAAAAGGTGGGTGGCCACCGATATCCACCTAGATCAATCCTCCATCCTTAGGAAGCAATGGTCTCCATTGCGTTGAGTTCCCCCATCAGATGAGGAAATTTCTGCTGAATTTGGTCCCGGGTGAGCCACTTGCCTTGGTGCAAGAGCTGCCCTACTTTGACGACTCAATAAAGCTAGATCCTTTGTTGTTGAGCACCCTTGATCTGTGTGTCCACAATCTGATCATGGGATTCCTGTTGTATGCATCCAGGGTTGAGTTCTGTTGGTGTCAGTTGTTTTGCTACATCTGAGGTGTCCAATAATGATGGGAAATAAGGCTGAAGGAGGTCCACGTTGAACATTGGGTGCAATCCAAGGAAAGGAGGAATGTTGAGCACAAAATCATTATCCCCCACAGCCTTGGTGATGGTGTACATCCCATAATGAAGTGGGTGAAGCTTCTGATGGGGTCCTGTAAGGCGTTCTTTCTACAAGTGCAACCAAAATTTGTCGCCTACCTGAAACTTATGTGGAACCTGATGTTGATCATGGCACTGCTTGTACTTGTCATTGGACTTCTGTAGGATATCCCAAACCTGTTGGTAGATGTGTTGAATCCTCTCAATGAACCGAGTGGCTTTGTCAGTCTCAGTTGGAGGAGGAGAGGAGTCGTTCAAGGTGACCGCAAGGGGAAGTGCAACATCTATGGGACCCAATGGTCGGAATCCCAACCCCACCTAAAAGGGGTTGTGGTCAGTTGAGCTATGCAGGGCTCGGTTGTAGCTATGTTGGACATAGGGAAGACTCTCATCCCATGTGCGAGGGTGCTTGGAATTATGCATGCGCAGGATATGCATGATCAATTGATTTACGACCTCGGTTTGGCCATCTGTCTGGGGGTGGAAGGTTGTGGATTTGGTGAGCTTGGTGTCCAGCAGTGACCAAAGGCTTGACCAGAGTGTGCTGAGAAATCGACTGTCCCAATTTGAGACAATGGTTTGTGGGATTCCAAAATGTACCCAGACTCGTTCAAAGAAGAGCTTGGCAGTGGCTTCTGCTGTGATGCTCTTCTTGCAAGCAACCAGAATCACCATCTTAGAAAAGCGATCGACAACCATAAAAACACAGTCATTTCCTCACTTGGTGGATGGGAGGCCTGACATGTAGTCCATTGAGATGGATTCCCATGGTCTATCAGGAGTAGGAAGAGGGGTGTACAGACCCTATTTCTTAGTGATTGGTTTGACAATAGCACAGGCAGTGCAAGACCTAATATACTTGTTGACCTCCTGTCGAAGTTTCGGCCAGTAGAAATTTTTTTGTAGCATCGCCACTGTCTTTTTGACACCGAAGTGTCATGCCACCCAGTTGTAGTGGGCTTCCCAGATCAGCTTCACTTTCTCACTTGAGGGAAAACATATATGGCCCAAACGACACAACAACCCATCCTGAAGATGGAAATTATCGACAACTACCTTTGCACCCAACATTTGGTAGGTGGTGGCGAAGTCTGGGTCTGTCTCATAGAGTTGGGGGAATCCAGAGGTCTCATGGCCGCAGGAGTCTAGCACTATGGTGAGTGTCACGACTGGTGGTCTATTGAGGCAATCAACAACGTGGTTGGCACTTCCTGTTTTATACTTGATGTTGAGGTGGAATTGCTGCAAGTATGTCGACCACTTTTGATGGTGGTCATTCTGCAATTTTCCTTGTGTCTGCATGAACTGCAGTGGCTTATGATTAGTGTGGATGACTATCTCCCTCCCAAGAATGTAATGTCTCCACTAGCGGCACGCTTTCACAATGGAGTACATTTCTTTGTCGTAAGTAGGGTACTTACGAACAACATCTGATAGTGTTGCACTATGATAGGCCACGGGGTGGCCATACTGCGTGAGAATGGAACCCACAGCATAGTCTGAAGCATCAGTCTCAATCTCAAAGGGATATTGCAGGTCTTGTAGTGAAAGTACTGGGGTTGAGCACAAGTGCTGCTTCAAATCATCGAACACTTGTTGATGGGGTCGGCCCCATGAAAATTTCACCTTCCCACCACCCCTGGTTATTTGGTTGAGGGCCCATGCAATATGGGAGAATCCAAACACAAACCTGCGGTAGAAATTGGCAAGGCCCAAGAAGCTTTGAAGCTTAATGAGTGTGGTTGGGGCTGGCCAATCACGGATGACTTGGATCTTGGTTGGATCCACATGTACGCCATGTTGATCAATGATGTAGCCTAGGTAATGAACCTTGTCCATGCTGAAGGAGCATTTTTCAGAGTTGGTGTATAGCTTGTGTTGTCGTAGGGTTTGCAGAACCTACTGAATATGTTGCAAGTGTTCGACCCAAGTCTTGTTGTAAATGAGAATGTCATCAAGATACACCAATACAAAAGTATTGGTGAATGGTCATAGGATATCGTCCATCATCCTCATGAAAGTGGATGGAGTGTTTGTAAGACAAGGGCATGACCAACTATTCAAAAAGGCCTTCCTTTGACTTGAAGGTGGTCTTCCATATATATGTCTATTCTATTGGGACCTGGTGGTAGCCAGACTTCAAATCAATCTTACTAAAGTATTTGTCCCCCATGAGTTGATCAAGGAGGTCGTCAATTTGGGGAATCAGGTACTGGTTTCTGACTGTGATTTTATTCAAAGCCCGATTATCAATGCAAAGTCATTAGGTTCCATCTTTCTTCTGTACCATCACGATTGGGCTCCCACAAGGTGATGAGCTAGGATGAATGTGCCCCTTGTGGAGCAATTCTTGGATCTGTCACTTGATCTCATCATTCTCTAACAAAGAGCGGTGATAGACTAGCCCATTGGGCAGCAGTGGGTTAGGGGTTAGATCAATGGGGTGCTTGACCTGGCAGTGCAGAGGTACCCCGGTAGGTGAGGAGAAGATATCTGAGTATTCTTCCATGACCTTATCTAATTGATTTTTCTGTGTGGAGAAGTCGATCACAGAGACCCTAGATGTGGTTGTGATTTTTCTCTCATTCTGAGAGTGAATCACGAAGAAGACAAACTTCCCCGTCTGAGAGATGACATTCCTACATTGCTTAGCAGAGATCAAGGAAATAGCACTAGGTGGGACAGCCTCGGGTATACTGTAAAATTTCATGTTCAAAGTAATAATAACACTACGAGGCCTAGACTCATATACAACATGACATTTCCATAAATAAGGTTGGCCCAAAAGAACATCACAAACTTCGAGAGGAGAAACATCACACCATACCTTGTCTTTGAAGGGTTTGATTCCATACGACAGTCGACACTATTGATTGACGTGGAGATCGCTTCCTTGGCGGAGCCATCCAATGGTGTAGGGTTGTGGGTGCAACGTTGTCGGCAGGGCTGGTCGCTTGATGACCTCTGCTGAGGTGAGGTTCTTCTAGCTACCACTATCAATGATGAAGTGTAGTGGGGTGCCTTTTACCCACATCTGTGAATGGAAGAGGCGCTCTCCTTCTTCTAGCTTGTCTAGTTCACCATGTTGGAGCTTGGTGGTAGCAACGGTGGCACTGGGTTCTGCATCAATGATCTGTCTTCCCCTTTCTGGTTCTGAATTAGAGCTAGAACCTGCATTTGATTCAGAGTCTTTCACTTCAACCACCAGCATCTGCTTTGAGCAACAGTTAGCAGTGTTATGCCAAGGGCTCTTATGGAAGTCGCACCACTTTTTGGTATCTTTCTTTATCTATCTAGTGTCCTTCTTTGCTTTTGGCTTGGACTGGTTGTCCTGATACTGTCCATCTTTTCTCTGTATTTTGTTCTGTGGGTCGGGGCCACCCTTTCCTGGCTTTTGTTGTGAGGGGTTCCCCGACCCAAATTGTCGCGTCTTTTGTTTGAGCTTCTGCTTGATTTTGATGGCATATTGGTAGGCCGTGCCCAAGGATGAGATGTCCAAAAATTCCATTTCGGTCTGGATGTATCTATGTAGAGAACCATGATACTTTAGCACCAGATGTCTCTCTAAATCTTTGATACCCATCTTGGTGCGCAAGGTATGGAAGATATTTGTGAAATATGGCACTGCTTGGTATCTTTCTTACCGCAGTGTGGTCCATTTGGTATACAAGTCATCATAACTTTTGACAGGGTAGTATTGTTCCTTAATAGCATCCCTGAAGGATTCCCAAGCGGCCATGGATGTAAATAAAGAGGGTTCCTCTATTTCCTTTTGCTCACAGAAAGTTTCCCGCCAATCTTTGACATGGGGAATGGCTTTGAGGAGCGCAAAAGTAATCTTCTCTCTATTCTAAAAGTTATGGACAGAAAATAACCCTTCTAGTAGATTCAACCACTTGTCTACAGCATCTGCGTCTATATGACCTTCAAATATAGGAATATCGAAGTTTATTTGTACCTTGAAGGGGCGGTGCCTCCACTCAAAGAAGATGTGTTGCCTGTTGGTAGTCACCGAAGGATTTGCGTGAAATTATCCATCATCTCATTCCTCTGTTGCGTGAGGGCTTCCTCAATCAACAGTTTGAAAGGATCTCCTATCCCGTCATCTTTCTTTTCTCCTTCCATGAGAGGTTGCTTGGGTGTGCGAGAGCTTTTTTCCTTAAGAGAAACAGGCTCGAGACCCAAATCTTTGTACTCCGACGTCGTCAGGGACATGCATTAAGATGACAAGGAGCAGACCGCTCTGATACCACTGATCCATATTTTATGAGCAGAACAAAATGACTATAGATTATTACCAGATATACAGTAAAACCAGTTTTCTATTCAATAAGGAAATAAGCTGAAACTGTAAAATGCAGCGGAAAACAAGCTTGTTGGAATGGTGGCGGCTTATCTATGAGAAGAGATGTGACGGTTGCGCTCATTCACAAGAAGATGATTAAAATGAGGCTCTCAAGGCCTTTTTACAATAAACAGGAGTTTCAAAAACCCTAAACATCCAAAAACCTAACCCTAGGAGATGAAGCGCCAAGAGTCATGTGGGCCCCGTTTGGGTAAGTCAGTACATCAACTTCCTGGGGTCGTAACTTCTGCATACAATCTTAGTTTTAGGTGTATGATAGCCCATTGGAAAGATATATCTGAGGAATACAACAGTTGCACAAAATTTCACGATGAAATATTGCAACCGCAACATACCCCAAAAAACGTCATTTAGGGCCTCAAAATAGCTCCGGAAGTTCAGGACCCGAAAAACTACTAAAAATAGTAAATTATCAAAATTGCTAGAAAGTTGTTTTGAGACAGCTGGAAAAGGTGGGTGGCCACCGATATCCACAAGGATCAGGTTTAATCTCAAAGTTCAAGGTTTCTATGTGAATCCTTTTCTTATCATCCATAATATTATGTAGATCAAAATATTGCTCCATTTGGTTCACCTAGGTAAAGACCTCTATTCCATCAAACTTCCTTATTTCAACCT
>JZKD02S1333670.1:729554-768259 GCA_000966675.3 Picea glauca | reverse complement strand
GAAACTTCACAGAAAAAATAGTTATAGCGGAAATTCTAAGTTGACTCTTTTAAAACTAATTTAAGGATTAGTCACAAGCCTTGTCTTCCATGGACTATATATCTTAAATTATAGTGAAACATAATCTAAAATTTGGACCACGTGTACTCTTATATGTCTTTTCATTCTTCACAAAATTTCACTATTTGAAACCTCGTAGAAAATAAGTTATTGAAAAAATCCCAAGATGACTTGTTTAACAATGAATTTAGGATGGGTCAAATCCCTCTATTTCATAGGCTATATATATGAAATTATATCGACCCATAACTTGAAATTTTAACCATAGCTACCTTGATTTTTCTTCTAAGTAACCTCCAAATTTCGTTGTCTGAAGTGGCCCCCCAAAAAATGTATAGTGAAAATTCCAAGATGACTTTATTGAAGAAGAGAAACCCTAGGACCAATGCTCTGATACCAAATGTTATGATCTAACACCTTAAAAATGATAAAGAGTCAATGAATAGAGTCCACTTCAAAAGGGAGACCTCATTTTGCAATATATCCAATTTAGAATGCAATATGAGATGAGATAAGATGATCCTAATACTAGGTCTCCTTGGTATATGTATACAAGACAAAGGGTACAATTATAATGAAATGGTACAATGAAAGGTTCTAACCGACATAAAAATATAACACTATAAAGGTAATAATTCAATATATGTGGCTTACTAAAGTGTTTTATACATAAGATGGGGCTTTGTCTAGGGTTTAACAAATTCCATATATACCAGTCTGGTTGGTTTTGGAAGAGAAGTTTATTTTGTGACTGAATTCTTGATTATGGACAAGTCTAGATTGTGGCAACCCTTACATCTGACTAACACCATTAAATGTGGACTTTAGGCCTATTTTTACACAATTGAAATTGTAGCAAGACTCTATTGGAATGTATTGTTTACTTTGTGGTACCATCCAAATTTCCTTGTCCCCATTTTAGAGCTTCTATTTGAGCACATGCATTGGAAATTATAAATGAGACTAGTTTCACAGCATAAAAGGAATATACTGTAGAAATTATCATTGTTGGTAAAGAACACATAGGTTACAAAATGTATGAAGAAAACACTCAATTAGCAAATATTTCCACACATAAACTAAAAAGTTGGTATTGCAAAGTGCTTAATAAGTAAACAAATGCTTCACCATTCATTAACGATTAAGGTTGCAAAGTTTGGTTGGTTGTTTGAGAGAAACTTTTCTTAAGAGCAACAATCAAGCAGGATAACCACCCAAGCTAGACCCAATTGACAAATAATATTATAACCTTATTATATAATATATCATATGATAATATATATTGTGTGTGTGTGTGTGTGTGTGTGTGTGTGTGTGTGTGTGTAGCTTAAGGTTATATAAATAGTATATTGACGATGAGGATGAGGATAATGATGGTCTATCAAATATTAAGTAAAACGATAAGGAATTAATTGGTTTGTTTTAACATTTTATTTTTTATACTAAAAAATATTCGAGAGAAGCTTTCTTAAATCTCCATAGTTTTGATGAGTTAAAAAATTAGAAAGATCCATTATATTAGAAATATAATAATAGTGTTATTAACTATTATATATGATATTAAACCTATAAATTATAACATTATAATTATCAGTATACTTAGATAATACTCTTACAATTAATATTATATATCCCTTATTATAATTAACTATAAAGTATAATAATTATGTAATTATAATTACATTAGCTATTTCCTTCATAACTATTTTTTTAGAAATAATTATATATAGCTATTATATAATTAGGATTTGTATTCAAAACATATGCACTCGTACATATGCTATGTATAACAACAAGTGGAATTCAAACAAATATAACTACAAACAAGTATGGTTAGTAGGGATTGTAAGGAAAGAAACATAGGTTAGGTAACCCTGTAGAGCAGTGTGAGATTATGGCACTTGCGACAAAGGCGTTGAATCATCGACGTAGTTTGACAGGGTCTATTTTTCGTTCACTTGAACCATTATTTCGGTCATGCGACCTTCGTCTCTCTTTACAAACCTTTGCCTTGAAACCCGATAGTCTCGTGCATTTACTGTAGGGTAAAGATACTTATGCATGAAACCATAACAATGATAATCCCTCGAATCCGTTGTAAACCTCACACAATATCCTTCGTTTACTTACCTTTTCATCTAAATATTTTACTTAAGTCTAAAGTGAAATAGAATAATCCCATTCATGGAGTGGTAGTTTCCATTATCAAACAATAAAAAGCTTTTAATGGATGGAAGAAATAAGAGTCATATTGTGGACAAAAGTGGAAACGAGTTCAAGTTTGGCTTTCTCCGGGGGAAGACCATATAAGAATGTTGTTACATCTCTCATTGTTTATTTGATAACAATTTTTACATATATGAATATTCATATATCTTATAATAGTTTGAGTCGTTCATACTATCATCATGGTGAATGAATAAATGGCGAAGCGTAGTATAAAAGAAAAGTTTATAACATGGTTGCCTTCAATGTGAAATGGTTATTTAGTTATCAAGTTTCTATATGATAAGAGATGAGCGATGAGATATGACATTGAAAAATAAAACTTTATAATGTTGGTGATGGTCAAATGGTTAGTTAGTTATCCAGTTTCTAAATGATAAGAAATAGAAGATGACATTGAATATGTTAGAATGAAAGAGATGTGCTCGTTTTTCCATTGAAAATATAGTAATATTTTCACTCAATCATAGGCACAAAGACCACCCCCGAGCACCTTAAACTTGACAAACATAATAATTCTAGTAGCAGACCAATAGCCAACCAAGGCTAGTGCACCACTCTCCAAGGGTAGTGCACCAAGAAATAATAACCAAAAACCAAGCAAAAAGTTCAAACCATAACCAAGAGACCAAGTCCAACCAAAAGCCAAAATCTCAGTTGCAGCTGCACTCTCTCTCCAAACTTGCGCACCACTAGTCTTATGCAGTTTTGAGTGAGTGAGAGTCAAATGAGCTTTAGTTCCCTCTATTTATACTGCTCTATCTCACTTGACTAGGCCAACTTCTCTTTTTGGAGGATAATAACTCAATATTAAATATTCTCTTGAGCTAACGTGTCTTCTAGGGTTATTATCCAACGTTTTAGGGTTTCTCTTGCTTCCCGAAATATTCTAGTCTTGTCAAAGGTTACACGTAGAGGTTAATACTTCCCACAACTACCATAATATCAACACTCCCTCCTAGATAGGGAGGTATTAAAAGCAATGGTATTGAGCACAAATAGAGCATTCAACCGGTAGCATTATCATATCCACACAGGCTATCCCATGATCACGTAGATCAACTCACAAGCAACATCATCACTATCAGTATCATCTGATAGCATCAACTGCATCATCTCTCGAAGCCATACTCCATCTGAGTAATCAGGCATGATATTGAATAAGTCACTCACTCCACAGAGTGATATAAGGACCATTCTTCTAATCTAGACATACGTCCTAAAAGAATGATTGTCCCAACAAATGTTGAAAGCTACGCCATGGGCTACAAAGACCACTCTTAGAGGAATGTCAGTCTGGGACTATTTTCTAATCAGGTCATATGTACCATAGAGATCTGTCTCTACCTATATGCCTTAGAAAATATCGGTCCTAAACCATTTTCTTAATCGGGCCACAATCTGTGCCTTAGGAAAATACCATTCCATGACATGTCAACAAACTGTCAACCTAGACCATTCTCCACAGAGAGAATGCCTATCCACCAGCATTATGTTTTGTCTAGACCATTCTTCGCCTGGAGAATGTATGTCCACCAGCACACTGACTATCCATCTAGCTGGCAATCAACTCCAACACTAGTGGTAGTCTCCATGGAACTTAGATAGTAGCATAATGTTGTTATAATGCCATCCAATACTGCAGACATGTGTCTATCCATAGCATGGATTATTTTAGGGGCTAAATTTCGCTCATGGGCTAATTTTCCATGGTTTTTCCAAAAACAAAATTCGTTATTTTAAAAATGATTCGCCCAAATTCTATAGGATAAAATTATTTTACCTTAAAAATCGCCAAAATTTTATAAAAACTATATAAAATCCTTAGAAATTTGAATATTTTTACAAAAATATCGCCAAACATTTATAGTTGGCATATGAAGGATTAGTAAGATTCGCCAAGTTTTCTATATTTTAAAATAAATTTCCATCCTTAAAATCATCCCTGATCCATAGTAGTATGCAACTATTATCCAGTGGTACACAACCACTCCAAGTAGCACACCGCTACTAACCAGTGACACACAGTCACTACCAGTGGATCACATCCACAAAGTATCATACAACTATTGTCCAGAGACATACAATCTCCACAACAATCATATCATCTGATATCAACCTGCATAAAAAATTATCATGATACATCTATGAGATCTGGAAGAGCATCTGTCCTCAGAAATTAAAACATCAACCATGGGGTATTTGGACTATTCTTCCCAAGCATAGAAGAATAATTGTTCTTGATTTCTAAGCCTGGACCATTCCTCCGACGCTAATCATAGGGAAACCTGGAGAGAATGAGCCTCCCTAGGGAATGCTTGTCCCTGATTGTTGAACCTGGACCATTCCTCCATCACTAATCATAGTGAAACCTAGAAAGAATGAGTTTTCCCTAGGGAATGACTGTCCGGACCATTTCCTATGAAAATGACTGTCCTACACCAACCTCCAAAACGAACCATTCTTCGAAATTTCCCAGAACTGTGAACTTCAAAAGAATGACTTCCCGACGAGGAGGACTATTCTACTTGACCATTACTCAAAGTGACTGCCAAGAAGAATGACTGTCTTAGGCCATTCCCCCACATTGGCCATAAGGGGAATCGTTGTCTATGGTACATCATCAATCTATCAGACCACTTTCATTACGAAAATGATTATTCGATCTGGACCATTTTTCGAACTGGAAAATGACTTTCCATCAGAAATCTCAAACCACTTTCTAGACTGGAAAGGAACTACCCAACCTAGACCATTTTTCGAACTGGAAAATGATTGTCCATAAATCAATAACATATCAGTGCTCCCTCCCAACCTAAGAGTAATCGCTTCCTTTTTCAATAAGTAAGTTGTCTCCACGATCCCTAGCTTGTCCCTTAAGTACGCAAACTTTTCATCTTGGACAGAGGCTATACCAAAATATCTTCTATATGCACATCTGTGGAGATATACTGGAGAACCACTTCTCCCCTCTAGAGTTTATCACGAAGAATATAATTCTTGATCTCAATGTGCTTTGACTTGACATGGAACACCGGGTTCTATGAAAGCTTCACATAGCTCTGATCATCACAAAATATCACAATCGAATTCAACACCTGATTAGACAGTCCAAAAACCAACTTACGGAGCCACACTGCTTCTATACAAGCATCACATGCTACAATATACTATGCTTCTGCAGTGTTGAGTGCAATAGACTTTTGTTTCCTGTTAGCCCATGACATCGTGGAAAAGATCAAACTGAAACATATCCAAGTAGCACTTCTTTTGTCATCTACACTCCCTGCCCAATCCATGCAGTTGTATATCATAAATCAAACGTCCCACAAGGAAAATATTCGACTGAGTATTCTCCAAATACATTAACGAGCCATTCAATTGTCGATATAGAGATGGTTCTACTGGATCAAAGACTCTCAACTTCTTCAAATTTTTCATCGTGGGAGTTTGCCATGGATTTTCAATCCATCATCCCAGACTTTTGAAGAACCATTTCAATATATTTCCTATGTCATAGGAAGTTTTCACCACGCTTTTGTTGTACATGAGAGGCTTTGCACCAAGTTTTCTTCAATCCATACAAGGTCTTCTTCCATCTGCATACAAGGGTCTCTTTCTGGTATACCTCAAAACCTTGAGGTTTCTCTACATACACTTCTTCTTCAATTACTCTGTTGGCCTGGTTACTGGAAAAAGATATCATCATAGTCTTCTCCCTCCTTATGGGAGAACCCTGTAGCTCGAGTCTTGCCTTGCATCTATCAATGCTCAAGTATTTTTCACAATTTCTCATATACAATGTTCTTCATCACAACTTCCTTCCATTCCTTCTCCTTGACTTCTTCTAGTGGATTCAAATTGGTTCAATTAGTTGTTCTGACTTTTTCTTTATTTCTTAGAATCTTCATGTTCTTCCTCATCTTTTTCTTCAATGTTGGAGTCCATGGAATCTTCTATAGATTACATTCCCTTCTTTCCCAAAGGCTCCAACCTTTCGTCATAGGAACATAAATGTAGATGGATAACCAAGGATATTCAAGGCTTCTTTTCGAAGAAGACTTCTTCTAGAGTCAAGTTGAACACGTATTGCTTATCATAGTTGCTACTTATAATGAAGAACATGGATAGATACTTCATGGTATTCACAGATTCTTCAATGGATCATATCGTTGGGGATTAACTCCCTCCTAATCCCATCTTCATGCTTGAATGAGCAATATGCATGCTCTTCTTTTGGAATTATGTGATCATCTCCCTCCATATGAGAGAATCCATGCTTCGGTCTGTTGCATCTCTCTTTGATTTTTTCAAAGTGTCACAAGCCTATTCGAGTCTGGCTCCTCTAAGTCTCTTTAAGTTTGTTTCTATCTTTTCTGATTGTTTCCTATCTGGAAGTTGTGTCATCGTTATAAACTTCTTCTATGACATCTTCCACAAGGATTGTTCATCAAACATATTTCACAAGGGTACCTTCCTAGAACAAGAATAATAAGAGAAAACAAGAAATATCTATCTAGAGGAGATGTTAGTTCAACTTGCGAACAAGTACAATAACCATCTATATCAATAGTATTCATATGCAGTCAAGTATTCATTGCACCTAACAATAATAGAATCTTTCAAAGATTGCTTTCACAATTTGTATTGTAGCAACTATCACCCTTGATATACACAAATTTTAAGCTTAACAATTTAATCAAACTTGGAACCTAAAGCCTCAACTTCTATGGAGGGTGCACTTGTTCCTCTGAATGCACTGAATCCAAGATTACAACTTGGACAAGTTCTCTAATACTTTTCCTGCAAACAAGCTCATGTTTTGCTAGATGATATAAATTAGATAGCATATACAAGTGCATACCTTTGAAACCTTGTAGCATCATCCGGCTTGTCTTCCAATCTGAAACTAGATACCATCTTTTGTCTTTGACTTTGACCAGTCAAACTTTGACTTTGACTTTGACCAAAAATTCAAACCTGACGTTTTTGATAGCTGAGGGTACCAAGAGGTGCGCTAGGCTAGGGAGCACTAGGATGTCAAGAAATTAGGTCAAACACTTCATCAGAAGTGCTTGAACACAAGGGTTAGGGTTTTTTGCAACTGCATAATTAGAAAACCTAGTTCCAGTTATAACTAGTGAAATAATGAGCTTAACAAATAACTTCCCAATCTATATTCTAGTGGTTAGACTGTCTGAAGATAGTGTGGGCCCATAACCTGTTAGAATGAAAGAGATTTGCTCGCTTTTCCATAGGAAATATAACAATATTGTCACCCAACCATAGGCACAAAGGCCACCCCCGAGCACCTTAACCTTAACAGACAGAATAGTTACGATAGTAGACCAATAGACAACCAAGGCTAGCGCACCTTTCTCCAAGGGTAGCGCACCAAGCAAGAATAACCAAAAACCAAGTAGAAAGTACAAACCATAACCAAGAGATCAAGTCCAACCAAAAGGCAAAATCTCAGTTGCAGCAATTCCAGCTGCACTCCCTCTCCAAACTTGTGCACCACTAGTCTTATGCAATTGTGAGTGAGTGAGTGTCAAATGAGCTCTAGCGCCCTCTATGTATACTGCTCTATCTCACTTGACTGGGCCGGTTGCTCTTTCTAGAGGCTAATAACTCAATATTAAATATTTTCTTGAGTCGACTTGTCTTCTAGGGTTATTATCCAACATTTTAGGGTTTCTCTTGCTTCCTGGAATATTCTAGTCTCATCAAAGGTTACATGTAGAGGTTAATACCTCCCACAGCTACCATAATATCAACATAATAAGCAATGTAATTGTAGTGATTCAATTTGTATTCAAATAATATTTTTCCCCATTCAAATTCATTTATTAATCTAATACTTTGTATATTTAAATTTGATTTTTAATGAAACAACACTATATTTTAATCACTATATAATCCAACAAACATTAATATAATCTTTATTTATCATAAAAATAAATAAATGCTCCTTATATAAGGAGTTTAATATAATCTTTATTTAGCATAAAAGTAAATAAATGCTCCTTATATAAGGAGTTTAACATTGTAAAATCTTGGTGTTTATTTGTGATGATTGATTGTGTATGAATCACACTTCAGCTAATTAGTATTTTGTAACGAAACGTCTTGGTGTTAAAATTTAAAATCAAAATCAAATTACTCATTGTGCCCTTTATATTCAAGTAGTATGTTCCTTTGAATAAGAATAAATGTTAGGCAACCTATTATTTCTTCTATTATCTATGAATTTCGGTGAGCTAGGAATTAATTATTAAATCCCTCCGTCAATATGTTTACTGCTTGAGAGACTTCCATTTGTCATGATACTTCGTAAATAAATTCATATTCCATTAAGAGTCTGGGCAAGAAACAGTTTATATGAATCCATGGATGATCGAGTTCATTAAAATTCTTAATCTAGTTATATCCATCTAACTTAGTGACATTATTTTATAATGTTATTGTTTTAGACCGGTCTGGTTGTATAAAATGAAAAATGAAAATAGATTTTTTTTTATCAGTGTTGTTATTATCATCATCGTTTTTCATAAATTTTAGTGTCACGGTATTAATCTCCTTCGTTCACCTTATTATACATAATATTTTTCATAAATCTATACTAAGTCAATTGCAGGTTGAGATCAGATCTTATTGCCTACACCATTTTATTACCAAAACCAATTGCAACTTTAGATCCCAACAAACTTCTATCATGTATCATAATTGCATCTGACAATGTGTAAATTTATTAAGTAAAAATATACAATTATGCATAAAAAAAAATTTACATTTTTTATAAATATTATGCAACCAACATCAAAACAACAAATAAATATTGTAAAGAATAGAATATATACAATTAGATATAAAGATTTTAATTCCAACAATATATATTCAAGATTTTATATTATTTATCTTTTAGATGAAACAATTTATATCCCAATCTTTACTCCTGTGTTGAATATGCATTCAAACATGAGACAATCTACATAAAATTCACTAAGTGATACTTGTTTCCCATGATCATTATCATTCATCATTGAATCATGTTAATATCATTATGTTATTTAATTATAAGATAAGGGAAATAATCATTTATGTATAGCTTTTGCTAATGTTAAGGGTGCTACCTATGTCACCGTGCCTAGTGTTGATGTATGTTTAGGGTGCTACCTATGTCACCGTGCCTAGTGTTGATGTATGTTTGGTGTTTGACCAACTCCTCATACAAATAGCTTAATATCACTAGCTCCACCAAGCCTAGCCTTCAACCACTATGCTTAACATATTAGGTGCTAATTTAATGATGGATAAGCTATATTTGTCATTTGTGCTAAACCAATGATAATAGATAGGTAATATACATTATTATTGAAACTACCTAATTTTATACCCTACATAGAGCATTATAGATTAAAATTATTCAAATCCCAACTAAACTTTAGTTTTTAAAAGATTGTGTTTAAGAAAATATCTGTACAAGATATTTTAAATACTTATTTACGATTAATAGATAGTAAACTTCAATATTAATATTGATTATATAAATTAATTCAACAAAATTTTAAAAATTCAAACCATACATATATCTTATAACCACATATATATCTTATAACCATTCATACATTTATATTAAGGTTAAAACTAAAAATTTATATTACATATCACCACTTAATTTTTTTTATTATCTCATTATTTGAAAACATTAAAAATTACTAAATTGAACCACATTAAAAAATTATAATTTGTTTTTAAATGATAATCTAAAAAATTATAATTTGTTTTTAAATGATAATCATGATTGATTATAATTTACCATGCAATAGATTTTAATAATACTAATACATAGTTGATGTGATCTTTGAAAGTACATGGTTTGTTATGACGTTATCCATGTAGCATGTATTTTAAGTGTGTTTGGATCAGAGTAGTTTTAAATTCATATAAACCTACAAGTAAAACAGTGTTAGTGTTATCCTGGGATCGAAAATTTTATGACAATGTTTAAGCGAGAGTCGAACTCAGGACCTCACGTTGCTAAGTTGCATCTGAAAATTATCAAATAATTCCTTCCGTCGTGTTTTTGGCGATAATTTAATATCTTCAAGTAAATTTGATAAGATGGGAGAAAACGCAAGAGCTAATGCATTGCATTCGACAGGATCTCCATTGAAACAACAATGTCACGTAAATCAAAATAGCAAAGATGGGATCTCCATCTAAACAATAATGCCATATAAATGAAAGGAGAGATGAGGAATTTAAAATCTAGCGTCGCCTGAGAGATTCGAACTCTTGCGGGAAAACCCTCTCATCTAAACAACAATGCCATATAAATGAAAGGAGAGATGAGGAATTTAACATCTAGCGTCGCCTGAGAGATTCGAACTCTCGCGGGAAAACCCTCTCATCTAAACAACAATGCCATATAAATGAAAGGAGTGATGAGGAATTTAACATCCAGCGTCGCTTGAGAGATTCGAACTCTCGCGGGGAAACCCTCCCATATAAAAAACAATGCCATATAAATGAAAGGAGCAATGAGAAATTCAACATCTAGCGTCGCCTGAGAGATTCGAACTCTCGCGGGAAAACCCCATGTACTTAGCAGGCACACGCCTTAACCACTCAGCCAAAGCGACGAAGATTTTTGAATTTTTCTAAAGTTGCATCACATGGTAAATTTGGAAACGTTGGAACAACTCCTTTTGTACTGGTCAAGTTCATGATACACTTTTAGTTGCGTTCACAACTACCGCAGATCAGTTGAGCTTCATCTGGTCAAATGTCAAAATACACGGATGAGAGTGTTTCGAACTCTCGACCTCAGGATTACCTGAGTTTCATCTGGTCAAACGTTAAAAGACATGGGGTGAGAGAGGCTCGAACTCTCGACCTCAGGATACCTCAACAATTAGCTATGAGACCTACGCGCTAGCCAACTGCGCCACCACCCCATAGACGGTTGTATAAAAAATTATTTAAATTTTAGATCAAATATAATTTGGATGTGAAACAATTTTTTTGTTTGGTGAATGATAATAGATAAGTCATAGGCCAAGGGGTATAACAGGAAATTTAATCCGTGAAATTACTCCTTGCAACGGCAATCAACAAGCAGACAACCAATATTCAATTAAATGGAGATAGGATAGACAAGCAACTTTATAGTTTCATAGTTTTAATTTGTGAAATTCAATTAACATAGATTTATCTTAGCTTGGGATTTTTCATGTACAGAAAGACATCAAATCCCTCAAAATGTAAATTTTTGTTTAGAGTATGAAACTTGAGAAAATGTTTACATAGGGAAAGAAATGATAAATCCACCCATGATAGATTGAGAGTTAAGATGGATCTTCTCTCTCTCTCTCTCTCTCTCTCTCTCTCTCTATATATATATATATACCACATGTCAACTTCATGTTGAGCACTGAAGGAATTGCACATCTCTCTCATACTCAACACATCATTCATATGTTTTGGCCAAGATCCCGAGTTATGATGGATCTACCCTAGTTCTTAAGATATATATATATATATATATATATACCCCTTGTCAACTCCATGTTAGCATGAAAGGAATTGCACATCTCTCTCATACTCAACACACCATTAAAATGTTTTAACAATAAGAGTTCTTTTACTTTCAATTGTTTTATATATATAAAGTTGATATCGAAATATTTTACTTATTACTAATATTTTTTTAAATGGCATGTGTTAACTTTATATTGAAGGAATTACACATCTCCCTCATATGGAGAAGTAGCAAACACCTATCCGTTAAATAAGAATATTTTTACTTTCAATTACTCATAGCTCTATATACAAAGTTGATACAAAATTATTTTACTTATTGTGGATGTTAAATTATTTTTCTAAATGCCACATGTCAAATCTTCATACTCCATTGTAGAAAGTGTCTTTTGTCACAATATATATTTTTTACTTTCAATATTAATATTTTTTAAATGCCACATGTCAACTCCATATAAAACATTGAAGAAATTGCACATCTCTTTCTTTCTGGTGGGTAAGTAGAAAGCACCTACCAACGAAATAATATTTTTTGTGCTTTCAATTACTCTCTCTCTTTCTCTAGTTCTTTCTATATGGAGTTTATATAGAATTTCTATATATAGAGTTGATATATAATTATTTTACTTAAAGTGAATATCAAAATATTTTGTTTATGGCCTACATTGAAATATTTTTTTGTTATTAATATTTTTGTATATGTCAAGTGTCAACTTCATGTTGAGGGCAGAAGAAATTACACATCTCTCATATTGGGTTGTAAAAAGTGTCTCTCAATCTAATAAATTCTCAATTTTCTATTTACCACTTATCCTTATGAATTGTGAAATACTAGTCCTCAAATAGTGCAAAAAGATGAAACCTAGGTTATTATTTTTTAAGTTATATTAAAAAATAATTTAATATGTGGATAAATTTGTTTTTCTTTTAAACCTTATATTTCAAATTTGTTATGATTTTTTTCAAAAGTAAAAGTTTCACTTTGAAACTTTAATTATAAAACTTTGTTCATAAAAGTTTTAACCAATTTTAAAATGATTAGAATCAAAGAAGAATTATGAAAAAAACATTTTATTAAGTGAAAATTTTCTTATAAAAAAATACTTTGAAAAAAGAGTTTGTCCACTTATTAACTCATTCCTATAAAAAATAGTTATTAGTTTAAATGGAAATTTACAGAGAAAATTATGTTGCAAGAAATTCCCAAATATTTATATGAGAAAGTGGTAAATGTTATAAGAGATTATGAAGGCCCATAGATTCAAATGCCTAGAGAACAACACAGTACTATGTTTTGATGAACTTATTTACATTTGGACACTTCATCAAGAAATGTTATATTATGTGTGACGTGTTTTATTTGTATGTGGTTGATGAATGAATCATGATGTGTATCATTTCCTATTTGAATCAATGCATTTTGATTTTGTGACAAAGTTTTATGATCACATGGTTTATATGAATTTATATGGTATATCATTTTCATGTTGCTAACTGGACGCTTCATTAATAAATGTTATACTTGTTTAGTGACATCTTTTATGTGTGTGTGGTTGAGGACGAATCATGATGTGTATCATTTTCTATTTGAACCATGCAATGCATTTTGATTTTGTGATTAATTTTTATGATCAAATGGTTTATATGAATTTATATGGTATATTGTTGTCATGTTGCTAATTGGGTGTAGAGTTTGACAATCAAGCCCCATGAGCATGATGGACTCCAAGGGGGAGTTAAACATTGAAGAATCAAGAAGGGGGTTGAATCTCTATGTCGAGCTTACATTGGAACTCTATGCATTTCATTTTTTGTGCATCTCCTCCAACATTTGACACAAAAATCTCATTTTCCACATATGAAGTCCATGGAAGGCTCCCATTTTCATTCACATGGGATTTTGACACATTCAAAATGGCATGAATGCATGTTTGCATGCAAGTCCATCACGGAATATCCAAATTCTCATCAACACACATGGTGGGACTATACAAGTCCTGGTATTTCTTCCATAAACATGTCCCTAAATTCATACAACACAGGGTGATCTTCAATTTTCAGCTTGTTGTTTTCTGTTAAATCTAGTACATGTATAACATGCAATGGATAGCCTTTTCTTCTATACTTCTTGAGATGTAATGTTGATATTTGTCTCACAAACACAAGATTATGTCTCTTGTTTCCCTCATTGTCTTCACATGCATGGTTTTATTAAAACAAACTATTTTCACTTTATGGACTGCCAACCAGTCCATGCCAATTAGCATATCATATGACCCCAAGGGTAGGATATTCAAGGTTGCTTGTGTATATAGTCCATTTATTTCAAATGAACAAGATTCAATTATTTAAGTCACCTTTCTCTTGGTTCTTGTGGCTAGTTGAACTAACCATGATTTTGCATGCTTCCTTTTATGTAAAACACAAGCCTCAACAATTTGCAGTGCAACATAACACAAGTTAGATCTAGGGTCAATTAAAATGGAAATAGGTCGTTTGGTAATTATAACTTCCAGCACCACTACTGAATCTTGGTGGTCTACTTGTTGATTCTCAACAGTTGCATAAATTTATGGTACACTTCGGGCTACATCATTGACAGTGGTATCCTCCTGTACATTGTAGATTCTCTTGTTGCCATGCTTCCTATGTGGGTAGTCTCTCAACAAATGTGCTTCCCCACAACCTCAGCACTCTAATGGCCCTTTCTTCTGCTCTTCTTCCTTTTTCTTTGAGGGCTATGTAGGTTTATTTATATGGATTATTTTCGACACGAAATGAGAGCAAAGATATATTAAAGCAATGTACAGAGATATCTTGGATATCCAATAATATAACAGAAATGTATCACAGATGCAACCATAAACACAGAGGTACAATAATACACAATTTTCTATTAATGAGCGAAAATGTACAAACACTGTAAAAATACAGAGTGAAAGACTCGCTAGAATGGTGGTAGCTTATCTCTGAGAAGAGATGTGTCCGCTACTCGCAGTTGCAAGAAGATGATTTTACAATGAGGCTCCAAAGGCCTTTTTTATCATAAAAAAAATCCAAAACCCTAACCAAGGATGATTTTAAGGATGGAAATTTATTTTAAAATGTAGTTCAACCTTGGCGAATATTACTAATCCTTCATATGCCAACTATAAAATGTTTGGCGATATTTTTGTAAAAATATTCAAATTCCTAAGGACTTTATATAGTCTTTATAAAATTTTGGCGATTTTTAAAGGTAAAATAATTTTATCCTTTAGAATTTGGGCGAATCATTTTTAGAATAACAAATATTGTTTTGGTAAAAACCATGGAAAATTAGCCCAGGAGCGAAATTTAGCCCCTAAAATCATCCATGACCCTAACCCTGGAAGATGAAAAGACAACAGCTTTGTGGACCCCATTTTGGGTAGTTTGGTGTATCAACTTCTCGAGGGCGTAACTTTGGCATATGATCTTCATTCGGGGCGCACAATAGCTCGTTGGAAAGGTATCATCGAGGAGATTCATTTTGGGGGCTCAAATAGAGCCATTGACCATAATTGAGAATCTCGATCCCAAAAAATATTCATTTAGGCCCTCAAAATGGCCTCGAAAGTTTAAAACTGCTAAAAATAGTAAATTGTCAAAATTGCCAGAAAACTATTTTGAGCGAGTTGGAAAAGGTGGGTGGCCACCGATATCCACCTGGATCAATCCTCCCTCCTTAAGAATAAATGGTCTCCCTTACGTTGAGTGCCCGGGGGAGAGGGAAAAGAGTTTGTTGAATCTGCATCTTGATGAGTTGATGGCCTTATTGGAGAAGTTGTGTTGCTTATCTTTTTTAAGGTTGTCACAAGCATGTGGCTGGAAGGGTTGGACCTTTTTAATCATTCTAGTTACATGATATGTTTGTGTGCAGAAGGAATCTTTGCGCTTTGATGCAGTCTTGTTGACCTACTTTTGTTGGATAGAAGGTGTTTGGGCCAAGGCCGTAGTGGTTGCAGTATCCTTATGTTTACCTTTTGAACAGATTATGAAGAAGCTAAATTTTGTAGTATGAGATACTACCTTGGGGAACCATTTAGGTGGGACAGTAGTCGGAACCACCTCTGGTATCCTGTAGAGATGACCCCTCAGAGTAACAATGACACTATGGGGTCGAGACTCATAGATAGCATGGTGTTTCCACATATATGGTTGGCCCAAGAGAACATCACAGACATCCAGCGGGGCAACATCACATAATACCTCATCCTTGAAGGGTTGGATTTCATATGACAATCGACATTGTTGGCTTATACGAAGATCTCGTCCCTGGCGAAGCCACCCGCTGTTGTATGGTTGTGGGTGTGGTATTGTCGACAATCCCAATTGTTTGACAACCTCTACTGAGATGAGGTTCTTCTGGATTATGTTATCAATAATAAAATGCAATGGGGTCCCCTTCACCCACATCTGTGAATGAAAAAGGCACTCCCCCTCTTTAGGATCTGTTAGTTCTTCTGGTTGAATTGTTGCGGTCGCAACAATAGCAGTGGGGTCTGCGTTGATGATTTGTCTTTTGTTAGTATTTTCTAAATCATATTCTAAATTAGGGTTCGGCTCCTTGTCTTTGATTTCAGCCACCAATGACTATTTTGACAGACATTCATCGGTGTTGTGCCAAGGGATTTTGTGGAAATCACATCATTTTTCGGTGTCCTTCTTCATCCTCCCGTGACCCTTCTTTTCATGTGGCTTGGACTAGTTTTCGGGAGACTATTTGTTAGGGTCGTCTTTATCATACTTTGGTTGTTGCGGATTCGTAAACCCGAACTCATGTTTGTTCTGGTGCTTAAATTTCTACTTGATTTTAACAACATATCGATAAGCAGCACCGAGTGATGAGATGTCCATAAAATCCTAGCAGCCATTCCTCTTCTTCTTCACCCTTCTTAATTTCTCCATAAAATGTAGGTGGTTTTTCCTTTCTAAATTCCTCATTTAAAGAGATTTTGGTATGTTTCTTCTTCTTCTTATGGGTACTTGAACTAGTCTCACTGCTAGACAGTTCTTCAAAAGTAGTGAGTTTCTTACTGAAGGACTCTTTGGAAGAGTCTCCACTAGATGTGTCTTTCTTGGCGCCTCTATGCATATTCCCGGAAGAACTTTTTCCAACATTGTTGTGTGTTGGACCATGTTGCTAAATCTCTGATAGGATTTGCAACATCTCAGACAATCTTCCTACATTATGAGTAACTAGACCTTGTTGTAAATGTTTTTGTATTTCAAACAAGCTTTGTAGTAGAAATGCATTTAATTGTGTCTACTTTTCTTGGGCTCTAATAATATTTTAATTATTTTCCTTATAGATTATAATTCATCCCTCATACTCCTTATTATCTCTACCAAGTTTGGAGGGATTTCTCTAGCCCTCCTATCATCAGATTCCTTGTTCCTAAAATGTGAGGTTTCTTTCATGTTGAGTTGTACCATCTACTATTGTTTTCTTCTCTTCTCTTTGTCTTCTAAGTGCTAAAACAATAGGCCAATGTTAGATAATCATAAACTAAAAAGGCATGCAAATTCTCTTGGCCTTATTAAGGCTTTCATTATTCTTTAATAGTCCCAAAACTAGGACTTTGTTCCTATTTCCATTCACACTTAGAATATGCTATTAATACACATCAACATAATTAAATTTCTGTAGAAATAATTCTAATTTTTAAGATAGGGAAAAGTACACAAATTTTGTGTTGTACAGGAAATTATGACAATGAAAAGAAATGAAATCTGCAATCTTTTATTTTTAACTAATTATGACAATTAGTGTGTGATTTTCTAGTGCATCGGAGTTCAACAAGATCATCTTGGCCTTTACAATAAAATATTTATGGTTGATTCATAGCCCATTAAGGCCTAGTGTTTGAACTCTGCTCTGATACCATTTTGTAACACACTCGGCCCCCTAAACCTCCTTAGGGCTGGTGGGATGTACACATTTTCTCCTTTCCTCCTCCCAACTTCTCATTCAGACCATGACTACTGTATCTACTCTGAGCCCATACTCCATTTCTTCTCTCCAAGAGAATTCCAATGGTTATACCCACACTCGAATCTAACTTCTGGTTAGTAAGTTATGGCCTCCTAAAGGCTCTAGGAAATTTTGTACATGTGACATCATCCTAAGCCACGTGGACCACTCTCCACATCCGACCGACATGGATCCACTGCGAAACTCTCTAGCGCAAGCCTATAGGATTCCAAAGTCTACAAACTTATCAAAATTCTTCCTCTCCAGAAATTCTCCTATGAGATGTCGTATGTCCAACTAAAATAGTTTCTCTCGCACCCCATGCCCTGCAACACTAGTGATGGCTCATGTTTGATATTTTCCATGCAAGATGACAACTTAATTCCCTTGCAATTCCTCCTGAAAATTCGTAGCCCACAACACCGCGGTCGGGCTCAACACATCGAGAAATCCTTCGCAAATGAGATCTCGTGCGACACAACTCCCCTCAAGCCTATCAAGCTCACACCATCGGATTTGCCTCCTTGCAATGTTGCAGTCGGGATATTCTCTTGTGGGCTCACACCTTCAGACCCCCTCCAAATTGATGTGCACCCAAAACCTTTTTCATCCCGCAACCTGCGACAACGTGCCCACCCAACATATCAGATGGTTTGGGTTGATCGAGTTCATCAGCCTAGAATTCTCCACAGACTGGGACATACTCAAGCAATAATATTGTTCGGCTTATCTTGACCCTACCACTGGAGGACACCTATCCTCTTCTATGTGTCACCTATCATGTGGAAATTTTTCTATACATCTACCCTTGTTGACATGTCCCCTAATACGTCATGCCCATGTGGCACACTAACTCGACAGGTCGACATGGCAACCTTTCCACTCCTGGCCCCTTTCAAGAGGACATGCCAGTTTGATGGATCAGATGGTGGGTGATCGACCCGATCAATGGTATGAATCACCATGACTCCCCAAAATGCACGATCTTTAATAAGCCACTAGGCCCGATAGATTTAACGGCCCAAATATATTCCCCTGTAGATCGATGACTCTCGTCCTCTTTTGTTTCACACTCACAGACTTAATTAATCGATACATCACACCATCGAGACCCGTGGTCCTTCCCTCATCTCGTAGTCCGCAAGGCTTGCAACCTCACGCCCTTGGTCTCAATTTGTTACCACGCCTTGTGGTTTCCCCATAGCCCACGACACGCAAGCCTATCGAACTGGATTTTGTGGACTTATCCATCGGAGACTACTCCCATGAGCCTTCCCTCTGCGAGCTCTACCCCGCAATCCTATTCCCATAGACCTAATCTTGAGAGCTTCATCTCATGAGCCTCCTCCTGACCATCGATCTCTGATGAATAGTCAAGATCAATTATCATGCCCAATGAAGGGTCGAGATTTATTCTCGATACTTTGAAAATTTTGCTCAATTCCTTCCTCAATTTATTAAATACTTGGGAATCTTGGTAATTCACGGTTCTAGTTACAGGGATTCCACATGGTCCAGGTTCCCACGATAAGGTTCCACCAAGAGGTTCCAAATTTAAATTCCGCGCCCATGGAATTTCAAAACAAAAAGGGGACTGCATGCTTCCATGGGATCTACCATCCTGCATGTTGGGATATACGCCCTAAAACATTTCCATAACAGGATCAAAGGAAAACCCATTCCCGTTCTTCCATACTGAACTCCCAGACATTGAACAAGGCAAGCCCTATGCATAGAGCTTGGCTATTTCCAAGACTTAAAAGATGGTAGAATTTGTGGGGAAGTCATAGACTTCCCAAGTGAATAAACTATTCACTTCAATCTTTCCTTTCTCAGAGATTTTAATCAAGAAGCCTAGTTCCTATGCATATACATTCAGAGGGAGATAACTCATCATGCAAAATCTTCCAACTTACAAGAGATTACTCCATCAAGCATTCCATTCATGTTCTCAAAGATGGGTTCTCAACCATAGGCGTTTATAGCTTATCAATTCATGAAACCTACCAAGAAATGAATTATTGGGATTTCAAGAGGCATAACACATAGATTCCTTCTATTCTTTCAAATTTTAGAAAGATAATAATACTCAGCAAGGAAACCCATGCATGCAAATAACAAGGTCATGCACATTCAATCTTCTACTCCTAAACTCTATTCACAATTCATATAGTTCCATGATTGCACAAGCACATAAATATTGTAAATGGAAGAAGCATCAAACCCATTTAACATGCCAATATGCTTATCTATTTAGAAATTTAATGGTTAGGAAACTGACTAAGGGTGAGTGCTTCTCCACCCAACTCTAGGCTCTATTGCACTTATATTTTCTACAACAGGCCACCCCTATGCTAGGCCATGATACCACCAGGAAAACTTTGTTTTCTCTCAAAATACTTTGGGTTAGGTGTGACGGCCACTCTCCTTCACTGACAATCCATAGAAAGAAATCCTCTACCCATCGAGATTAGGGCCACCATGAATATCTTAGATGCTCTCCTAGTTGGATATAACTACACAAGGGAGTTCCTTTACTTCCTCGGCAGTCCCTTAGTTCCCTCCCCTCTCAGTTTCAATTCCTATCTCAAAAAACATCATATCCGCAACCCTCTATGACCAAGTCAGGTCTGCATTTTTTTTTCTCGATTCCAACAACCAAACTCACCTTTAGACTCTATCTTCATTCTTTCTACTCTCCTCATGCACAGCTCATCCACTTCCTTCTTTGGAAAGTTTCTCTTCTCCCCTTGGTTTCCTCTCTTTATTCTATCAAAATCCTCCAAGGGTTATCCCCCAAAACAAGGTGGTACTTTTCAATACTTTCGGCTGACAGTCCCTAGCTGATCTAGCCATCCCCATGCCCCCACGTACCTTCTTGAAGGTGCATATGATTGCTCAACCACCAGGCCTCTCCTCATTAGTTGAATTCTTGGGATATGGAAAGAAAAACACAAGTAATATACTTCAAATGGATTAAGGCACTAAGGATCTCTTAGGTGAAGCTTAACTCTTAGGGTTGATAAGGTAATCCCCAATCCCCTCACCAACTTCTTCTCATGGTATCATGGTATGTACCTATGCTCCACACCTCAGTCACTTGTTTTTCCTTTCTTCATTAAATAAAAACACATTTACATTGCATGTAAATTTTCAGATATCCATGTCGTGACTCACAACAATATTAAGTCATAATTAGAAAACTAGGGAAAATAGGGTGTTACATAAATTCCCTTCTCATGAAGCTACACCGACATGTCTAGTTGTCCCCAAGCATATGCACCCCTCATCCTCTGAAATGGGACTTATGTTTTCTGGGATCATCGTCCCTCCCTCTGTTATTTCTCTCCCCAAAGTTTTTTCTCCTTTGATTTCATCGGTGTTCCCCCTCCCCCTACTTCCCTAGAAAAATAGCCCCCTCCCTCTTGCGCCTTTCCCTCCCCACCTCTTTCCCCCTCAGCGAGCTCTGTGAAAAGTAGTTACTCCAAGCCACTCCCCAAATCAGATTATCTAATATAGTCAAAGGTTAAACCCATGGAAGAGGTATTGAGGGAGGGTTGTCGTTGGATAAGCAGTCGTGCGCTTAGGTGGGATGGAAGTCATGCCTCTATTTAGCACAAATTAAAGTGAGGAAGGATATTAGAAGAAAAAAAAAATACACCATAGTGTGGGCCCTTAGAGCAAGGAAATCCCGGGAGAGGGGTCCTTGATGATTTTTTTCTGTTGCAATGCTCGAGAGGTCGAGGGTTCCTCAAAAAGTCTATCCCTCAAAAGGATTGTAAAATCCTTTGATCTGGATGTTATAATGATTCAGGAAACCATGTCTATAGGGGTGAAGGCCACAAAATCCTTTCGATCATGGCTAATAGAGTAGTCGTTCAGTACAATTTATTGACACAATGGGTTTATCAGGGGGGTTGCTAATGACAATGAATTGTCATTTAAGGGTCCTTTCATGTTTTTCAATCCCTTATGGTATTGTGGAGAACTTGGAAGACTGTCACCTTGTCGCTTCTTTTAGATTGGTCAACTTGTATGGATCTTACACTGAAAGAAGAACCTTCTGGGAAGGTCTTGCTTCTTTTGGGTCCCTTTCTTCCTCCAACATCGTTCTAGGCAGAGACCTTAACTTTACTATCTCAGTTCGGGAAGTATGGGGAGCCCACCCCCAAAGGGATCCATTAGAGGGTTTATTTTCCCATATGATAGAAGAGGCATACCTGGTTGATGTGGAGCCCCAAAAATTGATTCCCACTTGGAGGAATGGAAGAAAAGGGGGAAATTTTTTGGAAAAATGCCTTGATAGATTCCTTATCTCTGAAACTTTAGTGGAGAATCCTTGGCAGATAAAGCCTTGGGTCTCCTTGGGGGAGATCTCAGACCATTTTCCTATCGTGATGAAGATCGATAATAAAGCATCGAAGGCACCTTCCCCGTTGAAATTTAACCATTCATGGATCCTAGAGGAAGACTACAAAAGGTTGGTCTCTTCTCTCTGGACCCATCTAGAGGAGGACTCTGGGAGTTCCTTCAAGTAGCAATTTGCAGAAAATCTAGGAAAGGTAAAAAAAGATACCAAATAATGGGCTTGTGCTTTCAATAATAAAGCCCAATCCCTCCTTCATGAAGTTGAATCAAAGATTGACTACCCCCTAGTGGAAAAACCGACAAGCTCTCTCTTTCTTTGTAAATGAAGAGAGTTTCCTAAAATCTCTAATGGTCACGATACATTAATTATTGGCCAACAAATAAGCCATGTGGTTCCTTAAGAGCAATTTTGTCTAGCTAAAGGGGGGAGATGACAATGCCAAATTTTTCCACAGGTACACAAACTACTAGAAAAACCTTAATTCCATTTGGGAAATCTCGAATCAAAATGGTTAGCTAGTCAATTCCTTTGAAGGAATTGTTGATGTGGGGAAGGACTTTTTCTACTGCCTCTTTAAGGAACCAAGAGGATGCCCTATCAAAGAAATCCTAAAGGTGGCCAACATTTTCCCTAGGTCCTTTAACGAGGAGATGAATTAGTCTCTTCAAGCGGAGGTATCAGAAAGTGAAATTTTAGCCACCCTTAATTCTCTTCAAAAGGTAAAAGCTCGTGTCTAGATGGCCTCTCAATATAATTTTATCTGGGTTTTTATGACCTTATCAAAGCTGATCTGTTGAAGGTGGTTTTGGAGTCACAATGCTTTGGAAAAATCCTTGGTTCCTTCAACGCAACTCATCTGGCTCTCATTCCGAAAAAAAAAACAAAACTGATTCCAAGTCTTTCAAGGACTTCATACCTATATCCTGTTGTAATGTCATATACAAACTTATTTCCAAGATAATCGTTAATATACTTAAGCCTTTCCTCAACGAAATAATCTCCAAAGAACAATTTGGTTTTTATTTAAGCACCAAATTCATGATGTGGTAGCCCTAGCCGAAGAAGCTCTACATTCAATCAAGACTCAAAAGATTCCTTCAATTGTGTTGAAGTTGGATCTCTCGAAAGCTTATGATAAAACTAGTTGGGTATTTCTTAGACTTTCTCTAATTCAAATGGGTTTGAATCTGGCAAGTATCAATTGGATAATGGGTTGCATAGAGTTGGCTTTTTTCTATGTCCTTATAAATGGTTCACCTTCTAAATTCTTTCGTCCATCTAGAGGAATCAGACAAGGTTTCCCTCTATCTGCGTTCCTCTTCCTTATAACTATAGAAGGTTTAAGTAGACTTATATGCAATGCTAGGAGAAGTGGCTTGCTAAAAGGAGTCAAAATCACCCCTTCTGAAATCCTCTCTCATTTGTTGTTTGTTGACGATGTCCTTCTCTTTGGTGCAAGATCAACTTAGGAATTCCAGGTTATTAAATGCATTCTAGATTTATTTTGTTCATCTACATTAATGGAAATCAACATGGCCAAGTCCAATCTCCTTTATATCTTTCCTATGAAAAATTTGTAGATGCAGATGCAGTGGGATAATGTTCGGAGTATGCACTCGCCTATGAAGACTAAAATTATTTTGTGGTTGGCCCTACAAGATAAAATTTTAACATGGAATAATGACCTTAGAAGGGGTGGGTTGATCCCAATAGATGTGTGTTGTGTAGGCAAGCGGCTGAAACTACCCAACATTTTTTTATCTCCTGCTCCTTTGCGACTCACGTATGGTTTTTTGTAACATCAATTTTTAAAGAAAACCGTCACTCATTGGCTGACATTCTTGAAGACTAGCTTAAAATATTGGAGGAATGAAACTTCTAAAAAAGTCTATGGGTCTCTTCCCAACTTCTTTACTTATTTTAGATGGTGTTATCGAAAGATGTGTGTTTTTCAAGATATAGTTAGACATCTTATACATGTATTTAAATATAATATGTTTAGAAATAAGATAAATTGAAGTGTAAAACAAGTTTGTTTGGCCTGTGCCCTTTGGATGGATCAACTACAACACAAAGACAACTTTACATCTTTGTAAAGTACCTTTAAGAGACCTCACACACACCAAAACTGCTCCACACATTGAAGTGATAAGTTCCAAATTAGAACCTATCATTTCATCTTTAAAAGACTTTCTCATAAACACCATCACTGCTCTACACATTAAAGTGATAAGTTTCATATTAAAACTTATAGCTTCATCTTTAAAAGACCTTATCAGAGACACCAAAACAGCTCCACACATTGAAGTGATCCCCTATCGATTTTCTTACCAATTCTGAGTGTGCCTCTAGAAATTCCTAGTAAGTGCCTATGGATGGGAGATCCATTTACCCAGAAAATAGATATATAGCCAAAAAAAAAAGAAGTAATAAATCTTATCCTATAAATTCCTAGTAAGTGCCTATGGATGGGAGATCCATTTACCCGGAAAATAGATATATAGCCAAAATAAATGAAGTAAGTAATAAATCTTATCCTATCACCCAAAAAAAATGAGGTAGGTAATAAATCTTATCCAATCTTCGAGAGGGAAGTTTCAAAAGGTGGGTCAGAGAAGCCCATTTTTCACCGACCCCAAGCGCATATATGTTGGTGAGATCATATTTTTATTGCATTCCATTCAAGAAAGATAGAACCTCTAGTCAAAGCTCCATCAAATCTAGGACATACAACACTAGGTACATAAAACTACCGACCTCTAGACAATCGTCGACATTAACCATGTAGCATTTATTTAAGTGTTTTTGGATAAAAGTAGTTTTAAATTCATGTAAAACGTTTTTTTTTAAATGTTTCAAGTGTTATCATAGGATCCAAAAAAATTGGCACTATTTGTGCAAATCGATCGTGCTTATTTTTTTTTTTAATTTACTTTTAAAATATATATATATATATATATATATATATATATATTTGTTAGTTTGTCTGTGATTTGTGGGACTAACCTATGGCTAAGAAACCGCGACTCAGAGACATCCAAGCCGTCAAAATCACCCGGGGATCGCACCCGGCTTGAGTCATACCAACTCTTAACATAGCTGGATTTTTTGTCCCCGCAGGTTTCAAACCAGTGACTTTAACATCACAGAGTGCCTTAACAACACACTCCATCACCAACTATCCTACACCTCAAAGACTACCTTTAAATTATATTTAATCAATAAAAAAATTTAATAAAAAATATATTATAATTTTAAATAAACAAAAATAATAATTAAAAAAAAGAGTGAACTAATAATAATTGAACTTGGTTGATCATGATAAGTTGATAACACTTACAAATTAAAAATGTTTGTAAAATAAAAAAACACTTACAAATTAAAAATGTTTGTAAAATAATAATTGTTATATTGATCCGTGATAGATAGAAACCAGCTCCATCTCGACTGAAGCCAGTATTCGTTTAGATTATATGAGATCTAAGCACCTCTTTGGGATGCTTAACATTCAGCGTCGCCTGAGAGATCCGTGATAGAGAGAAACCAGCTCCATCTCGACTGAAGCCAGTATTCGTTTAGATTATATGAGATCTAAGCACCTCTTTGGTATGCTTAACATTCAGCGTCGCCTGAGAGATTCGAACTCTCGCGGGGAAACCCCATGTACTTAGCAGGCACACGCCTTAACCACTCGGCCAAAGCGACGTGGATGTCTAAAATATCCTCAAGCTGCATCACATTGTAATTTGTAAGTTTGGGTTGTAAAAATGAGCGCCCGAATGAAAGCGTTGGAACACCTCCTTTTGTCCGGGCCAAGTTCATGATACACTTTTCGTCGCGCGGATCAGTTGAATTTCATCTGGTCAAATGTCAAAACACACGGGGTGAGAGAGGTTCGAACTCTCGACCTCAGGATCACCTCAGTTTCATCTGAATGGCCAAATGTCAAAACACACGGGGTGAGAGACGTTCGAACTCTCGACCTCAGGATCACCTCAGTTTCATCTGAATGGCCAAATGTCAAAATATATGGGGTGAGAGAGGTTTGAACTCTTTGCCTCAGTTTCATCTGAATGGACAAATGTCAAAATATATGGGGTGAGAGAGGCTCGAACTCTCGACCTCAGGATCACTCAACAATTAGCTATGAGACCTACGCGCTAGCCAACTGCGCCACCACCCCATTGATAATGAAACAAAAATCTAATTAAAATTCACACCAAATCTGGTTTTGGGTGTGAAATTTTTTTTTGTTCGGTGAATGACAATAATTTCAAGACAAGTCATAAGCTAAGGTGCGTACCATGAAATTTAATCGGTGAAATTACTCGTTGCAACGGCAATCGACAAGCAAACAAACAATATTCAACTAAACGGAAAGAAGACAAGCAACTTTATAGTCTCCATTGAATTAGATAAATTCTCAATTTTCCATTTGCCATTGGTCATTGCCTATTGTGAAACAGTGGGCCTCACGTAGGCCAAAGAGATGAAGCCGTACTTATCATTATTTAAGTTATATAAAAAAATAATTTAATAAGTGGATAAATTTGTATTGTTTTAAAATTTGTCACTTAAATTTTTTCAAAATCTAAAGTTTAATTGGATTGAAACTTTAGTCATGGAACTTTGTCAATATAAGTTTTGACTCATTTCAAAAGGATATGAATGATATGAATTGTGAAAATTGTGAAAAAAATATTAAAAGTAAAATTTTATCTTATTAAAAAAAATCTTTAAAAAAAATTAAGTTTGTTCACTTATTAATTTATTCCTATAAAAAATAGTCATTAGTTTAAATGGAAATTCATGGCTTTCATTTATGAGAAAATTGTGTTGCATGAAATTCCCAAATATTAAAATGAGAAACTGAGAGATTGATAAATGTTATAAGAGATTGTGGAGTCTCATAGATTCAAATCATCTTTCTTAGATTGTAATTAAAAGATGATACATTCTTCCATCTACACGGTGCTTTAAATCATGGCAATGTCATTTGTGGCTATTCAATTCAAGATTAGGGAAACAATGTGATCGGAATGCAACCCTAAATGTAACTTTAGCAACAATGACACCTCCCCTAACACTACATGTTGTGCAACAGAAGTATAAAACACAGATTTATTTAATTGCAAATATTGAACAAGATGCAGTCACACAAATTTAACATAGTGTTTTTACTTGGTAAAACCCTATACATGGAAACATCCACGAGACAATGATATTCAGTTTGTTTATCATTCAAGGGAGATATTACATCAACCAGACCAGGCTTACACACACTCAACCTCTCTCAAGACACTTTGCCTCTACAGGCTTACATAGATATATAACAGTTCTCACTCAGTTACATAAAAATGAGTACGATTAATGTGCTCCTATCCCTATTTTAATTCTAGTTGATTTGATCCAACTAAATATTGAATAATAGGGGCCATACAATCTTCCTAATATCTAATACATGTGTAAATTGGTTGGCATATCTCAACACTACACCCAATGCTAAATCTAGGTTGATATTAAATTTACCATGTTGTCACCTCAAAACCCCAACAATGCCCAAATCTCAGTAACACTCATTCTTTTAAGCCTTCAACAACTACACCAAGCATCTTCAATGACTGTTGGAAATATAATCCATTGGGGTTACTCGAAGAAAAAATATGAAACGTCATAATATGTGAACAGTCATTAAAATTCCAAGAGACCTTGGAAGACGAATCCAAGGGTCACATCAATGTACTTATACATGTATCATATTGATGAATAATGCACATTTATGTTTATCCTAATTTGTGTGTCTAACAGTGGTATCAGAGTTCCTTAGTTCTTAGGCCTAAAATTTTTTATGGTAGTTGTCTATAATATATTTAACCTGGACATTTCTTTCCATATGCGGAAATGACTCTCTTTCCTCTGTCTACCTGGTAGTATACGACCCTCTATATGTTTGTGATGACCTCTCGGCTTTAAAACCCTCACTTGCAAAATTCTCAAAATCGAAATTTTGCTCATCTCGGATCAAGTTGTTGCAAATACTAACTCATGGGCCCAAAAATCATTTAATAGAGTTCTACAACTCTCTGTTATGCACAATAGAGACTAGCGCTCCAGATCAACTCTTGTCTCCATAGAACCTTCGACCATAACCTCGGGCTTATACACTTTATGTAGACCATCAGACTTTTTACAACGATCATCTCCCATAGTTGATCGTCACGGGATGAATGATCTTGATCTATCATTAGGGTCTTCTAGCTTTGGCTCCTCGTCGTTGATTGTCTCCCGATTGGACGGTTCTAGTTAACTGTCAGACTGGCTTCACCTTGCTTTGTATCAAAATCCTCTCTATCAGACTCCTTCTAGCTGATGCGCTCCAAAATTGTCCCTCCAACAGTCTTTCTCCCCCTCTCAGACTCTGAACAGTCGAATGTCCTCCACCATTGATCTATCGTAAGATCTAACAATCACAAATCATCACCCATCACTTCCACTTCGTCAAGTCTTTGTCGGTCAACTTGTACGTGTGTGCCACATTTCTCCTTTATACTTGTCCATGTCACTGTCACATAACACACTTTCATTCATTGGTGCAACGTCTAGTCCCTATCAGCTTCCACATGTCACTTTGGTGACCTGCCACATGTCTCTTTCTAGGTCGTCGATCTACTCAACTCCAAATAGATCTCAGTCGTTTATCGGTGTTACTCTGTCAAACTTAACTTCGTTGTAGGACTCCAATGGTCCCACTCCGACACCAAATAAAAAGTTTTGATGTGTCACTCTCTCAACATTGGTCTAGATCACTCTAAATGCATCTGGACAGTTGGTCTCCCTCCTTTGTCAGATCCCTTTTCACTGGCGTATTCTTCTAACCTCGAAGGCTTAAATTTGAAAACCACTCAGACTCTTCCACGCATCTCCTTCTGGACTGTGGATCTCTGTATCCCCTCGATTGATCTACGTCGTCGATTGAAACTCCTCCTCGTAGTATTATGCAAACTTGGACTCCAAACCACATACTCCAATATATAACCACGACCATCGGTTCCTTTATCCTCCAATTGATCTACGTCGTAGATCAGGTTCTTCATCAGAGTGTTCTTTTCAATCTTCGACTTCGATGACTCCTCTTCGACAGCCAATTCAATGACTCCTCGTGTTCCTTTCATAGCCATTGATTTTGGCTACTCTGAATGGATCTCCACCATTGGTCGGGTCTCTCCTTTGTTGGGCATTCTGACCATTCTATCGCTCTGATAGAAAATCCCATTCACATATCACCATGTGTCTTCTTGATAGTCTTAGATATAACTCACTCCAAGTATATATTAGTCGTTGATCTCTACGCTTCTCCTGTTAATAGTCATTATTGATTGGACCTCCCTTCGTGAAGTATTTTCCAACTTGTACTCTGATAGCTTTACTCTGAAAGCCTTGACAATGTTGCTTCAAACTCCAAACTCAGAATGAACTCTAATCGTGGATCTGGGTAGATCTATATCTAGGATCTAATCCTAGCCGTCCATTCTTAACGTGAGAATAGGAAGTTTGGGCTCATAATCAATGGTCATGATTACTCTTCCTCTTGATCCAAGGGTCGCAAACATTCCCCAAATGAAATGATGGCCACACCATACCAATTTGGTTTGGGTTTATAAATTGCTAATGAATTTCCAGGGAGATGGCCACACCATGGGCTCTGCTACGTCGGGGTTCAATATGGCTGCACATACCATGTTGTTGTACTTCACTGCTACTTCATATGGAGTATACCCCATAGTGTCCCTCTTCTTGCAATCAACTCCCCATGCGAGCAACTCGTGGATTAATTCTATAAATCCTCCCTTAGCAACTCTATGAAGAGTTGTGCTTCTATGCTTTGGCCCAAAACCAAATTTGGAAATGGTTGTTGAGACAAATGCCCCATTATCCAACAACAAACAACGTATACTATTCTTCCTAACTTAGGCAACTATATGAAGAGGTGTTGTTCCAATAGAATCTCTTACATTAAAAAAATGGACAAATCCCTAAGAATCGACAAATGTTCCTATCCGTGAAGCATCTATTATTATTTCAACACATTCATGGTGACATCCTCTCAAAGCGTAATGCAAACAAGTTATTCCATTAGATGCTTCAAATGATAGCACATTTGCTTCGGATCAAAGAAAATGTGTTATGCATGTTTCTTTTCCTCACTTGCAAGCCACCAACAATGGAGTCCTTACTTTGGTTCCACACACATTGGGCTCGGCTCCTGCCTCTAGAAGAACTTCCATAACATGAGTGTGGCCATAGAGTGCATCAATGTGCAGGGAGGTGAGTCGTCGGTAAGAGTTGAATGTCTCTAAAAGGTATGCAACAGGGTTTCCTCCCTACTTAGGAACCGTGCCAATATCATACTGAGAGGCGTCCATCTCAATCTCAAATGGAGACTGAAGATCAAGTAAACGAAGTATAGAAGAAGAACAAAGGGAAGTTTCGAAACCCTGAAATTGTTGGTGTGCCAAAGGAGACCACACACACAAACTAATTCTAGTTGGAGAGCTTATGAAGAGGGTGTGCTAACTAAGATAAGTGAGGAATAAGATCAATGGAATGGGCATGGGGTAGTCTAGTGGGTGCAACAAAGACATCTTCAAAGGATGTGAGTAAAGTGACCAAATCTAAAGGAAGGGCATGAGAGGAGTTATTTGGTTTAAGAGGGCGCACTAGACATAGGGAAATGGATTTGTTGAGACTGATTTGACGAACAATAGGTTGGTTAGAATGTAAGGCAGGGGATTTAAGAGAGGATGAGGTGAGGGAATATGTATGACCATCTTTTTGAAGATGATATTTATGATTCTGAGCATGGTATACAACGTGACGAAGTTTCTGATAGGGAATACCTAGAAGCACATCTACATAATCCAAAGGAGACACATCGCAAAGAATAGTATCACGGATAGGGTTGATGGAAAAAGTAAGGGCACAACATTGGGTCCCCATCTCACAAGGACCATCTTTTTGAACCCAACCCAATTGGTAGGGTGTTGGATGATGGGTAGTAGGAAGCCCCAACCGCTGCACTAGATCCTAAGAAACCAAATTCTTTTGATTGTCATTGTCGAAGATGAGCATGGCCAAGGATTGCTTAATCTAGCAATTGTAAGTAAACAAAGGATCTAGTGAAGAAGTATGGGGATCAATGGTCATGAGGAGGAGAGACGGGTCTGGTTCCGTAGGATTCTCCAAGGTGATCAACTTAGGGGGGAGATCTGCTTGAGGAGGACTTAGGAGCATTGATTTTTGGCATGTTTACAGGCAGAGTGTGCTTGTCATTGATGGAAAGACCAGAGTGTGCATCGATGGTGAAACAGGAACAACGTAATTTGAGGTGAAGAAGCAAACAGTAGGCACAGATCAAATCTTAAGAGAGAAAGTGTTATGAGATGCCCAGATGAGATCCCATACATCAAGGCATGTAGAAGGATCAAAGGTCGTGGCCATTGACACTTAGAGATTTGAGAAATCCAAAGCTCAGGAGGAGGAGTGATAGTGGTTGTTGGATCACCAATCCTGAATACCCGATGTCCGTTAGATCAGAGTACAGTAACCATAGGAAGCGCAGAGGAGAAGTACATATCTGATCTGTTGGATCTGAGCGTCGAGGACCAACAATCGTCAGATCCAGTATAACTGTGAAGAGGATAAGGCTGAGATCCATCCTCCAACTTCGCGAAATGAAAAATCACAATAATATATGAACTGTTGAATCCAGAGGACACGTGGTGAGAGATCAACATTTCGCTGACTCACGAACTGGAAAAATCAAAGGTAAGAGTTGTAGGAACTCACGAAATGTGAAATTGCGATAATATATGGACCGTTGGATCACAGAGGGTTATGGGCCGTTGATCTAGAGTATTACGGATATCGGGAGTTGGAAGAGTCAGGGTTGGCTCACATTCAAACACTCGACACACAAAGTTGTGATTTGATCACTGTCATTGATCAAAGGGAGAACGAGGACCGTTGATTTGAGAAGGACATGTGGCAGACCACATCACCAAGGACAGGTGACAGACTACGTCAACAAGGACAAATGGCACAATCAGACAATGAAAAGTGTCAAGTTGATTCATCATTTCAGGTACGTGGAAATCAAAAATCCAAGTGACACATGGCAGCTGCTTGGCTCATGACATGTCATCGAGTGACGCAAGAGTTATGTCACTTCGGGAGTTTTGATTCGGGAGTTTAACCATCAGTACTCGCCCCAATACCCAAAGTCCCGAAGGCCGAAGTCCCGGAGCGAAGGATAGCCATTGGATTAAAGAGGACACCCATTAGTGGATTGTCAACCCCAGGCAAAACCAAAGGAAGGATGAATGAGAGTTTGAGAATTGAAATCAATGAAGTTTGGAGACATGAAGGAGATCTCGATCGTTGATACGAGAGGGACATGCGTCGTTGGATTGTGGACTCCAAGTGAAATTCTCTGGGAGAAAACGAGAACTTGAGAATTGAAACTCCCGAAGCCCAGATCGCGAAATCGATCTCGTCCATTGGTTTGGAGGGACACGTGTCATCTGATAGTTAAGACCAAGTATTGCACATGGATAAAGGAAATAAGGCAGAGATGTCGATTGAAGAGGATATATGTCAGCAGATCTTCCATTCCATAAGATATCCAGTCAGTAGAAATAGGGTTTGAGATTTGAAACTCCCGGAGCCCGGATCATAAAGGAAACCTCAGTCGTTGATGGAGGAAGGAGATATTTGGTTTGCAGACTTGAGAGGATATATCTGAACTGTTCATTCAAGAGCATCGTCAATATTGTGAGATTGACGGTCATGCTCCATTGCGGGGCCAGAACATGCTCAGGCCTTAATTTTTCATGAGCGGGCCACAATTGAAACCATGGTTTTGGAGAAAGGACACGTGGAGGCTCGTGGTGAATTGTGGGGTGAAAAGAAGTTTGGTCTAAACCACCTTTGGACGTGCCCACAATCGCTTGGTCACGTGTAGCTCATAGCCCAAGGTCATATCGTGAAACAGAGCTAGCGCTCACTAGACAGAAATTGGGAAGCACCTTTTTGAATAAACGCTTGGTCACCGCTGGTGGTCACGCAAAGGAAGGAGCTTAGAAGCCAAAGAAGCCATAGTTGACTAGCTGTGACTAACAGAGAAGAAAAAGAGTCTCGACTGCTAGAGAAGTTAAGGAATCTCAGCATAATGACCACTGATGATGAGCTCACAGGGAACAGAACCACCAAAGAAGATGAAGAGTTTCCATGTTAATTAGGAGATGACTCGACGTGAGAAAAGCATGCAGAACAAAGAAGTGAAGTGATTCTGCTGTCGAGCTATGCAGGAGTGAGGAAGAGCTAAAGTGAACAACCTGTAGGGAAGAACAGTGATGCAGTGAAGAGTATGCAGTGGCATAGCACATGAAGTATGCAGAAGGTGCACATAGAGTATAAAAATGCAGAACAGAGAAGACAGTGGGGCTGTTGTTGAGAGTGATTCATGCGAGTAGAGAAACACAGATGTACGATATCAGTGCAATGTAGAAGAACAGTGATGAGACTGGTAAGCCATAGATAAACTTTGTATCACTATGATAAATTCATACAAATCAAAGATTTATATTTCAGGGTGGTAGGGAGGTGCTAGGGAGGACTAGTGTCCTCAGAGTTTTAAGTGGGTGCTTTAACACAAGAAGTTGTAGCTTCCATCTGGTTGCAGCTAGAAAAACTAGGGTGGCAGGGTGGTGCAAGGGAGAACTATTGTTCTCTGTTATACAGGTTGGTGCCTGTCTGACTAGAAGTTGGTGCTTCCATCCAGTTGGTGTTGGAACACTCAAGGAGTCGGTGCTTCCTTCTAGTGGGTGCTAGAGAAATCAGAGAGTTGGTGCTCTCAACAAGTTGTTGTTTGTAAAACAGAGGTTGTAGCCTCAAGAGGAGTTGGAGCTCATAAGAATGATAATGTAAAGAAAATAAAGATTACTTATCATATCAAGAAGAAGAGGTTTTTCCTTTTATGGTTTTCCTAAGGAAATATATGTCTCTGTATATTTCATGTGTGTGATTGATGTTTAATATTCTATTGCTTACTTCCCTGCATCATTGTGATTGTCAATCAGTATTCTGTGAAGAGTTTAAAATGGACATAATTGTTTAGGCACAATAACAACTGATTCACCCCCCCTCTCATTTTTCCAACAATTGGTATTAGAGCCAAGTTCCTTTTATTTAAACATAGATCAGTAAGCTTAAATATGTCAAACCATGAAGGAACCTCAACCAATAAGGCCCCTATGTTCAATGGAACAAAATTTGCCTTCTGGAAAGTTAGGATGAGAACATACATAATGGCTTTAGGTGAAGATGTCTTGGATGTGGTAGAGACTGGTTATGTATAGCCAGTTGTACTAGCTAATAAGGATGACAAGCTAGAATTAAGCTTCAACGCTAATGCTATGAGTGTTATTCTAAGTGGGCTTGCAAAAGCAGAATTTGTAAAAGTTAAGCACTTAGAAACTGCCAAAGATATGTGGGACAAACTCATTAGCAGTTATGAAGGTAATGAGAAGGTAAATGATGCTAAGCTTCAAACCTACAGAGTACAGTTTGAACAGCTACAAATGAAATAAGATGAAACTATTGGGAAGTACTTTCTGAGAATTGAAGAACTAGTAAATGCAATGAAAGTTCTTGGTGAAAAAATTGAGGAAGCCTCTTTAGTTCAGAAAATTTTGAGATATAAAAAAATTGGCTTTTGATCAACTTCTAGGAATGTTGACTGCATATGAAATGAGGATAGGTAAAGATAAATCCAACACTAGAGAATCTTTTTTTAAAGCAGATAAGAATGAGGAATCTGAGCCTGATGAAATTGAAGCAAAATTTGTGAGAAGACTAAAGAAAGGATCAGGAAAGTATCAAGGAAAGTTTCCCTTCAAGTGTTTTAACTGCGGAAAGATAGGTCACTTTGCATCTAAGTGTCCACACAAGAAGCAAGATAAGAATTTTGAAGGTGAAACGAAGTACAAACCAAGGAGATTTGGTAAAAAGAAAATCTTATGTGTAAACAATGATGACTCTTCAGAAGACACAAATAGTGACTCTTCCTGTGAAGATAAGGTTAATGACTTTGTGCTTATGGCCAAAGAGGATTATGATAATAAAGACATAGGAAGTGATGTTAATGATGAAGAAGTTGTGGTTGATATGGAAGGTGAACTAACAAGTGATTTAGAAGAGATTGACATACTCATACTCAAGAAGAGAAAACAAAAATAGTTGTTGATGCCAAGGATGATTTTAAGGATGGAAATTTATTTTAAAATGTAGAAACCTTGGCGAATCTTACTAATCCTTCATATTCCAACTATAAAATGTTGGTGATATTTTAGTAAAAATATTCAAATTTCTAAGGATTTTATATAGCTTACATAAAATTTGGCAATTTTTAAGGTAAAATAATTTTATCCTGTATAATTTGGGCGAATTATTTTTAGAATAGAGAATTGTTTTTTGGGAAAAAACATGAAAATTATCCCATGAGTGAAAATTAGCCCCTAAAATCATCCCTGTCCACAACCTTTATCTCTAGATATTCTACCAGATCTATCCATATTTGCACACTTTGCTCGTAGAGTTTTGCACATTCTTCCTCCACTTTCTTGATGTTGGATACAACTGTCATCTCCATTTTCACTCTTCCTTCTCGTTCCTTCGGTGGTGTTCCCGACATACTGCGCAACTGTTGATCCTCGATTTTCATGTGGAGGCCTTTGATGGCTTTTCCAATTTTCAAGACCTTCTCCTCCATAGTGGCCTCCACTACTATCAATACTTCTGGAATTTCCTTGTACAACTTAGGGACGACCGCTTGTGTCTTCTGTGCCATTAACTCATCTTCGTACTTTTATTTTAGAGCTTTCCCGACCCTTTCCTCGACATCATTCTTTTCCTTCATTATTGCTTCCACTCTACCTTCAACTTCACTCTTTTTCTGGAGCATGGTGTCATAGTATTGCTATAGTTGATCTTGTTCATACATTACTTTGGTCATTTACCGGTTTGCTTCATCTATATGAAGCCTAATCTCATAAAAAATACCTATTTTCAAGATTTGCATTATGTGTACATGCATCCATAACACTAATATGTTCAAGTGGCTCAATGTATTCATCTGTTCTTGTAGTTTGGGCGTTGGGAACTCAATTGCGTCTTTCTCGATTTGTAACGATCTTCACCCCACAACTATCTCGATCAATACTATGTTAGTATTATGTGCTTTCGCTACCATACTTGTGCCCAATTTTCCACTCTCTCTATGATCTGGTGTTATTCTGGTTGCTGCCACGGGCCCCTATAATGTTACCAACTGATCTTGAACCTTTTGGTGCTTCTATGCTTATTTCTTCATTTCTTCCTTAATGGCTTCCTTTGTGGTGTCCCGTACTTGGTAAAATATTTGGTCCATGTCATCATTGGTCAGAGTATAGAATGGGGGTATCTTGTGTGCTTTGGTCTTCTTGCACAGACCTCCTGCTGGCTCCTTCCCCTTATCTTTTTGTTTTACTTTTGTTGTGGGATTAGGGACTGCGCTTCTCTTTCTGATGGTCTAGTCATGCTTCCTGCGCCATTGTTTTGGTCATTCCCCTGCCCCTCATCCAGTTCTTCTTCACCTCTATCACGTTCTTCTTCCTCTTTTGGGTGGCCTGTTTTTTCTTCTAGAGTTTTCCACCCATATTCCCAATCATTAGCGATTAGGAATAAATCGTTTGTTTTCATCCTGTAGTTGGTAGGTAGCCACTGGTACGCAGGGTCCTTTTTCACTTGCATGTACATATGGTGCATCCCTGCTTTAAATAGTGCAATATCCTGGTAGGTTTATACTGTCTCAGCTATGATGCACAATGTATGTTCGATTATATATACATGATTGAATCAAAGTATACATAAAATTTAACATTATTGTTGGCTTGTCTCCTTTTTTAGGGAATATGCCATAAGTTGGCATACCGTGCAACCATATTACCTCTTTCATTTTTTCTCATGTATTGGTAATAACTTGATTCTTTCCATCCTACCAGTGCAATCAAAATTAGAAGTCAAGCATAATGAAACTCTATAATTTTTCTCGGGCCTCTATATGGTCTGTCAAAAATTGATTCACCAAGAATGTGGCCTAGTTCATTTGGAATCCTTTTGAGAATTTTTTATGGCTGTGATTACTACAACCGGTACTTTGTCCTTATGATACTTATGAAACAATTTGTAGGACAACACCTGCATTGTGAACTGGAGATCATCATCATTGATTTTTGCGACATCCAATCCTCTTTTCTCCCTAAAGGTGTGAAACTTCTCCTTCATGGCTTATGATAGTGCTTTATCCCCTTTTTTGTTGAACAAGGTGGCCAGATCCTGTCTTGCTTTTGGTAGCCCTATGATCCATGCAATCAATGTGGTATCAATTGACACAGGTGGGTCAAGACACAATGTTCCTCCATGGATGTAGATGAGTAGTATATTAACATAATCATTGATTTATAAGATATGTTAATAGTGTGGAACCTCCAGTAGGTTCAATATCCCTGAATTCTTGAGTCTTGTTTCCCACATTTCATTTCCATAAATATCACTCCTATGCCCTATATTCTCTTAGCACACAAGTAATTTTCCCTGGATAGCTTGAGAAACTTCTGCTCATTTCTGATATCATGATCTACAAATTTGATGGTGACAACCTTGCCTAGCATGTCTCCTTCAACACTTATTCTAGGTGGGACTAGTGATGTTTCTTAGGGGTATTTTTTGTCTCCTAGTACTTTAACTTGAGGCACATTGTCTTTCCTCAGTGGGATATACTCCCTATGAAATATTTCTTATGAATCTGAAGCTCCAGGTGTTTCCTCAACCACTGGTGGTCATTTCGATTGCTTTCGTTCTACTGTCAATGGAGCTCCAACTTTTAGTGGGGCCATTAGTTTGTGTGGCAGGTTACTTTACTTTATCTATGCATGTTCTGGTGTGGCTATAGTCTTTGATTCACTCAGGTTCACTCTGGTTTTCTTTGGTTCACTCTCTCTTGCATGCAACTCTTAGTAACAACGATTCATGCTGAGCAACCTTCAAATGCTTATGTTCCTCCTTTCCAACTGTTCATGTCTCTTCCTGCCTTAACTAACTTGTCCAATCCTCTAATAGGGTTTATGAGTGGTTAAATGAATGTGGCTTTATTTCCAAATCCATCGTGTGATTTTTTCCTTGTACTGCTAGTCTTTCATGATTTTCGGTGGATTTTACCATTTAATATTATATGACGCCTTTATGATCTCTCATTACCACTTTATAGCCATCATTTCCTTTCTTTCATGCCTTTTAATGGTCTTGTCAGTACCATACTGCACAATTGTTATTGCATTCATATTTGTTTTCTTCACAGTCTTTTTCTTCTATGTGTTATTTCCTTAATTGGTGCAGTTTCATTTCGATAGTGCGACA
>JZKD02S1333670.1:716487-729504 GCA_000966675.3 Picea glauca | reverse complement strand
TTTTAAGGATGGAAATTTATTTTAAAATGTAGAAACCTTGGCGAATCTTACTAATCCTTCATATTCCAACTATAAAATGTTGGCGATATTTTTGTAAAAATATTCAAATTTCTAAGGATTTTATATAGTTTGTATAAAATTTTGGCGATTTTTAAGGTAAAATAATTTTAACCTATAGAATTTGGGCGAATCATTTTTAGAATAGCGAATTGGTTTTTGGGAAAAAACATGGAAAATTAGCCCATGAGCGAAATTTAGCCCCTAAAATCATCCATGGAACTTGATGCAGTTTGAAAAGAATGGTAAAAAACCCGTTGAAGACTTTTCCCTGCTAAAAGTGGAGTTAGAAGAGGCAAATAATATAGAGGACATTCTGAGACAAAAATTATTAGAAAAGAAGGCAAGATGTGAAGCCTTGGAAGAAGAGGTAGTAAAAACCAGAAAAGAGATGGAGAAGTTTAAAACATTGTATCTCCAAAATATTCCAAGCATTAAAGCCTCATAAGAACTAAATGACATTCTGAACAAACAAATATATACTTTGTTGAAGATTGGTTTAGGCTATGTAAGTGGTTCAAGTAGCAAAGAGACATAAAGCAAAGAGCCAGTAAAGAGGATCAAGTTCCAATCCAACAGACAATTAGACCATGAGAGTACTTTATCACCAAAATCTAATGAAGACAAGATGATCCCTGATAAAAAACAAAGAGATCGGAAGATGGAGCAACAAATTCCAAGAAGAAGGCCATCCTTCAGGTACCAAAATTTCTTTCATGGATATTGTTTTTACTGTTCTAATTTTGGTCATAAGATTGTAAACTGTCAAATTAAGTTTAGAGACATGCAACTGAGGAGGTCAAGAAATAGACAATCTTTACAACATAGAACTAAGCAGCCAATGAATAGAAAACGTAGCACCAATCACTTTGACCTACTGAACAATGAGCTCAAATGTTATAACTATCATAACTTCAGCCATAAAGCTGCAAACTATCATTTGAAGAAGTACAAGGCAGATCCAAGGATAAATCCTTTAGCTAGAAATGTCAGCACATGGAAAAAGAAAGATAGTGAAAAATGTGGTCTAGTACTTTCAGCTCAAAAACAAAAGGACCCCGGGTATATAGACAGTGGATGTTCCAAGCACATGACTGGAGACAAGGATAAGTTTTTGTCTATAAGTAAAGGAAAAACAGGAAATGTGACCTTTGTAAATGATGAACCATGTAAAATCAAGGGTAAAGGGATGGTAAGTTTAAGTAATGGAAAAGGAAAAGCCCAGGATGTCCTACTTGTAGATGGGATGAAACATAATTTTCTCAGTGTAAGTCAAATGTGTGACAGAGGATGTGAAGTGGTGTTCACTTCAAAAGATTGTAAGATAAAGTCTGTAAATTCAGGACAAATGGTGGCTAAAGGCATAAGGATAGATAATAATGTATATGTGTTGAAAGAAGATAGAGAAGAGTGTCATCTAAGAAAACATGATGAGAGTTGGTTATGGCATAGAAGACTTGGACATATAAACTTTGACCACTTGATCAAGCTCAAAAATCTTGAGGTAGTAAAAGATCTTCCAAGAATATCAAAGCCACAAGATTTTGTGTGTAAACCCTATCAAGTAGGAAAGCTAACCAGGACACAGTTTAAGTCCAAGAACTCTACTTCAACAGAGAAACCACTCCAATTAATTCATATGGATCTATGTGGGCCATCAAGACAGGAAGGCACAAGGAAGGAAAACTACTTCATGCTAATCATTGATGATTACTCCAGACTCACTTGGGTTGCTTTCCTCAAAGAAAAAGCTGAAGCATTTGAGAAATTTAAAATATTTAAGGCTTTAACTGAGAATCAAACAGGCAACAGATTAAAGGTTGTGAGATCAAACATAGGAGGATAATTTATGTCAAGTGATTTCCAAGAGTTATGTGATAAACATGGGATCAAAAGAGAATACACAATCCCAGGAACCCCACAACAAAACATAGTAGTTGAGAGGCAAAACAAAACAATTCAGCAAATGGCCAGGTCAATGATGAACGAGAAGAACATTGGTCAAACCTATTGGGTAGAAGCAATACACACAACAATCCACATTCTTAATAAATATCACTTCATACCACACAGTGACAAGACACCTTATGAGTTGTGGCATGAAAGACCTGCTACAATGAAACACTTCAAAGTCTTTGGGAGTAAGTGATACATAAATAATAATAATGAGAACCTTGGCAAGTATGATGACAGGGCTGATGAAGGCATATTCTTAGGGTATGCTACAAACAACAAAGGATACATATGCTATAATAAGAGGTTGCATAAATTGGTTGATTGTATTGACATAAAAGTTGATGAAGGAGTCCCAGTAAGAGAGGCGAACAATACTTAATCAACAACATAGGATATAGGTGAAGTTGAAGTTGAACAGGTCCAAGAATCAAAACAAGAAGGCTCTGAGTCAGATGAAGATGAAAATACTCAGACATACTCAAATCAACAGACAACATCAAATTCTTCCTCCACAATTATTCAAAAGAATCATCCTCCAAGTCAGATAATTGGTGAGAAAGACAAAGGTGTACAAAACAAGAGAAGGATGATCAAAAACACTAAGCAATCACATATGGCCTTCATATCCATGGTGGAACCCGAGAACTTCAATGAAGCTAGTGAAGATGTAAATTGGTTAAAATCAATGAATGAGGAACTGGACCAGATTGAAAATAATGACACTTGGGAACTCATTCCTAGGCCAGCAAACAAAAATGTAATAGGATCCAAATGGGTCTACAAAAATAAGATGAATGATCAAGGAAATATTGTAAGAAATAAGGCTAGATTGGTTTGCAAAGGATATTCTCAAATAGAAGGACTGGACTTTGATGAAACATTTGTGCCTGTAGCAAGATTAGAAGCTATTAGAATGTTTCTTGCCTATGCTTGTCATAAACTGTTTAAAGTCTATCAAATAGATGTCAAGTCATCTTTTCTAAATGGAGATCTAAAAGAAAAAGTCTATATGGAACAACTAGAGGGTTTCCAACTGTCATATAACCCTAACTTTGTTTGCAAGCTAAAGAAATACTTATATGGGTTGAAACAAGCTCCTCGTGCCTGGTATCACAGACTGGATACGTATCTACAAGACAAAGGGTTCAAGAGAGGAACAATTGACATCAATCTATATATTAAAACATAAGGTAATTATATTCTCATTGTGTTGGTCTATGTAGATGACATCATCTTTGATAGTAATAATGCTTCATTGGTAAAATGGTTTGCTTTTGCCATGCAGTCTGAATTTGAAATGTCTATGATAGGGGAACTGTCATTTTTTCTTGGCCTACAAATTACTCAGAGGTCTGAAGGAATATATATTTCTCAAGAAAAATATCTAAGAGAAATGATGAAAAGGTTTCAAATGGAAGATTCTAAACCTATGAGCACACCTATGGTCACTCGATGTAAGTTAAGAAAGGATGATGATTCACCTGATTTTGATCAAAGTTCATATAGGTCTATGATAGGCAGCCTATTGTACATTACAACATCCTGTCCAGACATAATGCATGTTGTTGGAATGGTAGGAAGGTATCAAGTCGCTCCTAAACAGAGTCATTTGTTAGCTGTCAAAATAATATTCAGATACTTGAAAGGAACAATGGACTATGGCCTATGGTATCCTAGGAATCAAAATTTTCAACTATCAGTCTATTCAGATGTTGATTGGGCTAACTGCGTGGATGAAAGGAAAAGGACGAGTGGAGGTGCATTCTTCTTAGGAGATTCCCTTGTATCATGGTTGAGAAATAAGCAAGGTTCCATTTCCTTATCAACTATAGAAGTTGAATACATTGCAGCTGCCACATGTTGTACCCAAGTATTGTGGATGATTCAAACACTTGCAGACTTGGAGGTAAAATGTACTGCATTGATCCCAATTCATTGTGATAATACCAATGCAATCAGTCTATCAAAGAACCTTGTGTTTCACTCCAAGACCAAGCATATACCCATCAAGTATCACTTCTTGAGGGAACAGGTGACCAACACTGTTGTTTCTTTGCATTATATTCCTTACAAAGATCAGATTGTTGATATCTTCACTAAACCGCTTGAAAAAGATCAGTTTGAGTATCTAAGCAAGAAGTTGGATGTGAACCCATTATCAACCTAAGAGGGTCCATCCTGTTAGGGGGAGTATGTATTGGTTGAATATCTGATACCTCTGACAAGTACTGCAACAGCTCAGGGGGAGCCTGTTTACTTTGACATTGATGTCAAAGGGGGAGAAAAGGAGTGGTTCGAATGCTATAGCTGGAGTTCCAAATAGATTAGTGCAACCATTCAGGGTTTCCATCAATGCCAAAGGGGGAGATTGTTGGCATGTTTACAAGAAGAGTGTGCTTTTCATTTATGGCAGGATCATAGTGTGCATCAATGGTGAAACAGGAACAACGTAAGCTCAGATGAAGAAGCAAACAATAGGCAGAGATCAAAGCTCAAGAGAGATAGTGTTCTGAGATGCACAGACGAGATCCCATACATCAAGGCTTGCAGAAGGATCAAAGGTTGTGGTCGTTGACACTTAGATATTTGAGAAATCCAAAGCTCACGAGGAGGAGCGACAATGGTCGTTGGATCACCAATCCTGAATACCCGATGTTTGTTAGATCAGAGTCCAGTAACCAGAGGAAGTGCAAAGGAGAAGTAAAGATTTGATTTGTTGGATCTGAGTGCTGAGGACCAACAACTTTCAGATCCAGTATAACTGCGAAGAGGATAAGACCGAGATCCATCCTCCAACTCTGGGAAATGCGAAATCACAATAAATTTGAACTGTTGGATCCAGAGGACACGTGGTGAGAGATCAACATTTTGCTGACTCCCGAACTGGAAAAGTCAAAGGTAAGAGTTGTACAAACTCGCAAAATGTGAAATCACGATAAGATATAGACCCTTGGATCACAGAGGGTTGTGAGTCATTGATCTAGAGTATTTCAGATATCGAGAGTTAGAAGAGTCAGGGTTAGCTCACGTTTAAACACCTGACACGCGAAGTCACGATTTGATCAAAGTCGTCAATCAAAGAGAGAAAGAGGACTATTGATTCGAGAAGGACATGTGGCATACCATGTCAGCAAGGATAGGTGGCAGACTACATCAGCAAGGACACGTGGTGCAATTAGACAATGACAAGTGTCAAGTTGATTCAACATTTCAGGTATGTGGAAATCACAAATCCAAGTGACACATGGCAGCTGCTCGACTCATGACACGTCATCGAGTGACGCAAGAGTTATGTCACTCTGGGAGTTTTTCTTCAGGAGTTTAACCACCAGTACTCACCCAAAGACCCAAAGTCCCAAAGGCCGAAGTCCCGGAGTGGAGGATAGTCGTTGGATTAAAGAGGACACGCGTCAGTGGATTGTCAACTCTAGGAAAAAGAAAAGGAAGGATGAACGAGAGTTTCAGAATTGAAATCTCCAAAGTCTGGATACACGAAGGATATATTGACCATTGATCTGAGAGAGACATGCATCGTTGGATCACGGACTTCGGGTGAAATTCTCTGGGAGCAAATGAGAACTTGAGAATTGAAACTCCTAGAGCCCGGATTGCGAAATAGATCTCGTGCGTTGGTTTGGAGGGACATGTGTCATCTAATATTTGAGACCAAGGATTGTGCATGGAAAAAGGAAATAAGGCAAAGCTGTCGATTGAAGAGGAAAAATGTCAGCATATCTTCCATTCCGGAAGATATCCAGTCAGTGGCAACAGGGTTTGAGAGTTGAAACTCTGGAGCCCGGATCACGAAGGAAACCTTAGTCGTTGATGGAGGAAGGAGAGATCTGGTTTGTAGACTTGAGAGAACAGATCTGAACCATTTGTTCAAGAGCACCGTCAAGATCATGAGATTGACATTCATGGTCCATTGCGGGCCCAGAACATGCTCGGGCCTTAATTTTTCATGAGCGGGCCGCAATTGAAACCATGGTTTTGGAGCAAGGATGCATGGAGGCTCGTGGTGAATTATGAGGCAAAAATCAGTTTGGTCTAAATCACCTTTGGATGCGCCCAGAATCGCTTGGTCACATGTAGCTCATATCCCAAGGTCATATCGTCAAATGAAGCCAACACTCACTAGACAAAAATCGGGAAGCACCTTTTTGAATAAGCGCTTGGTCATCGCCGGTGGTCATGCGACGGAAGGAGATTAGAAGCGAAAGAAGCCATAGTTGACGACAGAGAAGATGAAGAGTCTCGACTTCCAGAGAAGCTAAGGAATCTCAGCATAATGGTCACTGATGATGAACTCACAGGGAACATAACTGCCAAAGAAGATGAAGAGTTTCCATGATGATCAAGAGATGACTCGACGTGAGAAAAGCATGGAGAACAAAGAAGTGAAGTGATTCTGTTGTCGGGCTATGCAGGAGTGAGGAAGAGCTGCAGTGAACAACCTGTAGGGAATAACAATGATGCAACAAAGAGTATGCAGTGGAATAACACATGAAGTATGCAGAAGGTGCATAGAGAGTATAAAAATCCAGAACATAGAAGAGATTGGGGTTGTTGTTGAGAGTGATTCATGCAAGTAGAGAGACACAGATGCATGAGAGAAGTGCAGTGTAGCATAACAATGATGAGACTGGTAAGACATAGATAAACATTGTATCACTGTGATAAAGTCATAAAAAGCAAAGATTTATATTTCAGGGTGGTAGGGAGGTGCTAGGGAGGACTGGTGTCCTCAGAGTTTCAAGTGGGTTCTTAAACACAAGGAGTTGTAGTTTCCATCTGGTTGAAGCCAGAAAAACTAGGGTGGCAGGGTGGTGTAAGGGAGAACTGTTTTTCTCTGTTATACAGGTCGGCTCCTGTGTGACTGGAAGTTGGTGCTTCCATCCAGTTGGTGTTGGAACAGTCAGGGAGTCAGTGCTTCCTTCTAGTGGGTGTTAGAGAAATCAGAGATTTGGTGCTCTCAACAAGTTTCTTCTTATAAAACAAAGGTTGTAGCCTCAAGAGGAGTTGGAGCTCATAAGAATGATAACGTAAAGAAAATAAATATTACTTATCATATCAAGCAGAAGAGGTTTTCCCTTTATGGGTTTCCTCAGGAAATATCTGTCTCTATATATTTCATGTGTGTGATTGATGTTTAATATTCTATTGCTTACTTCCCTGCATCATTGTGATTTTCATTGAGTGTTCTGTGAAGATTTTAAAATGGGCATAATTGTTTAAGCACAATAACAACTTATTCACCCCCCCCTCTCAGTTGTCCAACATTAACAAATAGTGTATCGAAAGGATTTTGATTACAAATAATACAACATTTAGCTAAGGAGTGAAAATGATATTTGTGATAAGAACACCATTTTATAGGCTTGGGCGAGGTAGGAGAGGCAATAGAAGAAGGAGTTGATGAAGGGAAAACTTTCGATAGAGGAGATCGAAGGTGAGGAGCTAGCTTTCGTTTCATGGCCAAGGCCCGAAGAAAGGCCTTATCTAAGGAAGAGCTTTCAAATAAATCAACCTCTTTACATAACAATAATAAAATACCAAAATTAAATTTAACATTGAGTACCTCTTCTCGATATTGAATCTGTAGATGAATACAAAGCTTAGTAAATACCTCAATGTAGCTTTGGACTAATTGGCCCGATATTTTGTGGAGTTGTAACTAGTGATATAGGAGAGTTTGATGGTACCTTGAGGGATAGAAGTGATTTTGCAGTGCTTAACAAAAGGCATCCCAAGAACCAATAGGTGGAGGGGTGGCCACAGGGTGATCTCCCAAGTCCACCACCAATTCCACCACCAAAGAGGAGGTATATGTTTGGGTGTCCCACCAAGCTTGAGCAACCCCTTCCAATCGCAAACTGGAAATCTGTAGCTTCTCTTCTTCTGTCATCCCTGGGTAGGACTTGAAATAAGTGGATAGATTGTGTACCCAGGAGTCAACTGCCTCACCATTCATATGACCTAAAAACTTAGGAATCTAGAAACAAGTATCCACTTGTTGAGGCACTAGGGATATCCACTAGAGCCGCATGAGTTCATTTAGAAAAAGATTTAGGTCTTGAATGGGAGAATATTTCCTAGATGTAGAATCCTCGGGGGAGGGGTCTCTATGAGGAAGCATTATCTACATATACTAAATAAACTTAGAACTAAGAATGCAGAGTGCACTAAAAACAAAAGAGCAAGGGTGATGGAACCTAAGAGGGAGAGAAAACCCCTAAGTACATCATTTGGAGCAAACCATAGTGCACTATCTTATGGATATATATCTATATCTAGATCTACATTGGATTTGGATTAGGAGCTATATCTAGATGTGAAAACCTTGGATCGAACCCTGAAGCACACCCTCTAGAGCCCAAAAGGGAGTGCACACTAACAAACCCTATCCAAACAGACGCTGAGAAGGAACCCTGGAAGAGAAGGGAGGTTGTGGAAAACCCTAGTGTCACTAACACAAATTGGAGAAGAAGGGGGGAGTGGAAGATCCCCACAACCAAAACACTGAGTAGTGGAGGGCGAGAACAACCCTAGCACACTGTGTTGGAAGAGATGGAGGGTAAGAGCAACCATAGCGCACTATGTTGGAAGAGATGGAGGGATATTTTATCCTTGAGCACACCTCTTAAGCTAGAAATCACTATAAAGAACTTGGTAGTGGAGGTCTGGAGTAAACCCTAACACATTGCTTGAGAGATGGAGGGTGGAGCCACCCCTAGCGCACCTATCAATCTGAATAATGGGTGAGTGTAGACACTAGAAACCCATAAAAAAAAAGTGTATGTCTGAAAATCAATGGAGTAGAAACATCTTAGATCGATGCTATGATACCATTTGATATACAATATAAATACTCACAAAATTAACTAGAATAGGAAAACATGAATATTATCATCAAAACCGAGAGATAAATGACCATTCCTTTATTTAGAATAGGAGGTGGTCTTATATAGATGCCTATTATTACATGATGGCTTGAAAAGGCCAAGCCACAACTAGCTTCTAACAACTAGTTAGCTAGATCTAATCAACTACTTCCTTGGGACTTGCATCCAGTTCTTATTCTCCTACAATAAGTTGAGAGCGTGCACCTTCCAAGAATTGAATTGGTTGAGAGAGTGCACCTTTCTTGGGATTCACGTAGATGTCTATTGGGTTGTAGATACTTTGTCCCCCACTTGGTAATGTATTCCTCCACTTAGGAACTTAGGATAAAAATCATAACACAAGACTTAGGATTTAGGAATGATATTATTTTATTCCTTGGATTAAGCCCCCTTGACTTAGCCCCTTTTCTCTCAAGTCATATCCCCCTTTCCCTCTCATAGAATCCTATCTTCCCATACTCTTTCGTCTGACTTGGTCAAAAACAATGATTATTTTATTAATATATTTGAGGGTGATTACATATTACATTTGTTAGTCTCATTGTCCTTTCAAATCATAGGCTTCATGGCCTAAATCATACAGGCACTCTAGCCTAAAAACATATATATAAAAAGGCACTCTATCACAAACATCCTAGTTCACCATCCTATAAAGCATATGCACATTTACAATTGGGGTTTAGACTGGGGGTATTACATTCCCCTCCCCCTTATTTATGCATTGTCCTCGGTGCATTATATACCATGTACAAACAAAATTATTCAAAACGTTTCAAAAATATGTGTGTACTCCTCCCACACGACATCTTGAGGATCGTAACAGGTCCATTGGACCTTTACCATCCCTATTGCTCGATTCCAGAGAAACTTGAATTTCTTGTCCAGTATGCACACTGATTGAACTCAGAAGTCACCTTCTTACTCCACTTGAATCATATTCCAGTCAATTACATTATTAGCATCAGGAACACACTTTTTAAGCAAAGACACATGGAATACATTATGAATGCACATGGATGCAGGCAATGCAAGCATGTATGCAATAATACCAATCCTCTCTGGGATTTCAAATGGTCCACACTATCTTGTTGTTATCTTTGGGAAACTCCCTAATTTAAGAGAACTCTTCTTATCTTTCAATTTCAAGAAGACAATGTTTCCCACATTGAACTCTATGTGTGTTCTGCCTTTGTCCACATAAATTTTTTGCCTATCCTGAGCATCCTTTAAATTCTATTTTATTTTAACCATACTCTCTTTCATTTCTCTGAGCAATTCTATCCCACCACTGCTCTATCTATTGGTTTGTCCCAACGCAATCGCGTGTTGCACTTTCTGCCATATAATGCTTCAAATTGGCTCATCTTCAAAGATGTTTGATACCCATTATTATAAGAAAACTCCACTAAATGTAGATAATTCCCATTTTGATGGTTTATCCATCACATACATTCTCAACATATATTCAATCACTTGATTGACTCTCTCTGTTTTCCCATCTAATTTTGGATAATATGCTGTGCTAAAATTTAGATTTGTTCCAAATCCTTTAAATAATCCCTTCCATAAATTTGATGTAAATTTGGGATCTCTGTCAGAAACAATTTTCTTAGACACACCATGTAACCTGGAAATTTCTCTCATTTAAATCTCTGCAACATTTTATTCCTTGTGAATTAGCTTCATTGGAATAAAATGAGCATCTTTAGTTAGCTTATCCACCACAACCATGATGGAATCACGTTGCCTCATTGTTCTGGGAAGCTTGATGATAAAATCAATTGTCACAACTTCCCATTTCCACTCAGGAATGGGAAATGGTTGTAACAATCTAGTTGGATGTCTATGCTCAACCTTTACCTTTTGACGATCTAGACATTTGGCTATATAATCAGACACCTCTTTCTTCATACCTAGCCAAAAATATTGGCTCATTACAACTACAATTGTTTTCTAGTATCTTGGATTCCCAACATAAGGCACATTATGCATTTCTCTTAGAACCATATTTTCTAGCTCTTGAGATTTAGACACATATATTCTACCCCTGTACACGAGGATTCCATCCTCTCTCAATTCATATTATTTAATTTTCTACTAATTATTACCTTGTTATAATATTTCTTTTTTTTCATATAATGTTGATATGATTTTGCAACTTCCAAAATTTTGTCTTTCAAATCAGATTTATACATGATAATGGTTGTAGCATGCATCTCATGCACCCTCAAGTTGAGTTCATCAACCGACTTGTTCTCTTTTCCTTTGATATTTTTATATCAAATTCATACTCACTAAGGAATTCCAACCATCTGAATTGCCTGGCATTCAAATTTGGTTGTCCAAACAAATATTTCAGACCACTATGGTATATCATCAACTCAAATGTTTTTCCCATAAGATAATGCATCCACATATTTAAGGCATGAACTATGGCTTCCAATTCTAAATCATGAGTGGCATAGTTTCGCTCATGTTCTTTCAACTTCCTTGACTCATAACATATCACGTGCTTATTTTAGGTAAGGAGTCCTCCAAGCCCTTCTTTACAGGCATCAATGAACATAGTGAAATCTTCATTTGGATCAATGATATTCAAAATTGGTGCACTTGTTAGTAAATTCTCCAAGTGTTGAAAAAATTCTTCACATTCAAAGGTCCACTCAAACTTCACACTCTTCTTTTTCAAAGAAGTGATTGGATGTGCAATCCTTGAAAATACTTCAATAAATTTTCTATAATAACCTACAAGTCTTATGAATGATCTCACCTCTGATACATTATTTTGTGTTGGCCATACTTCAATGGATTTTATCTTCTCAAGGTCCACTGATATCCCTTCCTATGGAATAATATGGCCTAGATAATGAATATGATTCTGATAAAATTAACACTTTCTCAGCTTGGCATAGATTTGATGCTCCCTCAATACTTATAGCATCATCCCCAAGTGAAGCTCATGCTCTTCTTCAGGATTATAGTATATAAGTATGCCATCCAAGAAGACAATGAAAAACTTATCCAAGTAATTTATGAAAAATACCATTCATTAAACACGTGAAGACAACTGGTGCATTTGACAACCCAAATGGTAGCACCACAAAATCATAATGGCCATACCTTGTTCTAAATGATGTCTTGGTGATATATTTTTCTTTAATCCTCACATGATGATATCCTGACCTGAGATCAATCTTGGAAAATATATTTGCACCTTTCAATTGATCAAAAATAACATCTATCCTTGGTAAGGGATACTTGTTCTTCACAATCACCTTGTTCAGTTGCCTGAAATCAATGAAAAACCTCAAGGTTCCATCCTTCTTATTCACAAATAACAATGGGGCACCCCAAGGTGACACACTTGGGCGTATATACCCATTTCTTCAAAATTTCTTCAAGCTACATTTTCAATTATTTTAGTTCTATTGTACTCATCCTATAAGGAGTCTTGGACACTGGGCCAGCTCTAGGCATCAACTTAATGGATAAATCTATATCTATATTTGGTGGCAACCCTGTTATCTCTCTAAACACATCCTCATAATCTCTCAATACTAGATTATATTCAATACTTGGTACTTTATCCTTAGTTTCCTCTTCCATATGGGTTGCATATGTTTGACATCCTTTCCTAAAGCTTCTTTTTAGCTGCAAGACTGAAATTTCTTTGTTGGAATACCTTGAATTTTTCTCAAGTTTCCGTTCTCATCAAAATATGTGAAATCCTTTTTATAGAAATCCAACACAACATGGTGCATATCCAACCAATCCATACCAATTAGGAAATCATATGATCCCAGAGGTATGATATTCAAATCTGCCTTTGTGCTTCGTACATTCATGTCTATTGGACAATCCTTAACCAACTCATTGTTTCTTCTTTTATCTCTAGTAGCTAACTGAACTAGCCAAGATTTCCCATGCTTGCTTCTTTGCAAATGAAATATCTCAACAAGAATATGATCAATGTAACTATGGCTAGCTCTTAAATCAATTAAAATAGCTATAGGTTGATCATTGATCTTACCTTCCACTTCAATCATATGAGACTAAAATTTAGCTTACTTGTTATCCAAGGTTGCATGGATCCTTGGCATAC
>JZKD02S1333670.1:676904-711457 GCA_000966675.3 Picea glauca | reverse complement strand
GTAAGCATATTTCAGTCATTTGTTATTAATGAAATGAAGTCTTATTTCCGCTGCATCTCTGCGTTTATGTGTATTTCTGTATTTCATTGTGTTCCTACATAAATCTGGATCATTTCTTCATTCCTATAATTTGATCAATATGTCCAATTTTCAAATTCATTTGACATCCAGGCTACTTAGAGTTAAGCTTGTTGAAGTTTTGATGTTTTCCCCTTTTAGCATTGAATTCTACAGGTGTCTTCTCTCTCATCCTGTACCCTTTTGGGTACCCATATTACCAAAATGGATCCATGGTTGTCTTCTATGGTTCACGAGATTTCCATAGACTTCTCTTGTGTCCCAACCTGACTTCTAAGCAAGGACTTATGCCATCTGGAAGTAAACTAGTGGTGAAAGTTTACCTTGCACTATTCAGGCTGTAACTTTCCCATATGAGATCCATTTTGTGATAAAAATATCTCATTGGAAATATCTCTTCGATCTCTTTTATTTAAGATGCAAAAATTGTATGTCATGCCTTCAACCCTTATATTTTTGAAAGATCAAACTCCTAAAATTGTTATTTAAGGCCTCAAAATGCCCCTACAAGATTACGACTTGCAAAAGAAAAATATATTTCTGATGAATTAGACTGGTTTATGCTACCATGGCTACTGATGTGGAATTCTGGGTCCATATGGCACCTCGAGGTGACACTATGTCATCCCCTTGTCCACCTTGGCCCTGCATCGTCAGCCTCTGACACCTTCTTCCTTATCTCTTCCTTCTTCCTTCTTAAAAAAAATTATTCACGGACCCACCCATACCAGATGTCCACTTGGAATCCTATCATTATCCATGGGGTTGTGTGAAGTCTTCAAAGTGACCCTAGCTAGTAGAAAAATCACACAAAGCTTGTGAGAGAGATAAGAGAAGAGAGACAAGCTTTAGAGAAAGAATGAATTGTATTAACTGAATGAGTAAAGTGGTAAAATACACATGATATACTCTACATGGATAAGTGAATGCACCATATTAGTGATCTAGAGAGATATAGACACTCACTGACAGAAACCAAAGTAATCTTCCACCTATTCCTAGTTAATTGGTCAATGCAATCTTCATTTAACTGAGTCACGCATGTGGAAGTGAAAGAAACACATGAAAACACAAGATATGCACCCTATTGGACACATGCATGAGATATGCGCCTTCATGGTGAGGAAATCGAGGTGAATATGAAATTGTTGGTGATAAAACCGAGGTTTCCATGCATGATTAGCCTCCACTAGTCTAACTGAGGTGTAACTGACTTTGAACTGAAGAGGGAAGGCACCCTAACTTGTAGGGGAATATTCTCATCTATGGAAGTGCCCTCAACATTTGACTATCAACCTTAGGAAAATAATTACCTAGGTAAGTGTGTAATATCTCCAACACCCTCCCTGAACACTACTAGGCTGTACATGATGACTAGGTCCCGACAACCAAGGCCATGCTTGTACCCATTGTACAATGCATATAATAATTAAAACAACGAAAAAATAGAGGAAATAGGGAAAACCTCATGGAAACCCCCCCATCAAACTAAAATGCATCAAAAATGAAGAAGGAAGAAAGGAAATTTCTAAGAAAACGTGTCCTTCACTCCAAGACAATCGTGCAAAAGGTGGAAATTCTACTCAATAAATGTCTTGGTGAAGATGTCTGCAGTATGTTCAGCGGATGGACAATATTACGATGATATTGTCATGTACCAACTCTCTGATGTAATGCATATGGATCCCAATGTGTTTGGTCCACTGTCATTGCATTGGGTCACTACAAAACTTTAGAGTACTCTGATTGTCACACCAAATGATAATCGAATGGTGGAACTAGATTTTTAGCTCTGTGAGGAAGTTTTGAAGCCAAAGTTCCTAAATAGTGATGTTGACCACTCCTCTATACTCAACCTCTACTGACGATAGAGCAATAATTCACTTCTTTTTGGTCAACCAATAGATGGGATCAGAACCCAAACTAAGCACGTATCGAGAAGTGGACTTGTGATATGTGTTATATCTAACCTAATCAGAATCAAGAATCCCATGAGATCCAATGCACAACCTGCTACATAGTGGATTCCATAATCAGTGGTGCCCTCAACATATTTGAGGATGCGCTTGTTATCCTTCCAATGTAGCTCATGCGGCTCTTACATGTACCTAGAAAATTCCCTAACTACATATGAGATATTTGGCTAGGTGTGAGTGAGAAATAGAAGGCCGCCCACAAGATATTGATACAAGTTGCTGTCCACCACTGATATATCCCCGACATCCTCAAGATGTACCCCAAACAAAAAAGGTGTGGCTATCGACTTGCACTCGATCATGTGGAATATAACCAAGAGATCCTTGACACACTTAGTATGAGATAGCTTGATGCTTGTGTTACACATAAAAAATACTCACTTTGATAGTGTCGCAAGTGTCGTCATTATAAGTGTTGCAAGTGTCGCATTAAGCTTACAAGTGTCGCAAGTGTCAAAGAAAGCACATTGCCATGATGCCTATGTTGTGCCTATAACGACATGAGAAGGACACTTGAAACACCTCAAACATTTGATTTGGAAGAGAATAAATGACTCAGCATGCTTATAAACCTTTTTCCATTTGAAAGCACCCCAAAAACTGAGTTTTTGGAGGGGAGCGCTCCCCTATACCTCTTCTGGGAGTGCTGGCGCTCCCCCTTACACTGTCTGGGAGCGTTATAAAGCTTCTTTGGCCCTTCTGAGGGAGCGCTGGTGTCTTTAGGAGTGTTGGCGCCCCCCTTAATCCTACTGGGGAGCGCTACAGTGCTCTGAGTGCCCTTTTGAGGGAGCGCTACCTATTCTGGGCAGTAGTTAAGTTGTTGAGATGAACGGGGGAAGGATCCTTTCATTCTTGGAAGGCAGTTGGATTCGAATTCCTAGTTCATCCATGATCTTAGGGCAGATCCTCAACTGAAGGAGGAAAATCCTCAACTTCCCCAAGGATATCTTAAGTGGTTAAAGACTCTCCAAGGCTATATAAGCAAGCTTTCTAATGGTGAAAAGGAGGGACTGAAAAAAGGGAGAATCACACCAAACTTATGATCTTATAAGTGGTTCTGGAATAGAGATATTTTGGAGGCAAGAGACCTATGATCTCATAGGGAGCAATCGATAAATCTATCGTCATTCATATCGTGGATCTTTTGAGCAAGGGGTAGACAAGGAGGACTTGACAATACTGCTACAATCCATCTACGGCTGTAAGCAATGTTTTGTCCTAATTAATATAATTTGCTTGGCCTGTTTCTTTCTAATTCATGTTCAATCTAACATGAATTTGTCTCTTTAGTAGATAGACCTATTTCGGACTAATCTTGATAGAGTAGGAAGTGGTCGTACTTTGTTTTTCTATAGGGCTTATCGAGGAGCGAAAGATTGGAACTCAACTCGGAGCGTGCAGGGACAAACGTCGGTAAAAGGTATTTCTTTTCTCCTTCCTCCTCATACATCAGTTTATATAGATCTAAAAGGAAGTCAGTGACCATGATAAGCACTTTCTGTCTTAGAGTTAAGAGTCTAGCTCTTTGAGGAGATATACCTGTCTGCAGGGAGATTTTCCTTCAACAGCTTGAAGCATCCTGACTAATCTTGAGACCGAGGAAATATTGTAGTGGACCCATGTCCATCATAGAGAACTTGTCATGTAGAATTTATTTGACTGCAGCAATTGTTGAGGCTGAACTTCCTGTGATTAGGAGATCATCAACATAGATAACTAATATCAACAAGGAGTTTGAGGTTCTCAACTTGTAGACGTTTGGATCTAATTTGCATTTAAAAAAAATCTAAGAAAGCAAGTAAGCATCCATCTTTGCATACCATGCTCTAGGTGCCTACTTGAGGCCATAGATGGAATTTTTCAATCGGCATACTAAGGATTAGTTTTGTATGAACCCTTGGGGCTAGTCCATGTAAATATCCTCTAGGAGAGCCCCATGAAGAAAGGAATTCTTCATGTCATTTGTTGAAATTCCCACCCCCTAGTTGTTGTAATGGAAAAGGCCAATCGAATTGAGTCCATCTTTTCTATGGGAGGAAAGGTTTCATCATAGTCTATCATGTGTATCTGTTGAAAGACTTTGGAAACTAGTCTTGCCTTGTAACTACTCACCTATCTGAGATCCAAGTGCTCAAATGTGGCAATAAAGTCTTCCATTGTCCCAAACTTCTTTAACTTGGTCAAATGGCCTAAATGGCGGGTGTTAGAGTCAAAGCGGTCATACATTTCGGCCACAAACTATGTCCAAGAAACATACCCTTGGCATGCCTTCTTTCACCATTGCCACCATTTCCATCGTTCTGGATCTAGATATAGGACACCATAACGAAGCTTAGCTAAATTATTAGTAATGCCATGAAAAGAAAAATAATGTCCCATTTGGGTGACCCAGCCTGTGGGATACGATCCATCAAATTTGTTCACTTCAATTTTGGGTGGGAGAAGGTCTTGAGAAAAGTGGGTAGTATGAGGACCTTGGTAATGGGAAGAGTCATGGTTATCCTGATAATATGGTTGTTCAGAAGAGGAAGGGTTCTGGAAATGACCCATGAAGTGTTCAGAGGTGGGTTTGAGGCCTTTGAGGTCTTCTATGTGGGAACATTGTTCCTTGAGGATATCAAGAGTTGAATTGATTGAGCTAATGTTGGAAGTGATATCCTTGATGTCTTCCTTGTTCTGGTGGTTGTCAGTGATCAAGGAATTGAGTTCTTGGGCTCTTGTGGTAGCCATTTGGAAAAAATGGGAAGACAATTGGTATAGGGGAAACAAAAGGGGTTTAGGGTGTTGGGTGGGACCACTGAAAAGAAGGGTGTCAAATGATAGGTACCACTGTGATCAGGGAGAAAAGGGGGATCCAATGGGATATGAGCCAAATAAGGGTATCGGAGAAGGGTCAGGTCCACAAAAACATTTATGGTAAAAAATGATAGGTATCACTACGATCGGGGTAAAGAGAGGAAACTAGTGGAATAGGTCCCAATTAAGTGTGTCGGTGGGACCACTATACTCTGGCCTGAAGAATACTACAGTGATGAAATTCCCAAATGATTAACAGGAAGAAATGTGTAGTAATTTCGCAACCTGAATGCAGAAGACACAATTGCGTGGAAATATATCTTGTATGTTCTATTTTTGTTTCTACCCCAAGGGTTAGGGTATTCAAGGGTTTTACAGACAAGGGTTTTCCCTATGTTATATCTCTCTGATATACGTGCAGGGTCCAACAGTAGTACTCAACTCAATATCTCAGGGCACCAACTAAGGAGGCTAGATCGTGCCCTTAGTCGTACTACCCGACTACCCAGGTCCTAGAGAGTATCTTCCTGAGTGCTTTCTCGATGGCACTATAATAGTCAAGAGGCTGATCGGTTTATCTATGGAGGGCTTCAGGAGATCTAGGTTGATCTGTATACAAGTTTTATCTAATGTGCTACCACTCGAAGGGGTACCAACAGGGGTTACAAGGGTGGCCAACAGATGTGCGCTTAAGTACCACTTGTATTTCCTACGTGTATGAATCCCTGACCACGGGTTTATGCATGTAACGATAGATCTGTATAGCTTTAAGACGTCAGAATACATCTCTACCCTGAAAAAAATTAACCCACAATTTTTTGCCAAGGAAGGTGCTCTAATACCACTTGCAATATTCCAGTTATAAAATAGTATGCAGAACAAAAATAATATGCTAGAAATGGAAGATAAACAATGATAAAACCATAACAACACCACAACAATACCAGAATAAACCAGAATAACACCAGAAAGAGAACCTTGATTACTGAGAGAAATGTTCACTTGCCTCTTCAAGAGGGAAACCTCCAACAGAGCACCGCTCTATTACAAAATATCCAAGACAAGATTTCTCATACCCTCTACTTCTATTTATACTAAATCTATCTATCCAAAATAAAAATCTAGAGGAAGATCCTTCTAGAAGTGGAATCTTCTATTAGGTCTTCTTACATTTGACTTATTCTTCCTTATTTCTAGGCCTTATTAATATTGGTCTTTATTACATGGAATTATATTATTCTACTTATGTGAGGGGTTAGGGAGGTTAGGTCCCTAATAGAATTGGAGGAAGCTTTGATTCCTATGCCATTGCTTGCCAATCCTTTAGCAATAGCTATGCTTGCCACCCTTGCAGCCAAGTTAAAAGGATCCTCTAGCCTCCTCGCATCGTTTAGAGGATATGTGGAGAATAATATCAAGAAAAGAATGGAATTGATTGTTGAGGCGTGGGAAACATCACAAACCATGGATTCCCTTGGAATAAGGGCACATAATTTGCTCAAACATTTGCAGGCGGATTTAAAAAATGAAGAACGTTTCTATTTAAACATGGTCCTTCCTTTTGGCACCAATGTCAACAACATGACAGAAACGAGAAGAAGACAACAAGATCTCCCATCCAAAAATCGGATCACTCAATTAAATGCATGATGGAAAGAGAAAGTGAAGAACCTGCATCTCATTGTCCAGTCATGTGAACAAGCCATATCAAAGAAAGAAAAATTATTCACAAAGCTGACCAAAATAGACTTAGCCGGAAGGACCAACGACTTCCAAGACCCCAACTTAATCATCAAATCCTTGCCCTTAACTAAGCAAGCCTTCGATAAACAGGTTGATATTTTTAAGGCGTTGTCTTTGGAAAATTTTTACAACATCCTTGAATATGGTGAAGATGATGTCGACAACTGGTTAGTTGACTATTCAGTACATAATGAAGAAATTGATCAGGCTCTTCGTAATCTTTCTATCAATCTAAGGGAATTAGAAAATGAACTTTTCAACATAAAAATCTGGAATGAGATCAACGTCGCCCCCTTCAGAAGCTACATTGAAGAATGGGTCAAAAGGGAATTGAAGCATGTCGTCGACGAAAGGCAATAGGCAGTTGGCACGATTCCAGTAGTCATCAACGACAACAATAAAAAGGCATCAACAAGAAAATAGAAAAAGTGGTGATATGTACCATCATTGTAAGTCTATACTGATCACATCCTGCTTTGTTTATCAATCCAGTTATTCCACTTTTTTAAATAGAAATGTCTAGCCAAATACTAATACCTTTCAATTTATTCTTTTTAGGTATTACACTCTACCGTCGCCCATTTCTTCTTTCCAAAGTCCTATTACTTGTACATATTTCTCTTATGGTCCACGGGAGCCCCAATCTTAGTCTATATGACAATCACATTTAAATTTCCAGGAATATGTAACAAACAATATTATTTTTTGATATATTTCAAATAAAATTGTTTTTTATCTCCTTTTATATTTATGTCCTCGTAAATTTTTATCTTCTACTATGTTGAATGTCAAGAAAGTGTGTTTATTTAATTTGAATTTAAATTTTTTTGTCCTCGCACATATAGAGACAAAATAAACAAAAATTTTGAACATAGCAAAATAGATTATATAGTTTCAAAAAATAAATGAGACTCTAGAGGCCACGTGTCTTTTACTGCATGGATACCACCTGTGCTTCATGATACTTGCCACATCTCCACTGCAGTGTCCATCTGCCTCCGCTACTTTTTCCCCATCCCTGTACATTTATTCCCCCAATTCAACCTGACATGGACTACGCTACCATGCAACACTTGTTATGTTTACTGCTTGAGAGACTTGCATTTGTCATGATACTTATATTCCATTGAAAGTCTTGGCAAGAAACAATTTATATGAATCCATGGATCATCGAGTTCATTAAAAATCCTAATCTAGTTATATCCATCTAACTTAGTGACATTATTCTATAATGTTATTGTTTTAGACCAGTCTCGTTGTATAAAATGAGAAATGAAAATAGATTTATTTATCAATGTTGATATTGTTGTTGTTATCATCATCATCATTTTGCATAAATTTTAGTGTCACTGTATTAATCTCCTTCATTCGCCTTATTGTACATAAGATTTTTCATAAATCTATGCTAAGTCAATTGCAACGTTAGATCATGTCTTATTGCCTACACCATTTTATTGCCAAGACCAATTGCAACTTTAAATACCAACAAACTTCCATCATGTATCATAATTGCTTCTGATAATGTGTGTAAATTTATTAAGTTACATTATACAATTATGCATAAAGTTTTTTCTCTACATTTTTATAAATATTATGCAACCAACATCAAAACAACAAATATTGTAAAGAATAGAATATATACAATTAGATATAAAGAATTTTAAATCCAACAATATGTATTCAAGATTTTATATTCTTTATCCTTTAGATGCGATAATATATATCCCAACCTTTACTCATGTGTTGAATATACATTCAAACATGAGACAATTTATATAAAATTCACTACATTGATACACTACAATGATATTTGTTTCTCATCTTTTTTGTTCTGATCATTATCATCCATCACGACCATCGTATATTTGAGTTATTATTTATGTATAATCTGAGTGCTCTATGAAGTTTTCAGCGTGTTGAATCCATTTTTACATTCATAAATAAATTTTAAACAATAAAAATAATGATTTCGTGCAAATTTGTATGGTTAGATTCCAGCTAAAGAAATTTGTTCCATAAAACAAGTTAAACAACATCATTAAAATATATTTAAAAGTTTTGGTATTTACATAATCATTGAATCATGTTAATATCATTATATTATTTAATTATAAAATAAAGGAAACAAACATTTATGTGTAACTTCTGCACATTACTTTAATGTTAAGAACACCGTGCCTAGTGTTTATGTATGTTTGGTGTTTGACCAACTCCTCACACAAATATCTTAACATCAACCACTATAGTTTCTGCACATTACTTTAATGTTCAGGGCACCGTGCCTAGTGCATTATAGTTCCACCAAGCCTTCAACCACTATGCTTAACATGTTAGGTGCTAATTTAGTGATGGATAAGCTATATTTGTCATTTGTGCTAAACCAATGATAATGGATAGGTAATATACATTATTATTGAAGCTACCTAATTTTATACTCTATATATAGAGCATTATAGATTAAAATTATTCAAATCCCAACTAAGTTTTAGTTTTTAAAAGATTGTGTTATATTCTTTTAAGAAAATATTTGTACAAGATATTTTAAATACTTCTTTATAATTAATGGATAGTAAATCAGTAAGACTTTAGTATTAATATTGATTATATAAACTAATTTAATAGAATTTAAAAAATTCAAATTATACATATATCTTATAACCATTTATACTAAGGTTAAAATTAAAAATTTATATTATATATCACCACTTAAATTTTTTTATTATCTTATTATTTGAAAACATTAAAAATTACTAATTTTAAACATATGGTTTATATATTTAAATATAATAATATAAATAAGATAAATTGAACCACATTAAAAAAATTATAATTTGTTTTTAAATGATAATCATGATTGATTATAATTTACCATGCAATAGATTTTAATAATACTAATACAAAGTTGATGTGATCTTTGAAAGTACATGGTTTGTTCATGACGTTAACCATGTAGCATGTATTTTAAGTGTGTTTGGATTAGAGTAGTTTTAAATTCATATAAACCTACGAGTAAAATAGTATTAGTGTTATCCTGGGATCGAAAATTTTATGACACTGTTTAAGCGAGAGTCGAACTCGGGACCTCAGGATGCTAAGTTGCATCTGAAAATTATCATATAATTCCTTCCATCGTGTCTTGGCGATAATTTAATATCTTCGAGTAAATTTGATAAGATGGGAGAAAACGCAAGAGCTAATGCATTGCATTCGACGGGATCTCCATTGAAACAACAATGCCACGTAAATCAAAATAGCAAAGATGGGATCTCCATCTAAACAATAATGCCATAAAAATGTGGAATTTAAAATCTAGCGTCGCCTGAGAGATTCGAACTCTCGTGGAAAAACCCTCCCATCTAAACAACAATGCCATATAAATGAAAAGATCTATGAGAAATTTAACATCTAGCGCCGCCTGAGAGATTCAAACTCTCGCGGGGAAACCCCATGTACTTAGCAAGCACACGCCTTAACCACTCGGCCAAAGCGACGGAGATATCTCAATCACATGGTAAATTTGGAAATGTTGGAACAACTCCTTTTGTACTGGTCAAGTTCATGATACACTTTTATTTGCATTGACAACTACTGTGGATCAGTTGAGCTTCATCTGGTCAAATGTCAAAATACACGGGATAAGAGAGTTTCAAACTCTGGACCTCAGGATTACCTGAGTTTCATCTGGTCAAACGTTAAAAGACATGGGGGTGAGAGAGACTCGAACTCTCGACCTCAGAATACCTCAACAATTAGCTATGAGACCTACGCGCTAACCAACTGCGCCACCACCTCATAGACGACTATATAAAAATTTATTTAAATTTCAGATCAAATATAATTTTGGGTGTGAAACATTTTTTTTTGTTTGGTGAATGATAATAGATAAGTCATTGTTTGGTGAATGATAATAGATAAGTCATAGGCCAAGGGGTGTAACAGGAAATTTAATCTGTGAAATTACTCGTTGCAATGACAATCAACAAGCAGACAACCAATATTCAATTAAATGGAGATAGGAGAGACAAGCAACTTTATAGTTTCATAGTTTCAATTTGTGAAAATTATCAATTACTACATATAAGTGTACTTTCTCTACCACAAGAATTAAATCAACATAGATTTATCTTAGCTTCGGATTTATCATGCACAGAGATACATCAAATCTCTTAAAATGCAAATCTTTGTTTAGAGTATAAAACTTGAGAAGTTTGCATATAGAAAGAGATGATAAATCCACCCATGATAAATCCAGAATTAAGATGAATCTACTTTGGTTATATATATATATATATATATATATATATATATAAATCACGTTTCAACTTTATGTTAAGCGTGGAAGGAATTGCACATTTCTATCATACGCAACACACCATTCAAATGTTTTGACCAAAACCTAAGTTAAGATATCCCTGGTTCTTAATATATATATATATATATATATATACCCCTTGTCAACTCCATGCTAGCATGAAATGAATTGCACATCTCTCTCATATTCAACACACCATTAGAATGTTTTAACAATAAGAGTTCTTTTACTTTCAATTGTTTTATATATATAAAGTTGATATTGAAATATTTTACTTATTACTAATATTTTTTTAAATGACATGTGTTAACTCTATATTGAAGGAATTACACATTCCTTCATATGGAGAAGTAGCAAAACTCTATCCGTCAAATAAGAATATTTTTACTTTCAATTACTCAGAGCTCTATATATAAAGTTGATACAAAATTATTTTACTTATTGTGGATGTTAAATTATTTTTCTAAATGCCACATGTCAAATCTTCATACTCCATTGTAGAAAGTGTCTTTTGTCACAATACTTTTTTTTTTACTTTCAATTGCTATATATATATAGGTGGACATTGAATCTCACATTGAAATTATTTTTTTCTTATTAATATTTTTTAAATGTCACATGTCAATTCCATATAAAGCATTAAAGAAATTACACATCTATTTCTTTGTGGTAAGTAGAAAGCACATACCAACAAAATAAGAATTTTTTTGCTGTCAATTACTCTCTCTCTTTCTCTAGTTCTTTCTATATGGAGTTTATATAGAATTGATATATAATTATTTTACTTAAAGTGGATATTGAAATATTTTGTTTATGGTCTACATTGAAATATTTTTTTGTTATTAATATTTTTTTATATATCAAGTGTCATGTTGAGGACATTACACATCTCTCTCATATTGGGCGCTTCTCAACCTAATAAATTCTCAATTTTTCATTTACCACTCATCCTTATAAATTGTGAAATACTAATCTTCAAGTAGTGCAAAGAGATGAAACCTAGGTTATTATTATTTAAGTTATATTAAAAAATAATTTAATAAGTGGATACATTTGTTTTCTTTTTAAACTTTATATTTTGAATTTTTTCAAAAGTAAAAGTTTCACATTGAAACTTTAATTATAAAACTTTGTTCATAAAAGTTTTAACCAATTTTAAAATGATGAGAATCAAAGAATTATGAAAAAACATTTAATTAAGGTGAAAAAAGAGTTTGTCCACTTATTAACTCATTCCCATAAAAAATAGTCATTAGTTTAAATGGAAATTTACAGAGAAAATTATGTTGTAAGAAATTCTCAAATATTAATATGAGAAAGTGGTAAATGTTATAAGAGATTATGGAGACTCATATATTCAAATGCCTAGAGAACAACACAGTACTGTGTTTTGATGAAGAACTTATTTACATTGGACACTTCATTAAGAAATGTTATGCTTACTTATGTGTGACATGTTTTATGTGTATGTGGTTGATGAATGAATCTTGATGTGTATCATTTCCTATTTGAATCATGTGATGCATTTTGATTTTGTGACTAAGTTTTATGATCACATGGTTTATATGAATTTATAAGGTATATCATTGTCATGTTGCTAATTGGACGCTTCATTAAGAAATGTTATACTTGCTTAGCGACATCTTTTATGTGTGTGTGGTTGATGATGAATCATGATGTGTATCATTTTCTGTTTGAACCATGTGATGCATTTTGATTTTGTGATTAAGTTTTATGATCACATGGTTTATATGAATGTATACGGTATATTGTTGTCATGTTGCTAATTGGGTGTAGAGTCTGACAAACAATCTCCATGAGCATGATGGACTCCAAGAGGGAGTTAAACATTGAAGAAATGAGAAGGGGGTTGAATATCTATGTCGAGCTTACATTGGAACTCTATGCATTTCATTTTTTGTGCATCTCCTCCAACATTTGACACAAAAATCTCATTTTCCACATATGAAGTCCATGGAAGGCTCCCATTTTCATTCACATGGGATTTTGATAGATTCAAAGTGGCATGAATGCATGTGTGCATGCAAGTCCATCACGGAATATCCAAATTCTCATCAACACACATGGTAGAACTATACAAGTCCTGGTATTTCTTCCAGAAACATGTCCCTAAATTCATACAACACGGGGTGATCTTCAATTTTTAGCTTGTTGTTTTCTGTTAAATCTAGTACATGTATAACATGCAATGGATACCCTTTTCTTCTATACTTCTTGAGATGTAATGTTGATATTTGTCTCACAAACACATGATTTTGTCTCTTGTTTCCCTCATTGTCTTCACATTCCATGGTTTTATTAAAACATACTAATTTCACTTTATGGACTGCCAACTAGTCCATGCCAATTAGCATATCATATGACCCCAAGGGTTGCATATTCAAGGTTTCTTGTGTATACAGTCCATTTATTTCAAATGAACAAGATTCAATTATTTAAGTCACCTTTCTCTTAGTTTTTGTGGCTAGTTGAACTAACCATAATTTTGCATGCTTCCTTTTATGTAAAACACAAGCCTCAACAATTTGTAGTGCAACATAACTCAAGTTAGATCCAGGGTCAATTAAAATGGAAATAGGTCATTTGGTAATTATAACTTCCAGCTCCACTACTGAAGCTTGGTGGTCTACTCATCGATTCTCGATAGTTGCATAAATTTATGGTACACTTCGGGCTACATCATTGACAGTGGTATCCTCCCGTACATTGGATTCTCTTGTTTCCATGCTTCCTATGTGGGTAGTCTCTCAACAAATGTGCTTCCCCACAACCTCAGCACTATAATGGCCCTTTCTTCTGCTCTTCTTCCTTTTCCTTTGAGGGTTATGTAGGTTTATTGATCTGGATTATTTTCAGCATGAAATGAGAGCGGAGATATATTAAAGCAATGTACAGAAATATCTCAGATATCCAATAATATAACAGAAATATATCAGAGATGCAACCATAAACACAAAGATACAATAATACACAATTTTCTATTAATGAGAAAAAATGTACAAAGACTGTAAAAATACAGACTGAAAGACTCGCTAGAATGGTGGCAGCTTATCTCTGAGAAGAGATGTGTCTGCTACTCACATTTGCAAGAAGATGATTTTACATTGAGGCTCCAAAGGCCTTTTTTTATCATAAATAAAATCCAAAACCCTAACCCTAGAATATGAAAAACCAACAGTTTTGTGGACCCCGTTTTAGATAGTTTGGTGTATCAACTTTTCAAGGGCGTAACTTTGGCATATGATCTTTGTTTGGGGCGCACGATAGCTTGTTGGAAAGGTATCATCGAGGAGATTCATTTTGGTGGCTCAAGTAGAGACTTTAGATATCATTGAGAAGATTGATCCCGAAAAACCTTCATTTAGTCCCTCAAAATGGCCCCGGAAGTTAAAAACTGCTAAAAATAGTAAATTGCCAAAAATGTCGTAAAACTGTTTTGAGCAAGTTGGAAAAGGTGGGTGGCCGACAATATCCACCTGGATCAATCATCCCTCCTTAGGAAGAAATGGTCTCCATTACATTGAGTGCACAGGGGAGAGGGAAAAGAGTTTGTTGAATCTGCATCCTGATGAGTTGTTGGTCTTGTTGGAGAAGTTGCATTACTTAGCTTTTTGAAGGTTGTCACAAGCCTGTGGCTGGAAGGGTTGGAATTTTTTAACCAGTCTAGTTACATGAGATGTTTTTGTGAAGAAGGAATCTTTGCGCTTTACTGCAGTCTTGTCGACCTGCATCTATTGGATAGAAGGTTCTTGGGCCAAGGTTGTAGTGGTTGCAATATCCTTTTGTTCACATTTTGAACAGATTGTGAAGAAGACAAATTTTGTAGTATGAGATACTATCTTGCGGAACGTTTTAGGTGGGATAGTAATCAGAACCACCTCTGGTATCATGTAGATATGACCCCCCAGTGTAACAATGACACTACGGGGTCGAGACTCATAGATAACATGGTGCTTCCACATATATGGCTAGCCCAAGAGAACATCACAGACATCCAGTGGGACAACATCACATAATACCTCATCCTTGAAGGGTTGGATGTCATATGACAATCGACACTATTGGTTGACATGAAGATCTCATCCCTGGCGAAGCCACCCGATGTTGTATGGTTGTGGGTGTGGTGTTGTCGACAATCCCAACTGTTTGACGACCTCTGTTGAGATGAGGTTCTTATGGCTTCCACTATCAACAACAAAACACAGTGGGGTCCCCTTCACTCACATATGTGAATGAAAAAGGCACTCCCCCTCTTCAGGATGTATTAGTTCTTCAGGTTGAATTGTTGCGGTCGCGACAATAGCAGTGGGGTTTGTGTCAATGATCTGTATTCTGTCAGTATTTTCTAAATCAGATTTTGAATCAGGGCTTGTCTCATTGTATTTGATTTTGGCCACCAATGATTGTTTTGAGAGACATTCATAGATGTTTTGCCAGGGGATTTTATGGAAATCACACCATTTTCCAATGTCATTATTCATCTTCTTGTGACCCTTATTTTCCTGTGGCTTGGACTGGTTTTCGAGAGACTATTTTTTAGGGTCATATTTATCATACTTTAGTTGTTGCAGATTTGCAGACCCAAACTCATGTTTGTCTTGGTGCTTAAATTTCTTCTCTATTTTAACAACATATCGATAAGCAACACCGAGTGATGAGATGTCCAGAAAATCCATTTCATTTTGGATGTATCTGCGTAGAGCCCCACGATATTTCAGAACCAAATGTCGTTCGGAGTCTTTGATACCCAGCTTGGTGCGCAAGGTATGAAATTTATTGGTGAAATATGGAACTGCTTGGCCCCTCTCTTTCCGTAGTGTGGTCCATCTCATATAATGGTCCTCATAGTTGCCAACAGGGTAATATTGTTCCTTTACCACATCCACAAAAAAATCCCAAGTGGGATCAGCCCCATATATTCCAGACTCTTTTGTGGAACTTTTATCCCAGTAAGTTTCCTACCAATGTTTGACATGGGGGAGAGATTTAAGGAGTGCAAATGTGATATTTTCCCCATCGAAAAAATGGTGAACAAAGAAATAACCTTCTAGTAGATTTAACCATTTTTCTAGGGCATCTGCATCTATCTGACCTTCAAATACGGGAATATCAAAATTAACATGTACCTTGAAAGGAGAGATGTTTCCAAAGTGGTTGTTTGATTAATATGTGCATGTTTCTATCGGCAGGTGTTTGAAGGACGTGGGAAAAATTCTCCATCATTTCGTCCCTCTGTCGTGTGAGAGCTTGCTCAAGCAATAGATTAATAGAATCGTCTGCTTTGTCATTTTTCTTTTCTTCCACCATGGAGGGTTTCTTGGGTGTGCGAGAGAGATTGTCCTTAATAGAGACAAGATCAAGACCCAAATTTATATACTCAGACCTCATTGGGGACATGCACTGAAAAACGATCAAGAGAAGCTTGCTCTGATACCACTGATTTGGATTATTTTTGGCACGAAATGAGAGCAGAGATATAATAAAGCAATGTACAGAGATATCTCGAATATCCAATAATATAATAGAAATGTATCATGGATGCAACCATAAACACAGAGATACAGTAATACACAATTTCTTATTAATGAACGAAAATGTACAAAGACTGTAAAAATACAGAGTGAAAGACTCACTAGAATGGTGGCAGCTTATCTCTAAGAAGAGATGTGTCTTCTACTCACAATTGTAAGAAGATGATCTTACAATGAGGCTCCAAAGGCATTTTTTATCATAAATAAAATCCAAAACCCTAACCACAGAAGATGAAAACCCAATAGTTTTGTGGACCCTGTTTTGGGTAGTTTGGTGTATCAACTTCTCGGGGATGTAACTTTGGCATACGATCTCCGTTTGGGGTGCATGATAGCTTGTTGGAAAGGTATCATCGAGGAAATTCATTTTAGGGGATCAATAGATCCTTCTGCTATCATTGAGAAGCTTGATCCTGAAAAACCTTCATTTAGGCCCTCAAAATGGCCCTAGAAGTTAAAAAATGCTAAAAATAGTAAATTGCCAAAATTGCCAGAAAATTGTTTTGAGCGAGTTGAAAAAGATGGGTGGCCACCGATATCCACCTAGATCATTTATTCCCACTTTGAGATGGATAATTCTATTGGTGTACACTTTTAGTGGGGTGACTAGACTAAGAACTCTTTCTTGAACTCTTGTACTAGGATGACTTTAATCCCTTCTTCTTAAAGTCAACCCTGTCCTTATAAAGCTCATGCATATATTTTGATTTCTCATAGTATTATTTGGAATTTTGGATGGTGTCATCAAGGGTCATAGGCTCGTCAAACTCAATTCGGTCCTAAAAGGATTATGGCAGTCCATTGAGAAAGCGTTGGATCCTCACTTTCTCATCCTTAATGTAAGGGGCATATCTTAACAGTTCTAAGAATATCTTTACATATCCATCCATGGTGAGCTTCCCTAGCTTGTGATCATGGAATTACTTAACCTTACTATCATAATATTTTTTTGATAGACAAGCCTTCCTAAAATACCTCTCAAACTGTTTCTAGGTTAGCTTAGTCTCATTGATCATTTTTACATTGTTGAGGTCTTCCCACCAAATGGAATCCCTTTCAATTAAATTAAATGTGGCCACTCTTTCTTTCACATTTCTTAAGTAATTGTGTACTCAAAAGTACTTCTTCATTCCTAGCAGCCATTCCTCTTCTTCTTCACCCTTCTTAATTTCTCCATCAAATGTAGGTGGTTTTTCCTTTCTAAATTCCTCATTTAAAGAGATTTTGGTATGTTTCTTCTTCTTCTTATGGGTACTTGAACTAGTCTCATTGCTAGACAGTTCTTCAGAAGTAGTGAATTTCTTATTGAAGGACTCTGTGGAAGAGTCTCCACTAGATGTGTCTTTCTTGGCACCTTTATGCCTATTCCTAGAAGAAATTTTTCCAACATCGTTGTGTGTTGGCCCATGTTTCTAAATCTACGACAGGATTTGCAACATCTCACACAATATTCCTACATTACAAGTAACTAGACCTTGTTGTAAATGTTTTTGTATTTCAAACAAGCTTTGTAGTAGAAATGCATTTAATTGTGTCTACTTTTCTTGGGCTCTAATAATATTTTAATTATTTTCCTTATAGATTCTAATTTCATCCCTCATACTCTTTATTGTCTCTACCAAGTTTGGAGGGGTTTCTCTATCCCTCCTATCATCAAATTCCTCGTCCCTAAAATGTGAGGTTTCTTTCATGTTGAGTTGTACCATCTACTATTGTTTTCTTCTCTTCTCTTTGTCTTCTAAGTGCTAAAAAAATAGGCCAATGTTAGCTAATCATAAACTAAAAAGGCATGCAAATTCTCTTGGCCTTATTAAGGCTTTCATTAGTATTTAACAATCCCAAAAATAGCACTTTGTTCCTGTTTCCATTCACACTTAGAATATGTTATTAGTACACATCAACATAATTAAATTTATGTAGAAATAATTCTAATTTTTAAGATAGGGAAAAATACACAAATTTTATGTTGTACGGGAAATTATGACAATGAAAAGAAATGAAGTCTGCAATCTTTTATTTTTAACCATCTGTGTAATTAGTGTGTGATTTTCTAGTGCATCGGAGTTCAATGGGATCATCTTGGCCTTTACAAGAAAATATTTGTGGTTGATTCACATCCCATTAAGGCCTAGTGTTTGAACTCCGCTCTGATACCATTTTGTAACACACCAGACCCCCTAAACCTCCTTAGGGCTAGTGGGATGTACAAATTTTCTCCTCTTTTCCTCCCAAATTCTCATTCAGACCATGAATCATGTATCTACTCTGATCCCATACTCCATTTCTTCTCCCCAAGAGAATTCCAATGGCTATACACACTCTCGAATCTAAATTATGGTTAGTAAGTTATGGCCTCCTAAAGGCTCTATGAAATTTTTTACATGTGACATCATCCTAAGCCACGTGTACCACTATCCACATCCGACCGACATGGATCCACCGCTAAACTCTCTAGTGCAAGCCTATAGGATTCCAAAGTCCACAAACCTATCAGAATTTTTCCTCTCGAGAAATTCTCCTACGATATGTCTTACGTTCAACTAACATGGTTTCTATCGCACCCCATGCCCTGCAACACTAGCGATGGCTCACGTTCAATATTGTTCGTGCAAGATGACAACATTATTCCTTTGCAATTCCTCCTGAAAATTCATAGCCCGCAACACCGTAGTCAGGCTCAACATATCGGGAAATCCTTCGTAAATGAGATCTCCTATGACACAACTCCCCACAAGCCTATCAGGATCACACCATTGGATTCGCCTTCTTGCAATGTTGCGGTCGGGATGTTCTCTTATGGGCTCGCACCTTTGGACCCCCTCCAAATTGACGCACACCCGAAACCTTTTGCATCTTGCAACCCGTGACAACCTTCCCACCCAACAGATTAGACGGTTCGGGTTAATCGAGATCATCGACCTAGAATTCTCCGCAGACTGGGACATACTCGAGCAATAATATTGTTTGTCTCATCGTGGCCCTACCACTGTGTTGAGGAAAAGATATGAAGTGATCTTACTCAAGCATTTTCAGACTCTGATTGGCTAAATAAAAGTAGACGGGAATATCACCTTATGTTTATAGCCAACAAAAATAACATCCTAACTCACAAGTATTAATTACGAGTGCTTAGGCTAGTCTTTTATCAATGAAAAGCTTGTTGGAAATTTACTTTTTATGTAATTTTCTGAACATATCAGTTGCTGAAATAAATGTAAAGGTAGAAGTAAAGTCACCAAGATGATAATCAAGACAGATGAGACATAAAGAAATCCTTTATTTCATTCAAATTCACCAAAGATTTATTTTCTTTACAAAATCTCATGCAGAAATTTTGGACTAAAGTCAAACTTAGACATCCCCGATGGAACATACAAAAGGACCTCTGACAGAAAACCAAAACTGAGCTCTAAAAGATGGATCAACTTGCCACAGATTGTTGCCCACTTGACTCCTCACAATAGCCTTTTTTAGTCATGAAAACTAATTCATAAACAGACAAGTCTACACAGACTATCAAAGATAGATCAACACCTCTGAAAAACAAGTGTCTGAATGATGTGATTCATCCTTGAATACTGTTGTCTACAATAAGAACCTGCTATCATAAAAGATAATTAGGCTTGTGATGAATAAATGAATGAATGAAAATTGATCTATCTTAACATAAGTCAAAGAGAAAACCTTGGTATGCTTCTGCTTCTATCCTCCTCTTGTTCCTCCCTTTCCTTTTTCCTTTAAGCAAATCACAATTGGTTGAGGTAGTTGAACCACCTCATTAGTTAAGTTAATTAAAAGACTCAACCAACTTTAGTTAGAGGGAAAAGTAATAATCATAATAAGGGTTACAAATAAATAATAACTAGTAGGTGGGACCCCTTGTGACTCCCTTTAGCTCATAACAATCATACCATAACTATTTAGTTAAGAAAAACACATCCCCTTGTGAGTCCCATCCACATATTATCATTTGACAAATATTTAGCTCATGATATTTGAAATTATTTCCAAAAAAATATTACTCATGTATCCAAAAATAAAACATGTTGTCCAAAGATTCCTAAAGTCAACTGTCATCAACAATAGATAAAAATAAAAACTCAAAATCCATATTTCCCACTCTACGATGCAATATTTCCTTGATTGTTGTTGTCACCCTTTGATTTTCCTGAATTTTCCTTTGGTTGCGTTGAGCCTTTAGGCCTAATCTCGTTAATCACGTGGGAACAATTGTCTCTCAAATGCATCCGGGAAGACACAGATTTTTCAAATCCATTGGAGGGTGAGGAAGGGGCAACAGTTCATTTTCCTTTGTCAAGGGCATGGTGGGCCTCGATTTTCAACCTTTTTCTAGCATGAGAAGACTGCATTGGTGAGTGGGGGGCATCTTGGACAATGGGGTTAATAGGCAAAGAAGCAAGTAGGGGTAAATTAGGCCAGCCATGATGTTGGGATACTGTTGGGTGGACAGTCTCTTTCCATCCATCATTTTTAGGGACCTCGGGTTGCAATGAGATGCGAGGAGGCACAGGGATACCAGGGGCTTACGAAACTTAGAAAGGAGGCCTTTCGGGCCTAGGTTGGACCACTCCTTGTCCAATCCAATTGAAAAATCCAACCTGAAACAACTGGCCAAGATCTTGTGATTCAACATCAAAATGTATGGAGAACCTTGGCCTTCTTAGGCCTCCATTCCAATTACCTCTCCCTCTGTTTCCTCGACCATGGCTACCTTGACTGAAAAAAAATCATTCCTGCATGCATGATTGATTAGAAAATAGTATTTTAAATAACCATACATGATAACTCTTAAAAATATGAAATATATTTGGCTCAACCATGTATTAGACTCATGCAATCCAATCCGTACAAATTGTTTTATTGTTTACCAATGAGCAGGGGGGTGAATAAAGGGTCATGGGATATGTGAGGGGTTTGTATTGAGAGAAACATGATATGATGAGGGGGGAAATTATGATTACTTCTCAAAGACAACAACAATCAACCACAATCCAATGAAAACATCATTGTAGTTCAACCAAGACACTGCTACTGCCAACTGCTTCAACACCAATTTTTTCTTGACTATAATCAATTTTAGAACAAGGAGTGAAAAATGAATGTGGGAAAGCAATGGGGTTGTAATTAGCAAAAAGTGAAATAATGGCAGGGAATGAGAGCGGGCATTGTTCACAAAATTAATCAAGTAATCCATATAGTCATTCTGTTAAAAGGAGATACACCAACCAAACGATCATAACAATCACTGTGCATTAGCTAGTTCACTGTTCATAGTCAAATATCTAACACAGTGCCATCAACAAGACAATATGAATTCCCAATATGTAAGGGAGTTATGTTCCTTTTATTTATCCAATTTTCATCCTATAACAATTCTCGAATGTATAATAGTAACCATTTCCATTCTGTTAATCATCAGAATCAACCACTGCCCACACATTAATTTAATCATCAAATACACTCAAAAGTCGTGTTTCAAAATTTACAATGAAGTCATGTCGTCACTGCAATAGGGCTTGTCATTTAAAATGCATGATATTTGTTAAACATACATAGTGGACAACCAACCCAATAATCCAGATTTGAATTGTAAAACCCTGAATATTCATTTAAACAAACAGACAACATCCACCATTCCAACTCATGCCATGCTGTAGGAAACACAAAATAATTCAATCAACGCAAGTGTAATTCTGTGACAATACAAGCTCAATTCAACGTGACTCTAAATAATCAAAATGTTGGGCTATCCATCAAACACAACGAGGCAACAACATCATGCCTGACTTCATAAAACAAATAATCAAATTGCAACAAATTTGTTCTTAAACTCTGTGACTATCTCTGAGTGTGGAACCTAGAATTATCCATATCATACACAGTGGGAAGCCACCCAAAACACCACGATGCAACATTCCCATTTTACAATTCCAAACACACAGTCACGGTATTTAACTCAACCCATCGTGCCCAACTATCAATCTAATACAATATTTCTTCAAATTAATCAAACTGTAATCAACCAAGTTGTGTAAAACTTAGGCTCATCCCTAAAGAAGCAACCAAATACCCATAATGCATACAGTGGATGGAATTGCTACAGTCATCCCGGTTGCAATAACCATTTTTCCCAAAAACAACTCATAGTTACAATGACCATTTATTCTTAGTGTAGGAACACCACATATTCATTATGCGCGAACATCTTTAAACAATTGTAACCAATGTCGAGTTAAACATCCAATAATCTTTAGTGAAAAAAGACAGTGATTGTGTATCAACCAATCAACCAATTCAATGTTGAGCCTATACTTGGACTGTCACAACAATCAACAGTCGACCTAACATGTTGTAACAACCACACATACCCACGCATTGACATGGAGCAAGGCTATGACCTTCTTAATTAAACAATATTGGGTTATCAAACACAAGGAGAGTGTTGGCCCTTGGCTATGGAAGTAAGCAAAGATTAAGGAAGAAAATATGAAATGTGAACTGTAGGGAAGACACAGTGACTGATACTGGGTTGAAGTGAGCAAAAGAGTAGAAAAGACGGAATGAAGTAAGAGAAAGAAAGTCGTTGGACGAGAAGATCGCGGATTATAGATCAACAAGGAAGATGGATCAGGAACAACTTAGCAAGTGGAAAAAGCCGCCAATGGATGCTTTGGAGCACCTCGCAAAAAAGAAGGAAAGATAGGTTGGCGAAGCCCAAAAAACGTGAGTCAATTTGACCTAGAGTTTTAGACACCTAGGGTTTTGTAATCTAGGGTTTTGACACCTAAGTTTCGGCCTAAGGTTGCCGGTGAGCCATTGTAATGTATAAATAAAGGTCAAGAGGACCTGGGAGGGGTTGGTCATTTGTTCAGAGTTAGTTGATGTCTGAAGAGTGATTGTTGTTAATGTTAGAGAGAAGTTTTGTGTCGTGAGAGAATTTTGTATTGTAATATCTTTAGCTGGGTGCAAAGATCGACCCAACAATTGGGTGCACAGGGAAAGGAGATAGAGAGAAGGGAGAAAGAGAGAAGATCTGGTAGCTAAGAGCACAGATAGAACTATAATCTTTCACCTAATATATTATAAATCATATTTTTGTGGACGTAGCCCTAGGGAGAGGGTGAACCACGCATATCTTGTGTTGTGTGTGATTGATGTTGTGTTCTTTACTTCTATTACTTTGATGATGCATTAGTATGTTAGATATGACATATAATTGTGCGAAGTAAGTCCAAGCTGGTAAATGATATCTAGATGCTGTGTTGTTCTTGTATTGGATCCACCTTGTATTTCCTCTAGTTGTAGACACATGTGTCCTGCAACCCCCTATAGCTACTTCAGGTGAGACTGCATTTGCTTCACAGGTGTTGCCAAAAGGGCCAATAGTTAGGGCTTGTTGGTGTGTTATTAGAGATGAACCTTGGGTCTTCCCTTGTACCAACAAATGGTTCCGTTGTCGGGACCAGGATCTTCTTGAGAGAATGTCAAGGTGGTTTCCATCAAAGACAAAGATTCATAAGTGGATAGAAGAACAAGAAAAATACTACGTAGAAGCCCAGAACAAGAACCCTAAGCTTAGCACAGAGGACTGGTTGGGAAGGTATATCTTTACTGATATACAAGATTTTCTTTGGAGGAATTCATCAGGAGCTATATGAGTGGTTAGCCAGATTAGCAGATACCCATTTTGAGATCATATCTAGACCACTTGTGGTTTGGACATTGACGTTGATCAAGAAGTTCAAGAGAGTTGATAACATCGTGTCAAGAGCAGTAGATCACTGGTTCGATATCACTATTGGAGGGTACATCACCAAGTTTTCCATCGACAACGTTGAGTCATATAGCCAAGCAGAGAGGTATTTCTTTAAAGGACCGAGAGAAATTTTTTTACACTTCTTAAAGTTGAATATCAAGATTCTATTACATGAGAAGAACATCTTGAAGATACAGTAGTTGGTCTGATCGAAAATCTAATGTTCAAGAATTCAGACAACGACAACGATGCAGAGGTGGGACATACGCGCAGTGGGAGAATATTCAGAGAGGTCCCTCTGGTGAATTGTTTGAATAGATCCATGAAACACTGGTTCAAGACGAAGGGTTTACAGTGTAGAGGAAGAAGAACTATTGAACGAGGAACATTCAGAGTCCGCTAGGGCAGAGGAAAAGAAAATTGAAGAACCTCACCAGGAAGAATCAAAAACCTCAGAAACTGCGCAGACTGTTGAAGTAAGTATTATTACTCCTCCTGTTGTTTTAGTGGCATTAATCAATCAGAGTAGTCAGAGTCACCAGAGCACCTAGAGCACTGTCACTAGAAGTCCAACACATACTCAGTCAGGAAACCTAGGAAGATCTATGGCAAATGCGATGAGGCTCCCTATATTTCAAGGATATGGATCTGAAGATCCTAATCAACATTGGTTCCTATGAGAAGTTGTATGGAGTATTAAACAAATCACTAATGAAGCAGTTAAGAGAACTAAGTTTAGTACTACTCTGAGGGACTGCGCACTAAACTGCTACATGAAACTTGTCCAAGGACTTGCACAACCTAAATCGTTGAATGAGATCAAGAATGCGTTGGTTGAATAATTCAAGAAACCCAAGTTGGAGTCACAATGCATTATAGAGATGAAAGAAATCAAGCAGAGAGTAGCTGAACCTGTTTTGGAGTTTGATCAAAGGTTTAAAACCTTAACGGGCCAACTAAATTTTCAGATACCAAACGAGCAGAACAAGGAATGGTTCATTGTTGTCCTCTTACCACACATCAGAGTCCCTCCGATATAGCAGAAGATTGCTTCATAGGCTGAGGCATTGGAGATCGCCATGAAACTAGAATCAGCCCCTATGGGAGAATCCAACTCAGGTATGAGTCAATTTTTAAGTCAGTTAACTAACTTGTCTCTGCAGGTCAAATATATGAAGAAAGACAAGGGAAAAGATAAAAGAGAAGATATTTGGTGCATTAGATGCAAATCGGAAGGCCATGACAAGGAGTAATGTCCCCTATTTCATGAGTACTTGGCATCTGGAGCTCCAATCCCTTTGAAGCAAGTCACCCTACCTTGGTGCAAGGTATGTAGAAATAAGCATCGCCCTGGTGAATGCTATTACATACAAAAATATGTTCAGACGCCCACAAATCTGTATTTCACCTTTTGTAAGTCGATAGGGCATGATGATAGGGATTGTTGAGACTATGACCTCATGCATAAAAGGTTAAGGGATATATACAAAATTCAAGGTGAAGTACAACAAGAAGGGAACACTATGCAATATAATTCCCTAGGAAGAGGAAACTTCAACCCTCGTGGTGGATTCATAAGAAGAGGACAAGCAAGAGGCATAGGTCGATGTCAAGTTCAGATCATTTGTTACAACTACGCACAAATATGACATTTAGCAAGGGACTGTCAAAACCCTTGTACCACTTGGAGTTACTGCAACTCATTTGAGCATGTTATTGAAGATTGTCCTGCGTCATTAGCCAAACTTCAGGAAAGATGAGGAGGAAACCAACAAGTACAAATCATCTCAGCAGAACCTCACAGAGAGGATCCTTGAGTCGCTGTAATCACTAGAGGAGGCGTTGTTACAGGAGAATACATAGTGACCCCGGGAAAGACCACAGAAGAATCAGGAGTCAGAAAAGTTGCAAAGAAGACACAAGTGTTTGATGCAAGGAAAGAAAAACAAACATTTGAGGAGGCAAGAAAAGAATTTGGGAGAGACTAGGGTTCTTCATCAAAGACACGACCATAAGTAAGAGAATATGGAATGCCTCTGGCATTCGATCAGTCTACTCTGCCAAGAGAAGGAAAAGAGGTAAGGAATTTCATGGAATTATTATGTACTTGCATTAATTTAATTAAGGAAGAAAGCGATGTACAAGAGCTACAAAATTTAATTAGACAATATGAGTTAGGAAAGGTAGATCCATTTCTGAATAGAGCAGTACACTAAGTATCTAAAAAGAGAAGGGAAAATAAGGAACTACACCTGAATGCTCAATTTGGAGAGTATGATATAGACTACGTGGTCCTCGACTTAGGGTCGGAAGTTAATGTCATGACGAAGAAAACCTGGGCACTGATGGGAAAACCTAAGTTGATCTATTCCCCTATCAGGCTCAGGATGGCTAATCAGCAGGCAATAAGCCCCTTTGGAAGACTGGAGCATGTCCTTGTGGACATCGATAGAGTAAGGACGTTTGCAGACTTCAAGGTGATTGCGATAGTTGATGATAGTTGTCCTTACCCTACGTTGTTAGGAATTGATTGGGATTTCAATAATTCCACTGTGGTTGATTTAAAGAAAAGAAGAATGATGTCTGAAGGAGATGGCCTTAGGGTCATCGCACCTTTAGATCCTAATGAAGGTCACAGGTATACCGAACCCATCAGAGAAGAAGACCACACATATGAACTAGAAAACATATACAAATTGACAGCCAGACAACATGATTACATTAATCCTACAACAGATGGGAACTTAATCTAGCGAAGTGACAACGCATGTTCATCAGACTCAGAGGAATCACTAGAGAATTGGCAAAACAAAATGTATGAAGCATCTACGTGGCGATGTGCTAGGTTGACTAGGGAAGTTCATTGGATCATCCCAACAATAAGTAACTTGCCCACCTTTAATGGTCTAAATCATTTAGAAGCTTTCTTGTTGGAATTTGAAGAAATTGTACCAATACAACAAAGGTTATTGGAACTAGATGAGGCCTTGAAAGAAACTCTAGCAAGATGGTGGGGAACACACAAAAACAACATTACAGACTGGGTACAATGTTGTACTTTGATGACAACGCGGTTTTCAGAACAAGTAGAAGGTTGGGAAGTTAGGTACACAGGTCAGAGTTGTCTGAAAGACCATGTGAAAAGTTGCGAGGAAGCCTGGAGCAACATTACTCAAGAGCAGTGGGTGCACAAATTCATTAGCACACTAGACACAACCCCTATCAATTCGTATCTTCAAGCATAACTGCGCCTCATCACTACAAATTGGGAAGTTATGACTCAGAACTTTGTATCTACCTTTTTAATTGAAATCCAATATCCTACAATGGATTAAGCATTACATATGGTAAGACAAAGAATCTTTGAAGAGGCACCTAGTCTCCCTTTGGAGAAAGAAGAGGATGAATGGACTGCGCCTCTTTAGAAATTGCAAAGATATTATAATATCAATGCAAATGAAGACGATGATCCCAACAATGTGAACATCATAGAAACAGAAGAACAAAGAGAAATAGAAGGACAAGGAGTTGAGATACCTTTTATTGGATAGCCAATTAAAATGAAGAAAGTCAACATTGGAACAGAACAAACACCGAAGCTTGCAAACGTTGGAGATTATTAGGATGCTGCCACTATTGACAAGATCACATAATTACTACACGAATACCAGGACTTTTTTCCAACCAAGTTCACTGATATGAAGGGAATTAAAGGGCCCATGGGTGAGATGAAGATCCCCTTGAAACCATATGCAAAGCCAGTCAAGAAGATACCCTACATATTGAATCCTAAATATAAGGAGAAAGTGAAGATTGAATTAGACAAAATGTTGGAAGCAGGAATCATATAACTTGTTGAAGAGTCAGAATGGATTATCCCTATGGTGGTTCAAGACAAGAAGATAGGAGAGATCAGGATCTGTGTATATCTCAGGAAGATGAATGATGCATGTTTGCACGACCCATTCCCTACACCATTTACTGACGAAGTGTTAGCTAATGTAGGAGGACAGGAGGTATATTCTTTTACATATGGATTTTTAGGATACCATCAGATCGGGATTGCCAAGGAAGATCGCCATAAGACCACATTTGTCACAGAATGGGGATCCTACTAGTATATAGTGATGTTGTTTGGATTGAAGAATGCACCAACCATATTTTCTAGGGTAGTGGTCGAAGCATTCAAGGAGTTTTTACATAAATTTCTAGAAGCATATTTTGATGATTGGATTGTTTTTAGCTTATTGCAAAATCATATTGAATGTTTAAGACTAATGTTGGATAAGTGCAGGCAATGTCAGATTGCCCTGAACCTAAAGAAGTGCATCTTCTTTTCACCCTTTGGAGTGTTGCTAGGCCATATTGTGTGCAAGCAGGGATTGCTGGTTGATCCATCTAAGATTGTCATTATAGTCGATTTACCCCCTCCTACTTCAATCAGACAGTTGTGCACTACGCTGGGACATACTGGATACTACGTGAAGTTCATTAAAGGCTATGCATAGATAACAACACCCATGGAGAATATTTTGAAGAAAGATTGTTAGTTTCAATGGATAGAAGAATGCCAGTAGAGCTTCGACACACTGAAACAGAAAATGGTTATTGCACATATTCTGGTTTTCCCAGATTGGACCAAGGAATTCCACGTGCACGTCGATGCATCCTCTATTTCATTAGGAGTTGTGTTAGCACAACCAGGAGTTGGAGACATTGACCACCCACTAGCCTTTTCTAGCAGGAAACTATCTACAGCTGAAATCAATTACACCACCACTGAGAGAGAAGGGTTAGCCATGGTGTATGCACTGCAGAAGTTTCACCACTACTTGTTAGGAGGACACTTTAAGATGTTCACTGATCACTCTGTGCTGAAACACATAGTCAAGAAGCTAGTGTTGGGGGGAATAATATGTATATGGCTTCTGCTATTTCAGGAATATGATTTTGAGATCATGTTTAAGCCAGGGAGAATGAACAAAGGACCTGGCCACTTATCGAGGTTGGAACATGGAGAGGAACCTAATAGTTTGGAGGATACATTGTTGGATGCACAATTACTATCAATTAGAAAGGTTGACGATCACTTCATCGAGATAGTCCAGTTCTTGTCAATAGGAATGGCACCTTCGAAATATACAGTCACTCAGAAGAAATAGCTAGTTGTTCGTGCTGTAGAATTTTCACTTATAGTTGAACAAAAATATAAGATGGGACCTAATGAGATCCTGAGGAGATGTGTCATGGAAGAAAAAGGACCATTGATTTTAGCAGAAGCTCATGAAGGCATCCCAGGAGGACACTACACAGGAAAAGAAACAACGCAGAAGGTTCTTAGAGCTGGCCTCTAGTGGCCCACTTTACACAAGGATGCTAAGGATTACTATAGAGCCTGCGTTGTATGCCAAAGAGTTGGGAAACCATCTAGAAGAGATGAAATTCCATTAGCACCCAAACTAACCTTACAGGCGTTTGAGAAATGGGCCATCGCCTTTGTGGGACCTATCAACCCACCAGGGAAGCGCATAGGAGCAAGGTACATAATCACTGCGACAAAGTACTTGACCAGATGGGCCGAATCAAGAGTAGTCAAGGATTGTAGTGCAACTACAGCTACACGCTTCATATTTGATGACATCATAACCAGGTTTGGATTCTCGAAGATTCTTATGAGCAATCAAGGCACACATTTTATTAATAAGACCATTGAAATATTGACTGAGGAATTTGCAGTTCATCATCAGAAGAGCACACCCTACCATCCACAAGAGAATGGGACAGTTGAAGCATTCAATAAGATCTTGGGGACAACGATGACAAATATTTGCAGTGTGAACAGGGATGAATGGGATTTGAGAGTACCAACAGTGTTATGGGCCCATATAACCACTTGCAAGAAGCTGACAATGAAGACCCCCTTTAAGTTGGTTTATGGTCTATAAGCAGTTGTCCCGATGGAATATTTGGTCCCTAGCTTAAGAATTGCAGCCTTTACAGATATGGATGACACTAGGGATGTTCAAGAGAGGCTTGTGAAGTTGGTCGAGCTAGAGGAAGACATATTTATTGCAGGATTCCATCAGCAGGTGCAGAAGGAAAGAGAAACGGCCTACCATGACAAACATGTCAAGAAGAAAACGTTTAATCAAGGATATCTGGTCTTGGTATATGACAAAAACTTCATGAAGCATTCAGGGAAGTTCAGAACACATTGGTTTGGGTCATATGAGGTTTTCTATGTCACGAAAGGAGGATTTGTGTAGTTGAAGACTTTGAATGGAGAATGGAAGGAAGTTTTGGTGAACGGGAGTTGGTTAAAATTGTATTATGACAACCAGCTGCCTCACAGCTCGCAGTAGAAGCAGACGAAGAAGGGTCTAGGTACTAGGTGCAATTGAAATTGGGTACTAGACACAGAAAAGACAATCTGCACACAATGGGGGAGGATAGAGCAGAAAGCATAGGCTGCTTTGCGTAGTCTGAAGTCGAAGAAAAACAAAAGGATCAGATTTGAAGTGCCTCGGGATGAGTCACATGTGATTTTTGGGGGCCTGTTGGCCCTTTGTTATGGAAGTAATCGAATATTAAGGAAGAAAAGATGAAATGTGAACTGCGCAGAAGACACGGTGACTGATACTAGGTCAAAGTTAGAAAAATAGCAGAAAAGATGGAACGAAGTAAGCGAAAGCAAGTCGTTGGATGAGAATATCAAGGATGACAGATCAACAAGGAAGATGGATTGGGAACAACTCAGCAAGCGAAAAAATCCACCAATGGATGCTTTGGAGCACCTCACGGAAAGGAAGGAAAGATAGGCTGGCAAAGCCCGGAAAACATGGGTCAAGTTGACCTAGGGTTTTAGACACTTAGGGTTTTGGTATCTAGGGTTTTGACACCTAGGTTTTAGCCTAAGGCTATCGGTGAGCCATTGTAATGTATAAATAAATCTCAAGAGGACCTGACAGGGCTTGGTCGTTTGTTCAGTGTTAGTTGATGTATGCAGTGTGATTTTTGTTAATGTGAGAGATAAGTTTTGTGCCATGAGAGAATTATGTATTGTAAGATCTTCAGTTGGGTGTGAATATCGACCCTGGAGCTGGGTGCATAGGGAAAGGACATAGAGAGAAGGGAGAAAGAGAGAATATCTGCTAGCTAAGAGTGCATATAGAGCTGTAAGCTTTCACCTAATGTATTATAAAGCATAGTTTTGTGGACATAGCCCTAGGGAGAGGGTGAACCACATATATCTTGTGTTGTGTATGATTGATTTTTTTTCTTTACTTCTGTTACTTTGATGATATTAGTATATTAGATCTGAAATATAACTGTGCAAAGTAAGTCCAAGCTGGTAAATGATATCTAGATGTCATTTTGTTCTTGTATTGAATCCACCTTGTATTTCCTCTAGTTGTAGACACCTATGTCCTGCAACCCCCTATAGCTACTTCAGGTAAGACTGCATCTGCTTTGCAGGTGTTGCTGAAAGGGCCAGTAGTTAGGGCTTGTTGGTGCACTATTAGAGATGAATGATGGGTCTTCCCTTGTGCCAACAGAGAGCGACTGTGTAATTTGAGTTGTCCAATTAACAATGCAGGGTTTGTCCATTGTAATAACAGAGGCAGTGACTAGATACCAAAAACCAACATGATTTTCACATGACCAACTAGGTGAGCCCTTAATGTTTTCGACAATACACAACCACCCAACAATAACCAAGTAGTAAACCTGACATGCCATGTTGGTCTTCTCTGTCAACCTTCAGACCTGTAGAGTTAATGGTTTTCTCTATGGCCAACACAGGGAAAGCTAGATACGAATCCCTTCAATGGTGAAACCTTCAAGACAAATGATGCATACACATAAAACACCACAACTTACTTCACGGACATGGTGATGAAAACCTGTGACATGAGAGGCTAAAACAGAGGATTGAGGCTCTAATTTGGCCTGGTAATGATACTTAAGACACGTAGGGTATAACCCTCCTGTCTCTCCAGTCAAGCAACCACAACGTTGAAGTGAAGACAGGGTTGAGAAAGAAAAAATTAACCCATCGCGCGACCTTTAGCGGGGAAAACAACCAATGCCCAAGTGGAAAACGCGTGATGACACAAGCGCTTCCAACCATTAAAACCCATAAAATCCAAAGACTGGATACAATGATACGAATGCGTGATGACAACCAACCACCCACCCAAGACCAAACAAAGACCCTCCAACTAAACCAAGAAGGATAACAGAGAGACCTTATGGATTCTAACACCCAGGATGACCAATAACACTATGACTTCAACATTATTGCAGAGAAAACCATCAACGCTTCATTTCAAAATCACAATTTTACACAATTGCAATACTTAAAGAAAGAAAAAATCAATACACCTGAGTCAATAATCATTTCATAACCAGAGCAGAATCATGAATGGCCAAAAAAGACATACCTGTAATCAAACACCTTAAAATGCGAGTTGGCTGAGCGGTTCCTCTCTGCTAAGAAATCTAAGCAAAACCACAACAACAAGGTTGAACAATAGCCTGACTAGGATGGAGACCAATGAAAGGAGTAAGGGTGATGTGCAGTAAGTGCACGTTGCCTCCACCCATAGTAAATTAATTCAATAGTACACGCCAGCCATTAATCTATCAACAATTCATTTAAACCATGCATTGGAAATTGCATCTATTACTTGTCAAACGTGCCACCCACATCATACCTTCCATTTCCATCTTGACCATATTACATATCAACTATATAATCCCATAAACCATGTATCGAATTATCACCAATAGCGCGATCCAAATCAACTTGTGCCATAACATAATCACCATGCATATCAACTATATAATTCAAAAAAATTGCATAGCTATTAACTTAATAGCTAGGATAACAACAATCCATTAAAAATCGATGCATGTAGTATAATATATAACATAGTTTAAATTCTTCCCTTTGCATTTGTTGCATTTCTTTTCATTTCTTTCTAATTTCTTGTCTATATTATTTGCTAACATGTTTATTGTGCAGGTCTCCTAGCAATAGATCCCAATAACCGATAGCAGTGATAACAAAGATAACATAGGCCATTATAAAATAAACTTGAACCTAAAGCAACAGAAAACACAGAGCATGCTTTCTTAATCACCAATAAACCAAGATCATAACAACATGTAAGAAATGTTGAACAGTAGCACAACATCAAATAACCACCAGACCTGATCTCCAATCTACAAGGGGGTCCCACCTACTAGTATTATTTAGCTTTAATAATAATAGGCTTTAGCAACACTTTACGGGCAGAACTCTGTTGCGATTTTAATCGTCAACAAACTGGTGACTCCACAGGGAAATTTATTTTCAACAAATTTAGAACTCAGAACTCATGGTTTCGCGGAGAAAAAACAACATGTCAAGAAGATATAATCATGAAGATTATGCAACAGGGGGAAGTGAGCGGATTTAATGGAAAGGTGACCAGGAATTTGGGAATAATTCATGAAAAATGTTAAGTATGAGGGGTTTTTAACCACTGTATGCATAATCATTCGATCAGAATCTTCTCTCAACTTTGAGGAGAATTTGTTTTTAGACTTGCTCTTAAAATCTCAATGGATGAAGAAATGACAAGAAGAAGCAGGAGATAACCAATTCTTTACAAGACAACAGTGGAAATATATAACAATTTCAAGGGTCCTTCAGAGGAGAAATCATAACAACTGTTTAAGCTTGATTGTTATTGAATAACAATGCTTTGCAGGAGTGTCACTGTGGTAGAATCGATCCAACATCCTATCTTGATCAAATTAACTAAAAGATGATAGGAAACAAAATCACGGCAGAAGCAAAATTGTAGAAATTAAAACAACAATGGGTAAAATCATGAATCTAGGTAACACTTTCGTGACAATCGGGTCTTCAAAATTTCTAGTGGCAATTTTTCGGCTGAAAAGGAATTTTTTCAGCCGAAAAGTTTCACGTCAAATTTAACGGTGCCCTCGAAATTCGTGTACAATGTTTTTTGGATGAATTATTTTCCCGTGGTAAGAATATTTTGGCCGAAAGACTTTTCGGCCAAAACGTTTATTTTTAACGGATTCCGTTAAAAACTAGGTTTCAGCCGAAAGAATATTTCGACCGAAAACTTGAAAATGGGACTGTTTTCAGGAAACTGCAAATTCTCTCCATCTTACTTCATCTTTGGAAGTAGCGGACTCCTACAAATACTCAGAATTTAGTTTCAGAATTGATACCAACATTTTTAAAATTGAATCTACTTTCATTGGGTATAATTTGTTTTCATTTTCATTGTTTTTATCTA
>JZKD02S1333670.1:653203-676894 GCA_000966675.3 Picea glauca | reverse complement strand
TGTTGAATAAGACTGGGATCAAAACCACGAAGATCCTCATAAGACCAAGCAAGAATATTTTGAAGATCCTCATAAGACAGACCTCATCTCTTCTTTATCAGAACATTGGACATTTATTTTAACATTCGTTGAAGATTCAGGTGTCCTAAATTTCATAGATGATTTTAGGGGCTAAATTTTGCAAATGGGATAATTTTCCATGGTTTTTTTCCAAAAAACGATTCGCCAATTTCTATTTTTTCTAAAAATGATTCGCCCAAATTCACTAGAATAAAATTATTTTACCTTAAAAATCGCCAAAAAATTATAGAAAGTATATAAAATCCTTAGAATTTTGAATATTTTTACAAAACTATCGCTATAAATTTTACATTTTCCATATTAAGGACTAGTAATATTAGCCCATGTTTCTACATTTTAATATAAATTTCCATCCTTAAAATCACCCCTTGTCCTAATGTTCATGGAGATGGTTTCAACCACCTTCTTTCGTAACTCCTCTTCTTTTTGTTTTTCTTTATTGCCTATATCACTCTATGTAAACAAACTCTCAAGAGGAGTCAAGCCCTCAGGGATTTTATTGTTTTCTATGGATATAATCTCCTCGGGCTTAAAAGGTTCATCTTGAATGAAAGCACAAATGCTCTCATTGTTAGGGAGGGCATGCCAAGATTCTACATTGTCAAGGATGTACGGATGATATAGAGACTGAAAATAACAATCAGGCCTATGAGGTAAAAGTTATCGATTAGGAGAAGCTGCAAAGATAGCCAACCGACTAGCCATTGAATTCAACTCCCTATTAACATGAGTAATGTTGAAGGATAAAAGGTTTGAGATTTGCGCCCAAACAGTTTGGGAGTATTGTTCCATCAACTTCTTGCTAGGAGCACACATTTTTCGTATCGAGTTCACAACAAGCCCATAATCTTCGGAAAATGAAAGGTGACCGCAACCAAGATTAAGAGCATTTTCAATGCCTAATAATAAAGCTTCGAACTTAGTGACATTGTTTGAACAAGCAAACTCTAACCTGTAAGACAGATTAGGAATTCTTCCTGCAGGGGAAACCAAGATAATTCCAACCCCATTTCCTTCATTAGAGATTGAACCATCAAAGTGCATATGCTACATATTATCATCTAAATTGATTCTCTCCAAAGGAATGTTATCCTCTTCAACAAAGATGGAATACACTCCCAAGTCCTCTTCGATATAGTTTACGCTAGACTGCGGAACACTCTCTATGTAGGGAAAAATTCTTCCTTCTCTAAGGACTATAATGTTCTTACCATTCCAAGGAACAGATAAATGTGTCCTGCTGAGTGAGAGGTATCCACCTATTAAGGCTTGCCAATCCCTTCCCAAGATAATTGAGTAATTTCTTACAGGCATATCAATTACCTGAATGCTGAGGGTTGTTCTTATCTCAGGATGAGCACATAAAACCAAGGTCATATCCTTAATCTTGCCTATGCTTGTTTGTTGTAGACTATTATAAGAGAGCATACTTCTGGTGTTTTCATTTGTACAAGAAAATCCTAGCTCTTCCATAATAAACTTCAGCATCACACTTGGGCCTGAACCACCATCAATGAGGCAACAATGGGAAATTGTATCCATAATCTTTACAGAAATATAAAAAGGGGGATTTTGTATAGGGTATCTAAATTTATGTACACTTACTTTATTTACAGAAGAATCCTCTTTGTTTACCTCTTTGGAAAGATTGGCTACAACGAAAGCTTTTCCTTCCATGAATTGTTTCAGATGCATCTATTGTTCAGGGACGACAACCATGTCTAGAAGGGTTGCATCTGCTTTGATGTTGGCCAACTGATTCAAGATATTGTATTTGGAAGAGGGGAGAGGAGGAGTGATTCCTTGACTCTCAGGAACCTTAGGACCCTGGGGAGTGGCATCGGTTGAGGATGAGCTCAGGCTAGAAGAGTTGTGGGGAGAATCAAGTTTTCCCTTGGGAGCATAATCTTTGTTCCTAGTATTGATGACCATGACATTCTCTGGCTCTACAAAATATAGGACAATGATAGTAGATTCTAGTATTTTACCAAAGATCTTATCTTTGGCACTCTTCTTTACCTCACATGTGTTTTCCTCATGGTGTTCCTCGCAAAATTTACACCAACTCCAAGGCAGGATAGCTTTAGGATGAAAATTGTTTTCAACTGGATTTCTAAAGGGGGGTGCAGAAGAGGATGAAGCTCCAGGGGTGAGAGGGGAGACAGTACCCTTCCGCTCAAACACTATCATATGGTTGTTCATATCTTGTACTAGCTGCAAGAGGGCGGACATGTACGTTTGTCTAACTGATTCTCCCTGGGGAAGACCAATTCTTTCAAGTTGTTCTTCATACTCTAAACATGTATGCAGAGTGGAACTGAGATTATCAATGGATTTTTCTTCAATCCTATGACAGTAGGGGGGAGTCAATGCGTTGTAGTAATGCATGAAAGAGGCTTGGTTCTAAGGGCAAATGAGTTCAGGGATTTGATTGTATAACTTGGTGAAACTCAAGTTGAAAGACTTGATGGTCTCACCATCCTTATAGGTGATGTTATTGTACTCCCTTAACTTCTTGGCTAGACTTTTAGATTGCCCATAAGTGGATTGAAACCAATATATTAAATCCTCCCAAGTAGACATAATCTTAGGAGGAAGGTCAAAGAAGTCGGTCACAACCTTCCCTTCCAAGGAATTGACGAACAATCACATGCAAGTGTCGTTATCGTTGGCCCCTATGTTATGAAAATAATTAGAAAATTCCACGAGGTGTTTGTTTGTAGTGACAATGTTATTTCCTAAAAACCTATGCAAGTGTTCCTTAAATTTTGGAAGTGGATGAGTAGCAGGTGCTAGGTTAAGAGGAGAGGACACATGCCATGGTGTGGTTGTGGGGTCTTCTTTGAACAGAAAAATCCCATACTTTTTAATGACTTTTGTGGGGTTTGTGGTAGATTATACAGGGATATGGTGGATATATAAGCTACCAATCACTGATGAAGATGAATATTGAGAAGATGGAGCACTTCCAGTGCCACCAGAGCCACCACTAGATGCCATTCTGTGGATGATAGATGAGGGAAAGAAAGACGATCTAGATGAATCAGATAAATTCCTCCTTAGAGCACCTTGTTGGGAAGATAACACAATGTTTCTCCTTCCTATCTCAAGAATAGGATTGATTTCAGGTGACAAGCTTCTTCTTCTTCTAGAAGCACGAGAATCTAAGGACATGAAAGAAAGGCCAAAACTTGAAGAAACAAAAGGGTCACCGTTTATTTCTAGGCTTTCTATGTCTAGCTTCCAATTGTTCTTGAGCACTAATATCTCGTTCAATTGCTTCCCAAGAATGGTTAATCTTAGCACGGATGTTGGCAGTGTCTAAGATGGTATTAAACAAATTTAAAGCAATGTTGGTCTGATCTTTAAGACCAGGCTCAAAGTTGGGTTGCCTTGTAATAGGAACAATCATTAAGAATAAAACAGTCAAAGAATCAACATCAGAAAAAGAAATATGTATCGATGAAAATTGAGTATAAAAATTAACCAGAGAGATATCGAAGATCTCCCCAGTATGGTCACAAAATAAATGTTGAGGAAAAGATATGAAATGATCTTACTCAAGCATTTTCAGACTCTGCTTGGATAAAGAAAAGTAGACAAGAATATCACCCTATGTTTATAGCCAACAAAAATAACATCCTAACTCACAAGTATTAATTACGAGTGCTTAGGCTAGTCTTTTATCAATGAAAAGCTTGCTTGAAATTTACTTTTTATGTAATTTTTTGAACATATCAGTTGCTGAAATAAATGTAAATATAGAAGTAAAGTCACCAAGATGATAATCAAGACAGATGAGACATAAAGAAATCCTTTATTTCATTCAAATTCACCAAAGAGTCATTTTCTTTACAAAATCTCATGCAGAAATTTTGGACCAAAGTCAAACTTAGACATCCCTGATGGAACATACAAAAGGACCTCTGACAGAAAAACAAAACTGAACTCTAAAAGTTGGATCAACTTGCCACATATTGCTGCCCACTCGACTCTGCACAATAGCCTTTGTCAGTCATGAAAACTAATTCACAAACATACAAGTCTACACAGACTATCAAAGATAGATCAACACCTCTGAAAAACAAGTGTTTGAATGATGTAATTTAACCATGAATATTGTTGTCTATAATAAGGCCTTGCTATCATAAAAGATAATTAGGCTTGTGATGAATAAATGAATGAATGAAAATAGAACTATCTCAACATAACTCAAAGAGAAAACCTTAGTATGCTTCTACTTCTATCTTCCTCTTGTTCCTCCCTTTCCTTTTGCCTTTAAGCAAATCACAATTGGTTGAGTTAGTTGAACGGCCTCGTTAGTTAAGTTAATTAAAAGACTCAACCAACTTTAGTTAGGGGGAAAAGTAATAATCATAATAAGGGTTATAAATAAATATTAGCTAATAGGTGGGACCCCTTGTGACTCCCTTTAGCTCATAAAAATCATAACATAACTATTTAGTTAAGAAAAACACACCTCCTTGTGACTCCCATCCACATATTCTCATTTGACAATTTAGCTCATGATATTTGAAATTATTTCCAAAAACATATTACTCATGTATCCAAAAATAAAACATGTTGTCCAAAGATTCTTGAAGTCAACTATCATCAACAATAGATAAAAATAAATACTCGAAAGCCATATTTCCCACTATGTGATGCAATCTTTCCTTGATTGTTGTTGTCATCCTTTGATTTTCTTGAATTTGCCTTTGGTTGCGCCGAGCCTTTAGGCCTAATCTCGTTGATCATGTGGGAATAATCATCCCTCAAATGCATCCGAGAAGACATGGATTTGTCAGAGCCATTGGAGGGTGAGGAAGGGGCAGCAGTGACTTTTCCTTTGTCAAGGGCATGGTGGGCCTCGGTTTTCAACCTTTTTCTAGCATGACAGGATTACATTGGTGAGTGGGGGGCAGCTTGGAAAATAGGGTTAATATGCAGAGGAGAAGGTAGGGATAAATTAGGCTAGCCACAATGTTAGGAGACTGTTGGGTGGACAGTCTCTTGCCATCCATCATTTCCAGGGACTTCAAGTTGCAATGAGACGTGAGGAGGCGCAGGGATACCGGGGGCTTGCAGAACTTGGAAAGGAGGCATTTCGGGCTTGGTTTGGACCACTCCTTACCCAATCCAATTGAAAAATACGGCCTGAAACAACTGGCCAAGCTTTTGTGAATCAATGTCAAAATGTATGGAGAACCTGGGCCTTCTCGGGCCTTTGTTCCAATTACCTCTCCCTATGTTTCCTCGGCCATGGCTACCTTGGCTGAAAAAAATCATTCCTTCATGCATGATCGATTAGCAAATAGTATTTTAAATAACCATACATGACAAATCTTAAAAATAAGAAATAGATTTGGCTCAGTGATGTATCAGACTCATGCAATCCAATCTGTACAAATTGTTTTAATGTTTATCAATGAGCAGGGGGGTGAATAAAGGGTCCTAGGATATGTGAGGGGTTTGTATTGAGAGAAACATGATATGATGAGGGGGGAAAAATACGATTATTGATCAAAGAAAACAACAATTAAATTCAATCCAAAGAAAACATCATTGTAGTTCAACCAAGACACTGCTACTGCCAATTGCTTCAACACATAATTTTTCTTGACTATAATCAATTTTAGAACATGGAGTGAAAAATGAATGTGGGAAAGCGATGGGGTTGTAATTAGCGAAAAGAGAAATAATGGCGGGGAATGAGAGCGGGTATTGTTCACAAAATTAATCAAGTAATCCATATAGTCATTCTGTTAAAAGGAGATACACCAACCAAATGATCATAACAATCACTGTGCATTAGCTAGTTCATTGTTCATAGTCAAATATCTAACACAGTTCCATCAACAAGATAGTATGCATTCCACAACAATATGTAAGGGAGTTTTGTTCCTTTTATTGATCCAATTTGCATCTTATAACAATTCTCGAATGTATAATAGTAACCATTTCCATTATGTTAATCATCAGAATCAGCCACTGCCCACACATTAATTCAATCATCAAATACACTCAAAATTCGTGTTTCAAAATTTACAATGAAGTCACATTGTCACTACAATCGGGCCTGTCATTTAAAATGCATGATATTCGTTAAACATACATAGTGGAAAACCAACCCAATAATCCATATTTGAATTGTAAAACCCTGAGTCATCATTTAAACAAACAAACAACAACCATCATTCCAACTCATGCTATGTTGTAGGAAACACAAAATAATTCAATCAACGCAAGTTTAATTCTGTGATTGTACAAGCTCAATTCAACACGACTCTAAATAATCAAAATGCTAGGCTATCCATCAAACACAACAAGGCAACAACATCATGCCTAAATTCATAAAACAAATAATCAAATTGCAAAAAAGTCGTGCTTAAACTCTGTGACTATCTCTGAGTGTGGAACCCAAAATTATCCATATCATACACAGTGGGAAGCCACCCAAAACACCACGATGCAACATTCCCATTTTACAATTCCAAACACACAGTCAAAGTATTTAACTCAACCCATCGTGTCGAGCTATCAATCTAATACAATATTGCTTCAAATTAATCAAACTGCAATAAACCAAGTTGTGTAAAACTCAGGTTCATCCCTAAAGATGGAACCAAATAATGACGTAGTGTCGCACCCGCAGGCACGCCTACTCATAGGATCTTCTCTTTCCTCGGCCCGAATAACACTAACCGATCCTTTTATTTCCCTATTGGGAAATCTGCACCCACAGATCTCTTTGCGTGACTCCCCCTCTCTTTACTTATCGAGGAATCATACTTCACAACCTTGCGAGGTCAGTGATCGAGCATAGGAATCTCGAATCTCTGAGACCTGATATGAGTCAATGCTGACACTTCCATTCATTTGTTGGGACTTTCTCTATCGAGATCTCGACACTCACGATGTCGAGCAACTCGGTTCTCCGACTCCCGAGTCTCGATATGCCGAAACTCCGATGAGCTTGCGGCTTTGACTTTTCAACGGTCCCGTCACCTCGTTGGGATTTCGAACTTCGCGGGATCGCGAATCCTGATGTCCAATGTTTCGGGAATTTACTTTTCCCGAACCCCGATACAGTGTGCTACATGTCCACCACCAACTCCTGTGGCCCCACATTGTACTTGTAGCCATCGGGCTATCGCGTATCGCGATTTCACGATTCCCATTACCAAATCTTTGATTCCTTTTTTACGAAATCCCGATAGGCGATTTCACGAATAATCCAACGCCCCTGGCTGGCTTGGATCAACGACTCTTCCCCTTTTAAGCTTTAAACACTATGGGAATATCTGTAATATCCCCTTGCACCCCCGCGAGATCCAACGGCTCACGGTGATTCGCTGATTTTCCCTGGAAGATATTGATCGTCCGTTCTTCCTTATGCAATCCACGAAATGACTAAGTGTTCTTCCACAGAACTTATCCACCTATGTGCAAACTTGCGACGCTTCTTCCCAACCTTCAAGGCACAACTTTTCTATGCTATCCTTCAACAAATTCGAAGGTCCTATCCCTCCTGAGATTTTCCCCACGACCTCAAGTCCTTCAAGAAAACTCTTGCACGCACTCCTTGTGGCAAACCTTCAACAACGTCGAAGTGTTGAAGTCACTTGACTCTGTGCACACCTGCAGCAACAGTCTGTCAAATGCTTCACTCAGGTTCATAACCCTGAGACTTTTACCTGGCCTGCGCACTCCTTGCATGGCTCTTGTGCCCAACTGCACTTCTGTATGAATGAGAACAAAAACTATCTCTATCTGAACCCTCTGTCAACGCACTCCTTGCGGACACTTCAACTGCATTCCTTGCAGGAATTCTCTGGCTCAAATAGAGAAACAATTGAAACTCACTCCATATCCCTCTCAAACTTCAATTCATACATGAAATCACATACACAACATATAAAAGCAAATGTATAACAGGAAGCAAACGTTCATGAGCCTATCATTTAGCACCAATACACAGAGAACAACACAAACCATGAATTTGAATCAAAGCTTTCTATTAATTCAAATGTCTGTACATGGGTGTTTTTACACAACTCTCTGCTTCTTCTTGCTCCAAATGCTTCATAATAATGTTACAATGCACAATGAGGGTGTCTATATCCCGTTTCCCTCTTACGCTCTACAACTGTCTAGTCTAGAATTAAATTCTATCTACTTTACATTAACTATTTTAAATGTCGTCTACCTACTAAGGATGAGAGCTATCCGCTCAAGGTCCATTTACAAGTGCGCCTCATCTTAATGGCTCATTTAATATTTGCGCAACAATTCCAAAGTGCTTTCAAATTTGTGTTGGCTTGTCCATCTATCCTCTACTTCCGCGTTGGCTCACTTGATGTGTTGGCGATGCTCCTGCATCAAATAACCATAATGCATATAGTGGATGGAATTGCTACAATCATCCCAGTTGCAATAACCATTTTTCCCCAAAAAAAATCATAGTTACAATGACCATTTATTCGTGGTGTAGGAACACCACATATTCATTATGTGCGAACATCATTAAACAATTGTAACCAATGTCGATTTAAACATCCAATAATCTTTAGTGCAAAAAGACAATGACTTTGTATCAACCAATCAACCAATTCAATACTAAGCCTATACTTGGACTGTCGTAACAATCAACAACCGACCTAACATGTTGTGGTAACCACACATACCCATGTATCGACATGGAGCGAGGTTATGACCTTCTTAATTAAACAATATTGGGTTATCAAACACAAGGAGAGCGACTGTGTAATTTGAACTGTCCAATTAACAATGTAGGGTTTGTCCATTGTAATAACACAAGCAGTGACTAGATACCAAAAACCAACACGATTGTCACATGACCAACTGGGTGAGCCTATACTCAATTTTGTCAACAATACACAACCACCCAACAATAACCAAGTAGTAAACCCGACAGGCCACGCCGGTCTTCTCTATCAACCTTCAGACCTGTAGAGTTAGGGGTTTGATCTATGGACAACACAGGGAAAGCTAGAGTCGACTCCCTTCAATGGTGAGACCTCCGAGACAAATGACGCATACATAGAGAACACCACAACTTACTTCGCGGACATGGTGACGAAAACCTGTGACATGAGAGGCTATAACAGAGGAGTGAGGCTCTAATTGGGCCTGGTAATGATACTTAAGACACACAGGGTACAACCCTCATGTCTCTCCAGTCAATCAACAACAACGCTGAAGTGAAGACAAGGCTGAGAAATAAAAAAATAACCCACCGCATGACCTTTAGCAAGGAAAACAACCAATGCCCAAGTGGACAACACACGGTGATACAAGCGCTTCCAACCATTAAAACCGATAAAATCCAAAGACCGGATACAACGATACGAATGCGTGAAGATAGCCAGCCACCCAAGACCAAACAAATACCCTCCAACTAAACCAGCAAGGATAACAGAGAGCCCTTATGGCTGCTAACACCCAGGATGACCAATAACACTATGACTTCAACATTATTGCAAAGAAAACCATCAATGCTTCATTCCAAAATCACAATTTTACACAGTTGAAATACTTAAAGAAAGCACAAACCAATACACCTGAGTCAATAATCATTTCATAACCAGAGTAGACTCATGAATGGCCAAAAAATACATACCTTTAATCAAACACCTTAAAGCGCGAGTTGGTCGAGTGATTCCTCTCTGCTAAGAAATCAGAGCATAACCACAGCAACAAGGTTGAAAAATAACCCGACTAGGGTGGCGACCAATGGAAGGAGTAAGGGTGACATGCAGTAAATGCACGTCGCCTCCACCCACAGTCAATTAATTCAATAGTACACGCCGACCATTAATCTATCAACAATTCATTTAAACCATGCATTGGAAATTGCATCTATTACTTGTCAAATGCGCCACCCACATCATACCTTCCATTTCCAACTTGAAAATATTACATATCAACTATATAATCCCATAAACCATGTATCGAATTATCACCAATAGCATGATCCACATCAACTTTTTCCATAACATAATCACCATGCATATCAACTATATAACTCAAAAAAATTGCATAGCTATTAAATTAATAGCTAGGATAACAACAATCCATTAAAAATCAATGCATGTAGTATAGTATATAGCACAGTTTAAATTCTTCCCTTTGCATTTGTTGCATTGCATTTCATTTCTTTCCAATTGCTTGTATGTATTATTTGCTAACATGTTTATTGTGCAGGTCTCCTAGCAATAGATCCCAATAACTGATAGCAGTGATAACAAGGATAACATAGGCCATTGTAAAATAAAATTCAACCTAAAGCAACAAAAAACACAGAGCATGCTTTCTTAATCGCCAATAAACCAAGATCATAACACCATGTAAGAAATGTCGAATAGTAGCACAACATCAAATAAGCACCAGACCTGATCTCCAATCTACAAGGGGGTCCTACCTACTAGTATTATTTAGCTTTAATAATAATAGGCTTTAGCAACACTTTGCGGGAAGAACTCCGTTGTGATTTTAATCTTCAACACACTAGAGGTCACCTATCCTCTTCTATGTGTCCCCTGCCATGTGGCAATTTTCCTATACATCTACCCTTGTTGACATGTCCCCTAATACATCATGCCCATGTGGCACACTAACTCTATAGGTCAACATGGAAACCTTTCCACTCATGGCCCCTTTCAAGAGGAAATGCCAGTTTGATGGATCAGATGGTGGGTGATTGACCCGATCAATGGTCTGAATCACCGCGACTCCCCAAAATGCATGATCTTTAATAATCCACTAGGCCCGATAGATTTAACAGCCCATATCTATTCCCTCGTAGATCGACGACTCTCGTCCTCTTTTATTTCACACTCGCAGACTTAATTAATCGAGACATCACATAGTCGATACCCTCAGTCCTTCCCATAGCCCGTATCTCGCAAGGCTTGCAACCTCACACCCTTGGTCTCAATTTGTTACCACGCCTTATGTTTTTCCCATAGCCCTTGACATGCAAGCCTATCAGACTGGATTTTTTGGACTTATCCATTGGAGACTACTCCCATGAGCCTTCTCTTTGCGAGCTCTAGCTGCAAGCCTATTCCCATAGACCTAACCTTGCGAGTTTCATCTTGCGAGCCTCCTCCTGACCATTGATCTCTGATGAATAGTCAAGATCATTTATCATGCCCAATGAACGGTCGAGATTTATTCTTGATACTTTGGAAAATTTGCTCAATTCCTTCCTTAATTTATTAAATACTTGGGAATCCTGATAATTCACGGTTCTAGTTATATGGGTTCCACATGGTATAGGTTCCCACGGTAAGGGTCCACCCTCACGGTTCCACCAAGAGGTTCCAAATTTAAACTCTGTGCCCATGGAATTTCAAAATAAAAAGGGGACTTCATCCTTCCACAAGATCTACCATCTCGCATGTTGGGATTTACACCCTATGGAATTTCCATAAGAGGATCAAAGGAAAACCCATTCCTGATCTTCCATACTAAATTCCCAGAGATTGAACAAGGCAAGCCCTATGCATAGAGCTTAGCTATTTCCAAGACTTAAAAGATGCAAGAATTTGTGGGGAAGTCATAGACTTCCCAAGTGAATAAAATCTTCACTTCAATCTTTCATTTCTCATAGATTTTAATCAAGAAGCCTAGTTCCTCTGCATATACATTCAGAGGGAGATAAATCATCATGGAAAATCTTCCAACTTACAAGAGATTACTCCATCAAGCATTTCATGCATATTCTCAGAGATGGGTTCTCAGCCATAGGAATTTATAGCTTATCAATTCATGAAACCTACCAAGAAATGAATTATTGGGATTTCAAGAGGCATAACACATATATTCCTTCTATTCTTTCAAATTTTAGAAAGATAATAATACTTAGTAAGGAAACCCATGCATGAAAATAACAAGGTCATGCACAGTCAATCATCTACTCCTAAACTCTATTCACAATTCATATAGTTCCATGATTGCACAAGCACATAAATAATGTAAATGGAAGAAGCATCAAACCCATTTAACATGCCAATGTGCTTATCTATTTAGAAATTTAATGGTTGGGAAACTGACTGAGGGTGAGTGCTTCTCCACCCAACTGTAGGCTCTGTTGCACTTATATTTTCTACAAAAGGCCACCCCTATGCTAGGCCATGATACCACCAGGAAAAAATTGATTTCTCTAAGAAGACTTTGGGTTAGGTGTGAAGGTTCACTGACATCCATAGCAAGAAACCCTCTACCCATTGAGACTAGGGCCACCATGAATCTCTCAAATGCTCTCCTAGTTGGATACAACTTCACAAGGGAGTCCCTTTACTTCCTTGACAGTCACTTAGTTCCCTCCCTGCTCAGTTCCAATTCATATCCCAAAAAACATCATATATGCAACCCTCTATGCTCAAGTTAGGTCTACATTTTTCTTTGCTCGATTCCAATAGCCAAACTCACCTTTAGACTCTATCTCCATTCTTTCTACTCTCCTCATTCACAACGCATCTGCTTCCTTCTCTGGAAAGTTCCTCTTCTCCCCCTGGTTCCCTCTCTTTCTTCTATCAGAATCCTCCAAACGTTATCCCCCAAAATAAGGTGGTACTTTTCAATAATTCTGGCTAACAATCCCTAGTTGATCTAGCCATCCCCCTCGTACCTTCATGAAGGCGCGTATGACTGCTCAACCACCAGGCCTCTCCACACTAACTAAATTATTTGGATATGTAAAGAAAAAACCAAGCAATATACTTCAAATGGATTAATGCGCTAAGGATCTCTTAAGTGAAGGTTAACTTTTAGGGTTGGTAAGGTAATCCCCAATCCCCTCACCAGTTTTCTCTCATGGTAATATGGTATGTACCTATGCTCCACACCTCAATCAATTTTTTTTCCTTTCTTCATTAAATAAAAACACATTTACATTGCATGTAAATTTCCAGATATCCATGCCGTGACTCACAACAATATTAATTCATAATTACAAAACTGGGAAAAATAAGGTGTTACATAAATGTCATTCTCATGAAGCTCCACCGACATGTCCAGTTGTCACCAAGCCTATGCACCTCTCATAATCTGAAATGGGACTTGTGTTTTCTAGGATCATCGTCCCTCCCTCCATTATTCCTCTCCCTGAAGTTTTTTCTCCTTTTTTTCATCGGTGTTCCCCCTCCCCCTACTTCCCTAGCAAAAGATCCCCCTCCCTCTTGCACCTTTCCCTCCCCACCTTTTCCCCCCTCAGCTAGCTCCATGAAAAGTAGTTACTCCAAGCCACTCCTAAAATTAGATTATCTAATATAGTCAAAGGTGAAACACATGGAAGAGGTGGCCATTAAGGGAGGCTTTTCATTGGATAAGTAGTCATGCACTCAGGTGGGATGGAATTCATGCCTCTCTTTAGCACAAATTAAAGCAAGAAATAATATTAGAATAAAAAAACAATACGCCATAGTGTGGGGCCTTAGAGAAAGAAAATCCTAGGAGAGGGTTTCTTGATGATTTTTCTCTCTTGCAATGCTTGAGAGGTCGAGGGTTCCTCAAAAATTATATCCCTCAAAGGGATTTTACAATCCTTTGATCTAGATGTTATAATGATCCAGGAAACCATGTGTATAGGGGTGAAGAACACAAAATCCTTTTGATCATGGCTAAAAGAGTGGTCGTTCATTACAATTGATTGACACAATGGGTTTATCAGGGGGGTTGCTAATGACAATGAATTGTAATTTAAGGGTCCTTTCATATTTTTCAATCCCTTCTGGTATTGTGGAGAACTTGGAAGATCACCACCTTGTCACTTATTTTAGATTGGTCAACTTGTATGGAACTTACACTGAAAAAAGAACCTTTTGGGAAGGTCTTGTTTCTTTTGGGTCCCTTTCTTCCTCCAACATCATTCTAGGCAAAGATCGTAACTTTACTATCTCAGTTCAGGAAGTATGTGGAGCCCACCCCCAAAGGGATCCATTAGAGGGTTTATTTGCCCATATGATAGAAGAGGAACACCTGGTTGATGTGGAGCCCCAAAAACTGATTCCCACTTGGAGGAATGGAAGAAAAGGGGGAAATTTTGTGGGAAAATGCCTTGATAGATTCCTTATCTCTAAAGCTTTAGTGGAGAATCCTTGGCAGATAAAGTCTTGGGTCTCCTTGGGGGGAATGTCAAACCATTTTCCCATTGTGATGAAGATAGATAATAAATCATCAAAGGCTCCTTCCATGTTGAAATTTAACCATTCATGGATCCTAGAGGAAGACTACAAAAGGTTGGTCTCTTCTCTCTGGACCCATCTGGAGGAGGACTCTAGGAGTTCCTTCAAGTAGAAATTTGCAGAAAATCTAGGAAAGGTAAAAAAAGATACCAAAGAATGGGATTTTTCTTTCAATAATAAAGCCCAATCCCTCCTTCAAGAAGCTAAATCAAAGATTGACTACCCCCTAGTGGAAAAACCGACAAGCTCTCTCTCTCTCTCTGTAAATGAAGAGAGTTTCCTAAAATCTCTAATGGTCAAGATACAAGAATTATTGGCCAACAAAGAAACCATGTGGTTCCTTAAGAGCAAGGTTGTCTAGCTAAAGGGGGGAGATGACAATACCAAATTTTTCCACAGGTACACAAACTACTAGAAAAACCTTAATTCCATTTGGTAAATCTCGGATCAAAATGGTTAGCTAGTCAATTCCTTTGAAGGAATTGTTGATGCGGGGAAGCACTTTTTCTCCAGCCTCTTTAAGGAACCAAGAGGATGCCCTATCAAAGAAATCCTAAAGGTGGCCAACATTTTCCCTAGGTCCTTTAATGAGGAGATGAATTAGTCTCTTCAAGTGGAGGTATTAAAAAGTGAAATTTTAGCCACCCTTAATTCTCTTCAAAAGGTAAAAGCTCGTGTTTGGATGGCCTCTCAATAGTATTTTATCTGGTTTTTTATGACCTTATCAAAGTCGATCTACTGAAGGTGGTTTTGGAGTCACAATGCTCTAGTAAAATCCTTGGTTCCTTCAACACAACTTATCTGGCTCTCATTCTGAAACCAAAAAAAAAAACAAAAAACAATTTTAAGTATTTCAAGGACTTCAGACCTATATCCTGTTGTAATGTCATATACAAACTTATTTCCAAGATAATTTATAATACACTTAAGCCTTTCTTCAATGAAATAATCTCCAAAGAACAATTTGGCTTTTATTTAAGCAACAAATTCATGATGTGGTAGCCCTAGCCGAAGAATCTCTACATTCAATCAAGACTCAAAAGATTCCTTCAATTGTGTTGAAGTTGGATCTCTCGAAAGCTTATGATAAATCTAGTTGGGTATTTCTTAGTTCTCTAATTCAAATGGGTTTGAATCTGGCTAGTATCAATTGGATAATGGGTTGCATAGAGTTGGTTTCCTTTGATGTCGTTATAAATGGTTCAACTTCTAAATTTTTTCGTCCATCTAGAGGAATCAGACAAGGTTTCCCTCTATCTACGTTCCTCTTCCTTATAACTACAGAAGGTTTAAGCAGAATTATATGCAATGCTAGGAGAAGTGACTTGCTAAAAGGAGTCAAAATCACCCCTTCTGAAATACTCTCTGATTTGTTGTTTGTTGACGATGTCCTTCTCTTTGGTGCAAGATCAACTTAATAATTCTAGGTTATTAAAGACATTATAGATTTATTTTGTTCATCTACATTAATGGAAATCAACATGGCCAAGTCCAATATCCTTTATATCTTTCCTATGAAAAATTTGCAGATGCATTTGGACATATTTTTTCCTTTCTCTCATAAGGGCATTGATGAGGGACTCAAATACCTGGGTTTCATGCAGAAAACTAATGCCTACTCCTGTGAGGAATGGATGTGGTTGTACAAAAAATTTGAAGCAAAAATTTCCCTATGGGTTCACCATTGGATGTCAAGGGGAGGGCGCCTAACTCTTATCCAATATGTTCTCAATAGCATCTCAGTATATTGGGAATCCATAGAAAAAATTCCTAAATGTATACTAATGAAAATAAAAAAAATCAACTTTATGTTTTTATGGTCAGGGAGAAAGAATGTTGAAGGTATTCCATTTTTCAAGTGGTCACACATCACCTAGCCTAAGGGCTTGGGAGGATGGGGGGTCAAAAATATATATTTTTGCAGTAGGGCTCTAGCAGCAAAGAGCCTCTGGAGGCTCATACATAATATAACGTTGTGGGGGAGGAGTTATGTGATCAAAGTACTTTGCATGTATGTCGATGGAGGAGTGGTTTTGATCTCAGTGCAAATCTGCTATAAATTGTTCAATAGTGTGGAAAACTCTCATGGAAGCATTTCCCCTAATTGGAGATTGGACAGTGTGACGAATTGGTAATGGTGGAATCTTAAGGATTGGGGCAGACTCATGGAAAGGCTCGGATGACGACTTTAAAATGTTTGAAGAACTAGTATCAATTATGCATAAAGAGAAAACAAAATCTCCCTTTGGGATGCAAAGACCCTCTATTTCGATAGGGTTGGTTGTACGGACTGGCTATTGGATTCAAATTTGAGTCTAGAGGATGGTCAAGTGTAAGAATGGATGAGGTATGTTGGAAATCTTTGGTCAAATTTCATTAGGTTACGCGAAGAGGAGGTTGATTCCTTGAGTTGGTTCTAGTTGAAGAGGCGCTCTCAAGAGAGTATCTGTGGTGGTGGGATAATGTTCAGAGTATGCACTCGCCTATGAAGACTAAAATTATTTTGTGGTTGGCCCTACAAGATAAAATCTTAACATGGAATAATGACCTTAGAAGGGGTGGGTTGGTCCCAATAGATGTGTGTTGTGTAGGCAAGAGGCTGAAACTACCCAGCATTTGTTTATCTCCTGCTCCTTCGCGACTCAGGTATGGTTTTTTGTAACATCAATTTTTAAAGCAAACTCTCACTCATTGGTTGACATTCTTGAAGACTAGCTTAAAATATTGGAGGAATGAAACTTCTGAAAAAGTCTATGGGTCTCTTCCCAACTTCTTTACTTATTTCAGATGGTGGTCTCGAAAGATGTGTTTTTTTCAAGATATATTTTGACATCTTATACATGTATTTAAATATAATATGTTTAGAAATAAGATAAATTGAAGTGTAAAACAAGTTTGTTTGGCCTATGCCCTTTGGATGGATCAACTACAACACAAAGACACCTTTACATATTTGTAAAGTACCTTTAAGAGACCTCACACACACCAAAATTGCTCCACATATTGAAGTGATAAGTTCCAAATTAGAACCTATCATTTCATCTTTAAAAGACTTTCTCATAAACACCATAAGTGCTCTACACATTGAAGTGATAAGTTTCATATTAAAACTTGTAGCTTCATCTTTAAAAGACCTTATCTTTAAAAGAAATTATCTTTAAAAGACCTTCTCAGAGACACCAAAACTGCTCCACACATTGAAGTGATCCCCCTATCGATTTTCTTACCAATTTGGAGTGCGCCTTTAGAAATTCCTAGTAAGTGCCTATGGATGGGAGATCCATTTACCCGAAAAATAGATATATAGCCAAAAAAAAAAATTGAAGTAGGTATCCTATAAATTCTTAGTAAGTGCCTATGGATGGGAGATCCATTTACCCAAAAAATAGATATATAACCCAAAAAAAATTGAAGTAGGTAATAAATCTTATTCTATCTTTGAGAGGGAAGTTTCAAAAGGTGAGCCGAAGAAGCCCATTTTCCATCGACCCTAAGTGCATATATGCAGGTGATATCATATTTTTATTTCATTCCATTCAAGAAAGGTAGAACCTCTAGTCAAAGCTCCATCAAATCTAGGACATACAACACCAGGCACACAAAACTACCGACCTTTGGACAATCGTCGACATTAACCATGTAGCATCTATTTAAGTGTTTTTGGATAAAAGTAGTTTTAAATTCATATAAACCTACCTGTAAAACCATTTTTTTTTAAATGTTCCAAGTGTGTTATCATAGGATCGAAAAAATTTGGCACTATTTGTGCAAATTGGTCGTGCTTAAGTTTTTTTTAAATTATATTAATCAATAAAAAAAATAATAATAAATATATTATAATTTTAACTTAATTAATTTAATAAACAAAAATAATAATTTTGAAAAAAGGTCAACTAATAATAATTGAGCTTGGTTGATCATGACAACATTTAAAAATTAAAAATGTTAGTGTGTTATCATAGGATTGAAAGTGCAAATCGATTATGCTTAAGTTTTTTTAAAGGCGTAGGATAAAGTACAAAGGGAATGGACCTTTGCTGACAACCCTTTTCCGGCGTTCAGACTCTCGTCGTCAATCACCTCCACTCTCCGGCCGGCTACTCATCCATACATGCCATACATGCCAAACATACCATCCATACATCCCCACCATCACTTCACCACCTACCTGTCCATACATCCACAAATCATCCATACATCCCCGCCATCAATTCACCACCCAAGCGTCCCACCTCGCACCTGAACCCGCTGTGTCGTCCTGTCCTGCCTTATCCTATTTCCTCCCGATGATTCTTTATTGGAATCTACAACAATGCAGGGTATTTGTGCCCAACATACTTGAAGCCATTGCAATAGCCACAGAGGTAATATCTATCCGTTCAATATAACTCTTTCATTTTTTTGGAAAACGTTGTCGGTATTTTTTTTCTTCCTGGGAATATAATCGATAGAAGGCAACATGCAACAATTAACCGATTATTTGTATCTTACATTGTTGTATTATCTGTTGGTTTGATATTTTTTGTATTAACTGTTGGTTTGATCTTCTTTGTATTATCTTCGAGGTTTCTTTTGTAAGGACTTGGATATATTCGTTTCCTTGATATTTGAACCTTCTCAATCTTCTTATATATCTACATAAATCTACAAACACAAAGAGGGCCGAGAAAAAAAAATTGAGATTACCCTGTAAATTTTTTATTTAGAAATGATTTTATAATTTTAATAATATTTTTTTTATGAAAAAATGAAATTAAGTGCATTTTTTTCATTAATTAATAGTATTTTTATTACTCACATGAACGAATGAAATTAACTGCAATTTTCTTCCATTAAATTAAATTCATAATTTAATTTAATGTATCTCCTATCTATTATTTTATCTCCTTACATGATATATTTTACATCTATTACTTGTAAAAAATAAACCAATAAATTAGCACCGAGATCAATTATTAATTCAAAGTATGACAGAAGAGTATTATGAGTATTCTACAATACAAATTTCCTCCGCAACAATTTTTTCGTCTCCCCTGCAGCATAACCAGAATCCCACGAGTTCACCTGCATGGTCACATGGAGTGACTTCTCCAAGAATGTGCTTGGGATGTGTGCATTTGGACCAAGTATTTCTCCCTTGAAGCTTGATCGTCCCCTTAAACTGTCTTCTTTTGACCATTTCCTCATCTGTCACATTGAGTTTTGGACATTCCTTTTATGGCAGCGTAGCAATTCCCCCAACTTTCCACAATAATGCCTTAGTTCTGGGCATAACTAACTCTTGTATCTGCTCCTGTGATGTCAATGTCTGTGCTAGTTCTGAGCTATTGGACAACTATAAATGCATATTTATGAGACTTATTCTATGGTAGATATCAGGGGTTGAATACACCTGAGGAGTATACCTTTTCAGCTGATTTTTTGATGGATGCATGAAGACCAACTCCATCATGCCTTACTTCACATGTCTATTTTATATATATACTTACTAGAATCACTCCCTGAAGTAGCTTGTCTCCCTTCTTCACCAGTATATATGCATAGCTCAGGTACTTTAGAACACTCTAAAATATTTTTCACAAGGTTGTTGTCTCCAAATGCTACCTCTTTTGCACCAGGAATCATTTGTAATCCAGTTGTAGATGCGCTATTTCTATGTGCTTGATGCCGAATTAACTTTGGAGTGCTTAGATCCCACGCTATGATTGATCCATCTTCAGACCCTCTGTTCCTGTAGCTTTTTCATATGAAACCTTTGATTTCATCCATTTGCATAGTTCAACACTACCAATAGTGGAGCCATACTACATTACTTGTTTAGTAACCCACTACTCCTCCTTGTTGTTGTGTCAAACTGTAACAATAAATTTGTTATGTGTGAAGTTTGATCACTTATGATCTGTTGTTGATCAATAGTTCGAACTTGCATCATCTCTTTTTTTGTTGTTCCCACTATCTATACATCACAGTTTCTAATTAAATATGAGCTTGTATCTGATGTACAGACTGTTTCTGAGCCATTTGGACTGTTGTAAATGCACATTGAAAAGATCAAATTGCTATGGATATATCTATGTCATATAGTACCTCAAAATCTTGGAATTTTCCTGCTAAAAATGATACTTTGTCCACTGTATTTGTTTGCAAATCCTACTGACATACAACTGGTTGTAGATTACCTTGCTACTAGACTGATGATCCTAGAAATAATATTTATAAAAACAACGCCTAATGGTTTGGAAATACCCCCTCTAACAAGCAAATCAAGGCACTGAATTCCAGTCTCTATTAAAATGCCTTTGTCTGTCTTAGAAATCAACCATTCAAAGTGGCAGCTTTACCCCAGCTTCAGAAGAAAGCAGTATTAACTTGTCTTATAGAGTGTGATCTGAAACAATTATGTTATCATATTGCTATAATCTTTTGGAGTAGTATCCCCCTTCTTTGGCTGCACCATTTCCAAGATCATCCAACATGCCACTATCTAGTGACACTAAGAACCTTATTGAAATGAAATACTTTCCCATAAGCATTCAAAGGATATATGCAGCATTCGGGATCTGGCATAATTCCTCCAATATTGACAAATCTTTGATTTGGATCAGCTATACCCACAACCACACGTCCTATTCTTGTCTACATGAGAGTTTGAGCATATGGAGGAATTCATTCATAGTGATTGCTTTACTCTAGGCTCACATAAAAAGTGCCTCCTTCAACATTTTCCCACGCATCCTATAGTGAAAATATCACCCAAATTTAGGCCTGTGCACATGGGTTATACACATTCCCCAAGCTATAAAGGATATCTCAAAATACCCATGTATTTTGATGGGTAACAATGGTCACTAACATGTGTGAAAGGATTGTCATGTTTGGAGAGGAGCATTCCCATTGGTGTAGTTGTGGGAGACCCCTTGCTACTCTTACCAGTCGATATGTGAGATTGAAATAAATTTGGAAAAAATAAAGCTAGCTGGAATTAAAGGATAAAGAAAAAGTGTTGGTCCTGGTGGAGGAGACCAAGGAAAAACAAAATTTAGTGAAAATACAAATACAAGAATTGGGAAATGTATGAGATATTAAGTAATCTCCAAACAAGCTTGCTTCTATTAATTATATGGGATAAACTTAGCATCCACAGTAGGCAAGAAATCTTTAATATCAACAATGGCTGTCTCATTTTCAAATGAGAGGCTTTGTTTGAGCTCATCCATCTATATACTAGAAGAGTTAGAAAATGGATGTTTTCTAGTTTGATCTATTACTATTTGGTACTTTGACACAACCATAATCTCTTTTAGTTATTCCGGTGAACATGAATGTAGTCTTATCTTTGACAACTTTGCTTTCTTTGGCTTAAGAATTCATGGAGCTAAAACACAACTGAGAAGGAAAGGATTACACTCTATACAAGAAGTTTCTCTTGATTCATGCCAGAAACACTGCCACCCAAGCAATTTTCAATAGTTGTATCAAATGCTTTGTCGATGCTCCTTTTTGTAGTTATAGCATTTGATCTCTTTGAATTTTCCTTCCAATTGCAACAAACTGGTTGTTTTTTGTCATTTCTTGTTCCATATCTTTTTGCCAAAATTTGTAAGAATGGATGTGGTTTTTGGGTGATTTCTTTGGTGGTCATTCTTGAATCTTGAGGTGTTATAGAATCAATGTTACATTTATTTTTATAGGAACTTTATCGTTGGGTTCAAAATATCACTTGTGGGCAATACAAATATGGGGAATTATCACAAAACTTAAAAGAATATAAAAATAGTCATTTGTTTTTCAAATTTTTAAACATTTAAAGCAACAACAACATCAAACAAACACATTGCTACATAAATATGAAAATAAAAATGATATATAAGATAGGCATAGGCTAAATTCCAAATGAAATGGAACTTTGTCGGTGGCCCTTTTCCAACGTCTGGACTCCCTTCGTTGATCACCTCCGCCCTTCGGCCGACTACCCATCCATACACCATCCATACATCATCCAAAAATCATCCATACATCCCCGCCATCAATTCACCACCTACGCATCTCACCTCGCACCTAAACCCGCTGTGTCGTCTCATTCCTCATTATCATAAGGCCTGATAGCTTTGATTTTCACATACCTACACTATGTCCAATTGAAGGAAGTCTTATTTGCTGCTTATGTCCCTTTCTATACGAGATATTGACAACATATCACCATTGTTTCTATCCTATCTATCCAACAAATAGATCTATGCAGGAATTAGTTCGTTCGATGCTTTAGATTCTTTACTCTGCTTCTAAACCATTTTTAGGACTCAAGGATACTCGGGGAGAAATCTGAACCAAACGCCATAAGATTATACTCAATAGAGAGGGGTATTAAACTCTGAACCGAATGCCACAAGATTATTCGATTTGTTTTTTCTGGCTATTGGACTCTGTCTCACACTATATATTGACTGAAATTTATATTACATACAGACCTACCTAAATCTAAAATAATTTAAGCAAATGTTACAACAATAATTTTGCTCCTATAAGCCTTCTTTCAAATATCAGATCGAATTCCTCAATGCATACCTGGTGTAAAGTAGGTGTCCAATCCAAAGTCAACAATATTGATGGGTGAAGAAGGAGACTTTGTTGCAAGAAGAATATTTCTTGGCTTCAGATCCCTGTGCAAAACCCCATTATCATGACAAGATTTCACTACTTCCATGAGATGCTTGAACAATCTTGCAGCATTGGGCTCAAAATATCTCCCTTGTTTCTGCAACTGGTCAAAAATCTCCCCACCATCACATTGTTGTTAGAAAAATAGGACCACGGAGCAATAAAATAAAACAAATGAAAAAACAAAACACAGAAGACACACAATACAAGAGAGACACAAATTTACATGGTTCACCCAGTGTGGGCTACGTCCACCAGAGAAATTTCCAGGTCCTTTCTTTATTATTATCCAACAAATTAAGGGATACAACCTACAGGAAAACTCGTTGTAACATCCTCTTCTTTCTCTCACAGTCTCCTCTCTCATAATACAATATTCACCACCATCCATAGCCGCGATACATTTCCCTCATAAAAGAGGGTTGCCTTCTAGGGAAAAAAACCCTAACATAATATCTACCGCTAGATCTGGGACCTTATAATGAATGGTCCAAATTTACAATGAAATTACAATATACTTTTACTAGGCAATTTTTTCTTTGGGGGCCCGCTTGCCCCCAGACCCCCTAGCTGGGGGGATAGGCCCCCCAGATCCCGCAGAGGGGGTACCCCCCCTCTGCACTGCCCCGCGTGGAAGAGTGTACATACTTCTGGGGTGTAAATACTTCATGGGGTATAAACACGGCTAAAAGCAAGGACCTCTGAATCAGGAAGATAATCAGGCTCCACAACCAACAAT
>JZKD02S1333670.1:629710-641781 GCA_000966675.3 Picea glauca | reverse complement strand
AGGTTTTTCAAGATTATAGAGTTTGGAAAAACACTTAAAAGAGAACTCTCTCAGTTCCTTTTTCGTAAAATAGTCTGGATGAGACTGAAAAAGAGATAAATTATCGCTCACCAGACGTGTACTTCAAATACTTTATCGAGCGTGAAAATAGCAAGGTCGCTTGGCGATCTTTTCATGTTTAGAGAGTCTGGAAAGAGCTTAAAGAGGACTCCAGGGGGGTTCCTTTTTCGTATAACCTTATTGAGCCCGAAAAAGTGATAAAAGTATGCTCGATCGAGTTCTCATGTATTTACGAGCGCAAGAATGGACAAAAACGACGCTCGAGGTTTTATGTAAAAAACCATAAAAAACAATCAAAAACACGCGATAACAAAGAAAAACATGTTTGTATCCCTGTATTTAATCATCAAAGTCATCACGCCTACAAGTCATTACACTCAACATGACATTAGGGATTAGGTTTAATCGATAAATAATCATAAAAACCCAAAATGATATAGTAAAAGTAAATAAAATGAGTAAATAGTCTTTTTTACCACACCATTTTACATTTCCACTATTGAGCTCAAAAAACCCCTCTTTTGCCCTCCAAGTTTGGTGTCAATTTGCGGGAGCTATGAGATACCATTCAGCTAGCTGTCTGCGACATTAAGGTAAGCTCTTCGTCCTTGACATTTTCATGGTTTAAATTTATAATTTCATTGGTTAAATTCTTAGTTTTGAGTTGAGTTTTCAATCCCTACATGCGCGCTGCAATTCTCGCAGGCGGGCCATACGGGGCCTGCGAGAATGAGGCGTTCTCTCAAGTGATCCTAAGGCCACCTATGAGGTTCTCACACTGTGCCCAAAGGGCACCTGCGAGAACCGCAAAGCCCAAATTTTTTTAAAATTTTTAGCCAATGAAAAATATCCTAAGCATGAAAAAAGTTAATAATCCTCTTATTGTGTTCCTTGTGCAGATAATTGGCCATCAACATGGTGTTAGAGTGGTGCGAAAGGGAACATGAAGAGGATAATACAATGGCCGAAAATAATCCACCTACCATAGCTTCTTTGAGAAATTGTGGGCTCTTGAAATACTTTCGCATCCTGGGTATGAGGGCCCAAGTTAGACTATTAGAGTATCTGGTTCGCATGTGGGACCCTGATCAACAGGTGTTTCAGGTGGGGGTCCACACACTGTCCTTAGACATTGATGAGATTTAATTTTTGACTGGATTGTGACGGAGAGGGTCTTATGTGAGTCTGACAGGTAGTAGAGGTGGTGGGCTAAAGATGAGTGAGTACTACAGTTTATACTGCGTTCTTGAGGCTGAGAGACAAAAAGGAAAAGTAGCTATCTGGGGGGTAAAAGACTTGACCCTCCATACTATCCTTTTCACTATAGCTCGGATGGATGGGAGTTTTTCTCCTCATATGGCATTACAGAGCTACTTTCAGTATGCTATTGAGTGTACTAAGCCTCGAGTGTTTAACTGGGCATATGCTGTGTTGCGCAGTATTAAAAAAAAATTGACCAAATGTAGGCGCGGCAACCTGAAGCAATTCGGGTATGGATATTTGTTGGTATCCTTCTTCCTTGAGTGGGTCCCATGACTGAGGCTAAAGGTGGAGTGGAACTTACCGGCTCCCAGGGATCCACGGATGCTGAGATGGTGTCGGCTTATGGCCTGGCATGTAGCAGGACCGATCATCAAATATGATGATACTTTCTTTGACTGGCTTCAACCACAGATGTTGATGGTTGATGACTACACTTATGATGGGCTGGATTTCCGAGGAGATCTAGATTTGGTATTACCTGAAGATTCTTAGTGGGGGGACCTTGGTAAGAAGTACACACATTTTTTTCTTTTTAAATGTTTTTTTTGAATTTTTTTATCATATTCAAATGTTTTTTTGTTTTATGTGTTCATCCAAAGACTAATACAAAATCATTTGTTGATAACACAGATGTTGGACCTTACAGACCTCCTGACACTTCTCCCATCCAACGACGAGGAGAGGTAGCAGCAGCACCACAGTATGTTGAGGATTATCAAGTGGTAGAACAGAATCTAGAAGGCCTGGGCATTCCAGACATGACTCTGGAAGAGGTTCCACGACACGATCAACGTCATACTGTAGAGGTATCAGCATCTATGAGTAGATTTCTCTGTAGGGTTGCTAGGGAAGTTGTGTGTTACCGTGAACATCATCCATGACGTCACTTTGTAGAACCTATAAGCTTCCATTTTTGACATTTTGGTCTTCGGAAAAACTTTTGTAAAAACTCTTTTGATCGTTATATATACAGACGGCTTCTACCGGTTTACTTTATATTGTGTGAATTTTGACGTGTTTGATTTATAAATGATTCAAATATCTGTCCAATACATAATTAGACAATGTATCTGTTAATGTATTTAGACATCTAGGAATATGTTGATATTCAATGTGATCAAAATAACGTTCCAAGAGGCAAATTCGCAAATACACCCGTAATAAAGTAGGACTTCGAATAGAGTAGATATTACTTAATTGTAGTACTACAAGTTGTGAGTCAAGTCGCACAACCAAATGACGAATTCCGAGCGAGATAGCATCAACCAATAATTCAATAACGATGTTATACTCTGCAATGTTGTTGGTCGCACGGCCAAGACATACACCTCGTAAAGATACAAGTTCGTTTGTTGGGGTATAGATTGCCCACGCAACGGAAGCAAGGTTCCGAGTACTATGGCTAGCACCATCAGTGAAGCCAATATAGGGTAGCGAAGACTCCGACATCTGGAAATCAAACACAATGTCACATACGGGCAGAGACCAGATAACGACCAAAGAAAACTATAGTAACACACACAAAGTATGATATATTAAAATACAAGTACTTGTGCACAGATGATTTATGCATAGTACTTCTTCAAGTACAACCCATTCTTGGGTTCACTCAAAGGGATACCAGTGTTATCAAATGTTGGCATCGCCTTGGCCCATATCGCAAAGTAATCAACGGATACCATAATGCAACCATGCCCCCCGGCCGAGTGAGGGTAACATGTCATGAAATCAATGCCCCCTTTCATAAAGGGATCAATTGAGACCACAGGAACGGGCGAGATGACAACACGGGTCAATGGAATTGGAATCCATTGGTAGTTCTCAAGAGTGTGTTGTTCCAGAAAAAGTATGGAACGATGATGCCCATCATCCCAAGGGGTGTCTTCCATGACGGACATGATCATCTCGTCAGTGGGAAAGATAAAACAAAAAGGATTAGGAGACAAATCATCAAGAGAGGGGGTAGAAGGTGTTTCCAATTGAATGGCCTGATAGGAAGATTCAACCGGACTTAACGACATTGCGTCACCGAAACGAAGATGATCTCCAGGAGCAGGTACTATCCAAGGGTCAGAAGACACAGGAAGGTCGTGAAGCATAGTGGAGATCATGTTGATAGAAGCAACAGACGGGCGTGGAACATCGGGCAGAGGAATGGGGAAAGTACCCATTAACAAGGAGTCCTTTAAAAGGCCTACACCGACATTCTCATAACCCGGTGGGGTTTTAGCAATAAATGGTACATTGCCAGTACGAGTATTGGAATTGAAGAAGGCAAGTTGGTCAACGGTAACAACCTTTCCTTGATGAGGGAAACGTACTACACGGAAAAGTGTTGACACAACAGCGTGCATGGAATTGATCCAGCTGCGGCCAAGTAGAAGATTATAATCAAGGGGAGTGTCAAAGACTTCCACTTCAACTTGGACTATTTTACCTTCTAATGTGATTGACAACGAAGGAAGAACACCGTAAGGCTTAAAACCAAAGCCATTGAAGGATTTAAGAGTGTTCTGGGATTCATTCAAAGGAGGAGAGCCAATGTCTTTCCAACAAGCAAGAGACATAACACAAGTTGAGGCTCCCTCATCGATAACAGTGCGGAAAATGTTCTTGTCTGAGACAACAACTTGGATTTGAAATGTGAGTTGAGGGGGTAACCTTGGAATGTGATCATCCAAGTCAAAGACTATTAAATTCGTATATGTTGGGTCAATTCCACCTATAGCTTTCAATAGTGCCTTCCATTGTGCAAGACAAGACCGAAGGACTTCAAGGGCCGACATCGCTGAAGGTGCCTGGGCCACATCTTCAATAATGTTGTATTTCTGGGTCGCACGAGCATGAGGATTGAAAGTCGATTTCCGAATGACACCTTTTGGGGGTAGTCGTAGAACTGTATCAGGGCTCGGTTGTTTGAGATGAAGAGGACCATTAGTAGGTCGAGTCACGGGAGAGGGTTGGACCAATGAAGGAGGTAAATCATCAACCTTCTCCTTATATGTAGAATAATCTTTGGCTTGAGTCGTGAGTGCAACGTTGTTCTACTTAGAATCACCAGTACACATCAAAACATATGATGTGGTAGAAGTAGATGGTTGGTAATGAATGACCAACTGAGCCTGTTGTTGAGACGGGAAGGGTTGTGACAAGACAACCAGCGTAGATGGTTTCGGGGTTCCCTGAAGGAACTTAGTGACCTTAGCACGTCGTGGACAATCCTTCATGTTGTGATCATCACCACAGATAAGGCAAGGGTATCGAGGTTTGTGCTTATCCCGGTCATCAACAGGAGTAGTTTTAGGCTGCTCTGTTTGATTATTATTTTTACTCTCCTTATTCTTGCCTCTCCCTTTTTTTGATTTATTTTTACCGGTCGGGGTAGATTGAACAACGTTTACCTCAGAAGTTTTGTCGGGGGGCGTGGCAGGAGACGAAGCATTTTGAACATTAGAAGAAACATATTTAGGGTTTGTGCTTGAAACAAAATGTGATTGGGCTTGGGCAGTACCAGTCACACAGTTAGCTGCATGCAAGGCAGCTGGAGTAGTTGAAGTGCTGGAAGTACCAGGACGAGGTAACTCAAGTAATAAATCATAAAGTGTTCCCGTTTGCGAATAAATGAGATCAAGATATTGAGCACGACTTATAGCCTGCTCTTCCGTGACAACGCCACCCATGGAAATGTCCTTACCAATTTCGTTCACAAAAGATTTTGTAAACCATTCGGCCAGTAACTAATCAGGAAGCTCAAGTTTAATGAGACAGCGCCTCCTTCACCACTCATGGATATGATCTGATATATGAGTGCCTTTAGTCTTTTTGAAGGAAGTCAAAATCTCAGTCCCGGTATCATAATGGATCGGTAACTGGTAATGTGTAAGGAAATCCATATCTAGGGTGTTGAAATAAGAGAAGAAACCTCGTGGCAATTCGATATACCACTTCGCAACAGAACCGGTAAGGGTTTGTTGAAAAATATGTAAACAAATAGAGTCATCCATCAATGAGTTGGATGAACACCATAGGTGAAAATTCATAACGTGATTGTTCGGGTCCTCTCCCACTTTGCCGTCGAACTTAGGAATGTTCGATGGAAGCTTAGCTGGAATAGCAGGCCATTGGGGATAGTGATGAATACGATCATTTAGAATCTGAGACAAATCCGACAAATCCAAAGTAGCAAGAAAAGGTAACTATCGATTCACCTGCAGGTACTGGTGACTTTGGGGTGGAAGCTCTGTTGGAAAACCAGTAGGACTGTAAGCAGTCTGCCCATAATGGGAAGACCCAGGTTGATTCGGTGGTGGTTGGAGAGGATAGTAACTCGAGGGATCGTAACCTTGAGTGGGAACATGAGTTTGAGCATACATACCCCAAATAGGATTTGGTATACCTGGATTTGGTTGGCCTATAGTAGGGACAGGTAACTGCTGCCCCCTAGTCGTTTGAGAATTTTGTATCATCTGATTCCAATATTTGGCCAAAGAGGGAGGTATATTTTGTCCAAAAGGTGGGGTTGGTCCCCCTATCATAGGCGGTGTTCCAACCAGAAGTTGTGTCCCAATCAAAGGTTGTGTAGTAATTGGAATATGTCCGGTAAGAGGAAGTTGAATTGTACCACCTTGTCCACCAACGGGAATCTGCAAGTTCGGTGTAATGGACGGTATAGTGCCACTAGGATTAGGATTGCCAGAAGGAAATTGAGGGAGTGTTGGAATAAAATTGGGAATAGGATGACCTGGAAGAGAAGGACCACCTGGAGAACCGGTTGGGGTTTGCAGAGGTGTTGGAACAGAAGCATTCAACAAAGCATTCAACACATGGTAGTCAGGTGGTAGTGTTGGAGTGACATTGGGAGTTCGTTGGGTTTTTATAGGAGGAATACCAGCTGCAGTGAACCCGTTTGGGACACTCGTAGTATCAGCGAGATGGGCCAGTTCGGCAGGGAGAGTAAAGTGATAAGTGGTAGTCAACGGTACAGTATCCGTCTCAGAAAACACCGGAGGGTTGATTTCGGAGACCACAGGAGAACTAGGACCAAAAAGGGTCCTTTGGAAATCACCTGCAGACCAAAAATGATCTTGGCCTTCTATGCCGGGAAAAGGCCCAACGAGTGATCCAGAAGAGGTAACAACTAATTCTCCAGAAGAATTCAGTCGTCTAAAAGGGCACTGAGAATCACTAGGAAGTCGAAAATCCTCTCGAGTATTTGTAATTCGAAAACGTTCAAGAGAGTCAGTGCGTTCCACTTGAGGTATGGTAATGACTGGGACTTCACTCTGCATCGGCGAGCCTCCAGGTGTGGTTGTGGGAAAGGGTTGTGAACCTTCCAGATGCTCTGGAGATAAACCCTGCATTCTACGTGAACGACATGGAGGAGCTATTGTAAACGAGTGACAAACTTCACGAAGAAAATCCTATGGTCAACTTCGAGAAACAAACAACACGTGCTAGTAAACAAAATCTAGGAAGCAATCACCAAGCAAACAAGACCTTCTAATTTTGAAGCCATTAGTTGGTGATGAAATCCAACATCGCAACAATGAGATGAGAAGGGGCAGGGCTATGGTGTAAAAGTTACGCTGACGACCTGCTTAACAAACTTACACCCTGGTGCAAGCTCCCACACATAATCATGGGTATACCCTCCAAGGAGCCCGAGTGAGTTTGGTCAACGTCAATTCTAGGTACCGTGAAGACTTTCCCATCCACAGTCACCTTGGGTAAGAACCTAGAGAGATAGGCCACTAAGGTCACTACCAACAACAAACAAGCTTGGGGGGACAGTCGACAGTCCGATCCACATGCAAGGGCAGGGTATCTAGCCCGAAATCAACTCAAAAGGCTTCCACTCATCATTGTGGGTATACCTCCGAGTGACCCCTATAATACGTGCAATCTCTACATTGATGTCAACAAAGTAGGGTGAGTAACTCTTCCAACATCAATGCAACCTAGTGCTTGACCCTTGTGTGAGAAGGGCTTCCAAGGACAGGATGTTGCAAATGGAATTTAACACTCCCTAACACAAGATGTTATTGTGTGTTTTGAGCTTTGGAGAGTGTATCTCTCTTCCTATTCCAAACCGCTAGCCTAGCTAAATGTTGGTGTAAAAGATCCCTAGAAAAATAGTTACTAGATAAATTTTATGATTACGCATTGTTTTTAAGAGCTGTTGTTTACTCAAAGGTAACGGAAGTGAAACTTATGTTGTATGACTCTGACCCAACAATGCAAGGATGATAATGAAAAAGACAACGTTTCATTCAATGAATCCTATGTATGGGAGAGAGAAAGTTTTCTAGATCAACCTTGAACTACAAAGCAAAATTTCCTTTCAAATGCAAATGCAAACAATCACTTATGAAATGACAAATCTCTACGTTTCTTTTTCAATACTTCAACAATCTCAAAAATTTGATTTTCAATGTTTTATAAATGACAAAAACAATTTTATGAAAGAAAAAATTTGTTCACTTTTCAAAAAGGACCCACACTGTGATAGCGAGAGTACTGAAAATCAAAAACCAAATGAACAAGCAATAACAAACACCCAATCCACTCTTTCAATGAAAGAAAAAATAAAAAGCAAACCAATGTAATCTTCTCAAATGCAAAAGAAAAATGGTTTTCCAAACAAAGAAAATGATAAAGACTAATAAGACTCAACGTTCAACCAATTCACTGGTCCTTAACTAATCAAACACACTCAGATTCTGAAGTCAGAGATAATGGTTTTGCCAAGAATAGCTAAGAAACGAAAGTCAAGCCACAAATGACAAGAAAAGCCTTGGAACTCTATGATTGTTCATGCACGCAAACAAAGACAAGAAATATATCAATCATTGGTCCAAGAAACTCATAAGAGGTAATCAAACTGATCTGGGCAGTGAGAAATACCAAAACTCAAATCCAAATTTTGAAAAAATGATGTTCGCAGGCAGGCAATATAACACAATGCGAGAATCACTGATTCTCGCAGGTAACCCTTGAGCAGGGTGCGAGAACCTCGCACTGAAACCTAAAGGCAGAGTGCGAACTCTACTTATTCTCGTAGGCTGCAATGGAGTACAGTGTGAGAATGCCTGAACATAATAAAAAATTTGAAAAATGAAGCTAAATTTAAAAGGGATTCTGGACTCCGAAGGTCTATCAGGATATCCTGAAGACTCAGAGATTGATAGGACAGGAAAAAAGTAAAACCAGAGAAAATGGCCACAGAAAAATATCAAAAGCCACAAAGAAAATGGGATTGCTCCCCAGCGGAGCCACCAATTTTGTTATTTGATAAATCCATAAGTGCGGACACAAACTGATCTCCCTAGATCCACCTGGATCTAGAACAAAGCAAGACAGAATAATACTCTTTCCCTAGATTTTGACTATTGAATTAACTAGGAAGCAAGAAATAATAACATACCTTATTATCGCTTCCTATGGTGTTTGTTGCTCCTGTTTCGCTCCAATGCTCTCGTGCAGTCAAGACCAAGACAACACAAACCAACCAAAGGGAAGAAAGCACAATCTATTCAACAGTCAATCTATGTATATGATCAAGGAATTATACAATAAAGTGGAAATAGCTTTATGGGAAAGGGACATATTACTGTATCATATTAATGGAAATTAAATATTACAACCTGAGCCTTGATGTCGCAAACTTCCTTTCGATGGCCCTTGGCTCCGACACACACACTTTCTCACTTGCATGAAGAAGATCAAAACCCTTATGATATCCTAGCTAGAGTTTCCAAGCTATTGTAGCTTCAATCCTTCACACAATTCTTTCACTAATTCTCCAATGAATCTCTTGCTTGTTTGCTTAACCTTTTCCATGAGAATTCCCTCAATATATAGGACAGAATGAATTAGTTACTTGGATAAGAATGATCCCAAAATATCAGGGAATCCAGTACTAGGATAACCATTCGAATGCCATCTCATCCTTCTAGAAGATTCCCTTCTAGAAGCATAGAGAATTCATCTTTTTCCTTGCTTAAGAAAGGGTTCGCACCCTAGCAGTTCAACACAATGCGAACTTCTCACACCCTGGCTTAATGCATCCTGCGAGAATCATGCATTCTCGCAGGCAAATATACTAGCAGCCTGCGAACATCCTTCAAAAACGATATTTCTGGAAAGAGAAGAAAGTAACTTTTCTCAAGAGAAAGTTCTTATGAAGAGCCTGAGTACATCATCATGATGACCAAAATCATGGGTAACAAACTTAAAGCTAAAAAACGTTATAGACATAGAGAGAGACCTTATAATCCAATGGGACAGGTATACGTTGTAAGATGACCACTACTGACTAGAGTAGGTAGAAAATGCATTGACAGAGAATCCCAATGAAATGTAGCTTCAATACTGAAAATTTCAAAACTATATGCTAGAACACACAATAGAGAGAAAACCTTGTAACCCAATCAGACAATTATACATTGTAAGATTGATAATTACTCCCAACTAGAGTCAGTAGAAATGCTTACATTTTCAAAAGCTGAAAGCTAAAACAAGCAATAGAGAGAAGACCTTATAACCCAATCAGACATGTATACATTGTAAGATGACCACTGCTAACTAGAGTAAGTAGAAAATATATGTCTATAAAGATACATGTCGTTGTTAACAAAGAATTCAACAAGAAGCAGGGGAAGCCATGAGATAAGCATAAGTGCAAAAACATTGTTCACACTTCCATCAAAATCACTTCGATTGTAAGCTAAAAGAAAATAATGATGATGATGCAATTATTTCATGGTCCACTATGTCCATCTCTCAAGACATCTAAGGACGAATGAAGGAAACTCAATATTGAATGTTGTCTAGAAGAAGAGTTGGGGGGGGATCCAAAATGTCCATTGAGTTGTTGTATGAAAGGGGTCAAGCATTGTTTAATTTTGGATGGTCTCTTTGTCTGTCGGTAATGGATCTAGTCTGGAAATATTGTTGAGGTCGTTGGGGAGAGGGGGCACTCCTTTTGGTTGACATAGATATAGAGTCAAAAATAATGCTACTATCAATTTGTCTCTTTTCCCCTATCTAATGGGAGCACCATAAAGAATGAAGTAATCCTCTAGGGGGAATCTAGTCTAGGAGGAGGTTCAAGAGCATGGGAATGGAGATTGAATCCCTTCTACATGTATAAGGCTGGGCATCTCTAGAGGTGATTGGAGAAAGTGGAGAGGGTTTGAGCTCCTCAAAATAAACAATAGAATTTCCCACAAGTATTTTAATACATGGTGTAGTAGAATATCAAGTGTTCCATTGTCTTGACCTCTCAAAGATGGGACACTTGGAAAATCTTGTCTGTTTGGGCAGTGTGGTGATTTGTCTCAACCCAGAGTCAATATGAGCCCACCTAGAACTAGCCAAGGGGAATGAAAATAAAGTGCACCCACTATTGAGATGTGTATGGGGGTCAGATGATGATTCTATCTCTTTCCTCCATGCAATACTCAACATAGAAGGCCATCTTTGGATCTAATGTTCCCTTGGGGTTTGTATAATTGACCTATTCAAACTGCTTATAAATGTCATCTCGGATGATCCTATTCAACTCTTGCCTCCTAGGTAAGAGGTGTCCAGGTGCATCTAGGGAGTATCTGAACAAAGGAATATGGTCCATTGAAATACCCACTAACTCCAAAAAATGATTGTAAAATCATTTGTCTTTTTAAAATAATTTTTTTTGTAAAGTTCTATCATTTAATTAGTTTGAAAGTTTGTCCTCTTTGTCTGTAAATGGTTGGTCACATGTTTTTAAAACAATTTTAAAGGTTCTAGAGAATTTTTAAGTGTGGAATGGGGAATTTTAAATCTTGAGAAAGTTAACTTTGTTTCTCTAAAAATGTACTCGACAATTTAATTTGTCAATTCCTCAAAAAAAAACAACACTTTGTGTGGCAAGAGGGCATTTGAATGGCATGTAAGATGGTCACACAAGGTTCTTTATCTTTAAAATTTAAATAAACAAGCATATTTATGGGTGTGTGTTATCTTAGAGAACACCAACATAAAGGGAGTCTTAATTGTCCCATTTCTTACAAAAATAAAAGTTTTTTTGGGAACCAAATCCTCTCGAAGTGGGGAGGTATTTTCCAACATGGATCATTCTATATTTTTTTCATCATTTTGGGTACTTTTTGGTGTATAAAATAGAGTCAAGGACATGTAAAGTCTAGTTTAGGGTTGATCCTAATTCAATGTCTTGGGGTTCTAAAACTTTCAAAGTTTGTTTTGGGCATTATGAAAGTATTTGGGGCTAAAACTTCACAATTCTAGTTCACGACCCCTCAATGTTATTCTACTTGTCAGAGATTTCCAACGGTCCAAATAGCACCTAAATTGGAGTTTGTATGAGGGAGTTATGCCTTTGGAAATTTGAACTATTATTTGACCATTGTAATATGAATATGATCTGACAAGCGAAAAAGGAATTGAACTTCAATGGTGTTTCCTATTTTTCCACTCAGTATTCTTGCAAACACTTCTTTTGTGTTAAAATATTTGATATGTCACTATACATTTTTATTAACGAGTGGTCGCATGGTTTTTAGGTATCCATTCAAAATGGGTAGACAAAAAAAATGGAAGATTGTAATGGGCCTTGAGGTCCAAGACCCAAAAGACAAGTCAATGTTTTCTAGCAAAGATTTAACTTGGACTTAAGTATATAGATGAGACAGTCCTTTATTTGATCGTGTTGCATGAATCCATTTAGGTGGAGTTCCTGATTTTATTAG
>JZKD02S1333670.1:557819-587814 GCA_000966675.3 Picea glauca | reverse complement strand
TGCCACTCTTCTCCCTCTCTCCAACTGGTAATTGCAGCTTGCCTCATAAGAGAATGAGCAAGTGAGTTGTGTGTTAGAAGTGAGGCGCTAACCTCTTATTTATACAAGACTGGCATGTGTGAGAGGGTTTCACTGGCAGGGTTGACCTCTCACTCTGGGTGGGTAAACTCACCTTTAATTAATTCTGGGTCTTCAATAATAATTGTTGGGGCCGACTTCTTATTCTTCCTTTTATAATTGTCCGAAGACCAATCCGCAAAAGGGGATTTGGTCCTTATACAATTACTGACATGATTAATCCACAATGGGTATTAATCCTAATAATAAAATATCAATAATAATAAGAATTCTCTTCGCAGTTACATTATTTCAATAGTTTTTAGGATTATGCTTTGCTTGTGTGTTATGGATATGCATGGCCTCCATATTTAGATTAGGGTTTTCAGATATAGGTCAATCCTAAAGAATAAAAAGAGGAGAAGGTCAAAGGAGCATATCATCGGTGTCTTGAGTTTTAAATTTTATTTATTTCCTTGCTCTCATTCTTCCACTTGAGTGTTAGAGTCTTCAACTTGCTATCAAGTTCTTGAGTTCATCGTATTTCTCATTGAGTTCATCTTCAAGTGGTGTGAGGAGATAGGAGTTCCAAGGCTTGGTCTTTGGATCCTTTTGGATTCCTGAGAATGTGATGCCAATCTGAGTTTATCAAACTTATATACTTTCTACTTATCTGATTAATACAGAAAGGATCAACCTCTTTGGCAGAGGCATATTCAAGTATCTTGGTGGTGTAATAATTTTATCTTGTGATAGATCTTTGCTTTAATATTCTAATTCAAACTATATTTTGATAGTAAGATTTGCTTGCCTTGCTAGTATTTTTTCCTTTCATACTCCATTCCCTACAAAGTACAAACTATGGTACCTGTCATTTAAATTAGTGTTCGCCTAAGACTCTATTTGTTATTTTGATGAATTAAGCCATTGTTTTAGAGGTTAAAACTTACAGAGCTGTAAGTATCCCTTGAAAATTCAAGAAGATTGTTCGTTGTTTCAAAGTCAAAGACTGCAGATTTTCAAAGCATGTTGCAGATTTCAATGTTCTTTAGCTGTGTTTTTGGAGTGTTTTCATCACAGATTTGCAGACTTTGATCACAGACCAACAAGCTTTTGTTTCATATTTTAAGTGCTTAATTTGTTGATTTTATGGAGAAGGGAGACCCCTCTTGGACTAGCACACACCAGTCCATAAGTGAAAGAGTATTGGTGGAATAAGTACATTTTGTAATTGATCACAGAATGACTCCTTTCAAAGGACAATTTAAATTGATAACATGCATACCTCTCTAGAATAGTACATCTTGGTGTCTTATTGATTCATTTTTTTAAGGTCTAAGCAGTGACCTTCCTGTGTATAAGACACAAAGTTATAGAAAAATATAGTCACAAATTGGTCCCAAGTGGTTATTTCCAATTGATCATCTTCATACCACTCATGTTTAAATATTTTCCACCAATCAAACATTGTTTGATGAATGTGTAAGGTGCCACATTGAGTTTTTTTATAATGCTCCATACAATTTAATAAAAAAATTGCAATTTACCTATCCCACAACCCTCACTTTAAAATCTATGTTCACTCCATCAGGCTTAGGAATGGAAGCCTACTCAAGTAACCTTTGATTGATGCCATTACCTTCTTTCTTCTCTTGGTTGCCTCAGTTCTCACAATTGCCCCTTCCATTAATGTTCTCAACAAAAGGGTTTCAATTAGGGTCATTCCGACCAGACTCTCTCCGCCAATCTCAGGGTCTTCAACTACATTCTTATGCATACAACACTCATCTCCTTGTTCCCTTCTTTCAATTACCAAATCAACGAATGTCATTTGTGTTGCCTCTTATCCCCTCCAAAGGAGTTCTTATTGCTTCCTCCACTAACAATGCACTTTTTTTATTTTTAATTATCATACACAAGAGTGCCTAGGAATGAAGCCATTGCTAGCATTCCCCTGATAAGAGAAAAAAGGTGCTTTCACTTGTAAGGACTTTCCTGTACCTCCCAGCACAGAACCCCACATAAACAAGCCCCAAAAGAGCCTTACAATGCTAGGAAAGTCTTTTACAGAGCCAGGAAATCTTTAAAATTCCTTTGACCTTATGAAGTATTTATTTTAAGTAACAACTTGGTTATTTTAGTAACTACAGATATAATGACTGTAAGATTTCATCTTTTTCTTTCCTCTTCAATTTTGTAGGAGTTGCATTCAATAAGTTTCTAAAGGGTTGAATGTCATCTGGGATGTCTTGAGGCGAGTCATATGTCATCTGGGATGTGTCGAGGCTTGGATTATGGTGAATATGCTTACTAGAAAGAACAATGTTCTATCTCTACATTTTAGTTCATTTTATATGCTCAGCCATACTATTTAGCATGTTGAGTGTGCTACACCTTTGATTAATGATTCATCATTGATCTAGAACTTTGCTAGACCTCAATAAAGACTTTTTTCTTTGATAGTTGGTCATTTTCTATTTAAGAAGTTTGACCTTTGTTATTGTCAATTATTAAACCCTTGTGCTATTGTAGAGAGAAAAATGTAATGCAATTGTGGAAAGATTATCCCCGTGTTTTTTTTACTGTTTACACACAAGTAATTAAAAAGGGTTGAGCTAAATTCTCTCATTCATTCATTATTGCATCAACTATTATTTTCTTTGTTGGTTTTTATATTTTCCACTATATGATGGTTGATTATTGTTCTGCTACTGCTGTTGTCAATCCAGGACATTTTAATGAAATTGGCCTTACCTCATCTTGGATTTATGTTTTCCATTTTAAAAGGGTAAATAATATGGAAGAAAGGAGCATATAAATAAAGGATTTTGAATTGAACATCTTTCTACTCACGAATTCAAATATATATGTTTATTATTATTCTTCATGATTATTTCTAAAAAGTGTGTTAAACATTTTTCAAGTCATTGTCACATCAACAACCAGGCACCCACAAGGATGGCATGGCTCTGTTAAAATAGGATTCAATGCCATTGCAACAATATACTCATTAATAACTGAACATGTCACTAGCAGGATTTAAACGTGGGTGAGGACAATAATGATCATTCTTCCCAACCTTAGACCTAAGTGACATTCTTGAAATCTAATAAAATTAGATTCATCCAATTTTAATCTGTTTAAAGATATTCTTACTTGAAATCTAATATAAAATTAGATTCATCTTTCTTACAACAAATTTCCTGTTATTTTTAGATGTTTTGTGTAGATGGTGATAAATGAGTTTCCAAAGCTGGTTACAGATCAATGCTTGTGCTTGTGCATCTATCATCAGTAGATGCATTGACTAATGTTGTAAACACACATAATTCCCTATTGAATACTATTGTAATGGCACCTACTAATTACCAGTGATAAATACATATTACTTTACACAAAGTTCTATCTTTCACAAAGCAAAGACTGAAAAATGAGAAGCACCAATTCTTGTTTTGTATTACAACTTATTTGTTTCCAAATATCACAACACCATTTTAAAGCACGTTACGCTTTCAATAGAAATTGATAAGGTAAAAAACAAACAGTAATGAAGGTTCAAAACTGAAAAATATCTACTGCATTCAACCCCAATTGTAAATATATATAAATTCCATGGAAAAATACAACAAATAATACATCATTTTCTTATTAGCTTTCTAACAAACACCCTCTGTTGCATATTTCTAGTTCTTTCCAATGCCTAGAGCTACCTTCAAAGAACCCTTTGTACTGAGAAGAAGATTTCTCCTAACAAGAACCACATAAATGTATACATTACAAGGAATACAATGATGGCTTTCTCACTCTAGTAAAGTCTGCTCAAGGAAAGATGACCATCCCAATTGCAGATTGTATACCATATGGTAAGAAATATAAATTATGTGGAAAAATACAATGTGGAAAAAAATAAATTCTTATTAACTTCTAACGAACACCCTTTGCTGCATATTCCTAGTCTTTCCAATTTCTATAGCTACCTTGAAACAATCCTTTGTACTGAGAAACAATTCTATGATAAGAAGAACCATATAAATGTATACATCATAAGAAATAAAATGGTGGCTCTCACTCCACTAAAGTCTACTTAGGGAAAGCTACTCATCCCAATAGCGGATTCTCTACCATATGGTGTCCAACCCCCTTCCTTGGACCTAGAGAAACTCACATAGTACAACTCACTTAGAATCAAGGTGAACACGGTAAATGATGCTCCTGCTGCAAAGACACCCTTTCGCAACGTTTCATAAGAGAGATTGGTTCCTTGGTACAAACCCCTATATTTTGTATGGTAGGTGTTTCTTGCTGCTCCACCAACAAAGCAAGCCTCTGCAATGATGAATGTCAACCTACAAAAATAAGATGATTGTAGTATGTTAGTCCTTATTTACAGATACTATTATTCTTGGAATTTGTTACAACCTTTTGAGAATACAAATGTAGTGAGGTTTAAGAATGCCCTATTTAATCTGTCAGGCTGTGATCTAGTTGTTGAGATGGGGAATTGCAATGTTAATAGCCTAGGTTCAAGCCCTAGTGGGGGTAGAGCCCCAGATTATATGTTGGCCAAGTTAAAGAAAAAGAAATCCTTTTACTGCAACAATAGTGCTGGAAAAGCTTCAAACATGCCTTAATACACATCAGCTCATCTTATGCAGAAGAGAAAGAGTATTACCAAGCTGTAATGAATAAAACAATAGCCTATGCACAAGATTAAGAAATCATGTCTGGAACCACCTTAGCCTGCAACGAATAAAGACAATAATGATGATCAATAAACTGTGCATGGAGAGAAAAAAATAAGGCTTTATTTTCCATTGTCCTCTCATAACAAGTGATCTATTCAACTCAAGAACAAGCAATATAAAAACTTTCCTTGTTAACAATATAAATAAAACCTTTCAAGATATTTGAAATTAGAGTTCAACTTCTAAGATGAACTTCCCTTCATATTATATCCAGATAATAATAGGAAGCCCAAACTCCACATAAAATTTCAACAAAACCAAGATATTCAATTAACTGTGATTTGAATCCAACAAACAATGTTAAATAACCAGAAAGTATCATCATAAAATCAACTCATTATTCCATTTAAAATTATTTGCAAAATATTAAGTCCACTTCTAGCTATATTGTTGTCAAATGTACCTCACAAACCAATCTAGGCTCAGTTTCCAGTGTGCAAGTAACATCCAGTGATGCAGACCCCCTATCCCTCCTCAGGGTTGCGCGACCTCCCAGTCAGGATCGTTCTTCTTCTGAGCTGAAATAGCTCTTCAGGCTCTTGTTGGAACCCCTTGAACAAATCCACAGGTCCCTCTAATTCCCTAGCATAGGCTTTGAGAAAACCTATGCAAGCGCTCAGTTTTCAACGCTCTTCTTTGCTTTAAACCAACACACCTTTCGCGTTTCGGGTTTTCGGTACTCCTGCATGTGAGCTCTCCCAAGATCCTTGTCCCTCTAACTCTCGATCGTCGAAACACTGAAAACTACCAGTGACCATGATCCTCTTTCGAGATTTCATAATTCACGATTCCGGCTGCAAACGGTTCTTGGTCCTTCAACCTCCCAGACCCTGGAATGCCAAAATCTATCTGCAACCACGGTCTTCTCTTCGGGATTTTAGAATTCGCGATTTTGCGATTCTGCAAGTCAAGACCCCCTGTCTCATGACTCCTTCTCTCTCAAACCCCCGGTTCTGAAATGCCGAAATGACGGTCCACGACCAAGCACTACCGGCTTTTGCGATTCGAGAAACCGCGATACAAGTGTTCCCCCTGTTCTCTATATTTCGAACCCCCAGTTCCCAAAACATCGAGGTCTCTCCCTCTGAGAGATCAATGGCCCAGTCCTCCTGGAACCGAAATCTTTTGGGATTTTCCCAAAACCTTGACCACTTTCCACGTGTCCTCCTATGGATGGTCACGATGCTTCTACGAGGGTTAAACCTCATTCTCCTCTTTCTAGATCCGATGGCTATCGGTCCTTTACACGAGATCTGATGGTCATGATCAGATCTTCTGTGCACTCTTGTTGTGCACGTATCCGTGATCCAGCGGCTCTCGGGCCACTGCGCTCCAAATCCAACAGTTGGTGCGATTTTGCGAACTGGGAGTTCGCGATGCAGCGACTCCAAAATCCCTTGCCGCTCCAAACCCCGAACTCCGAAATGTGTGGATATCCAAGGGTTTAAACCTCGTTCACCTTCGCCTGATACAACGGTTTTTGGGTATTGATGCTAGATCTGGCGGTTTAGATCCATCCTCCCTACGCACTCTCCTTCTGAGCTTCACACTTCTCCCGGACTTATAAGATTTTCTAAGTATCGAAGGTTTCGACCTTCGACTCTTCCTCTTGTGAGCCCGGTTCCTTCGGGTCTCATCTGCATTATAGAAATGATGTCCCTCCTAAGCTTTGTCAACTCAGAAACCTCAAAAGGTTCCTCGACCTTCTACTCCTTGCAGGATTATTGCACACAACTGTGCTATCCATCCTGAGCTTATCTGAGGCTCTCACCTCAAAGTGTCTATGTCCCTTTCTCTCCTTGAAGGGATGTAAGTGCCCTCTGGAAACTAACTTCTCAAGCATGCTTTGTTGAGCCTTTCAGGTGTTCAATAACCCTGCGAGTGTCTCCTCCTGTGACACTTCTCTTATCTCAGAACTAAGAATAGATTTCTTTTGTGCACTCTATGCACTTACTCAATGCCCTCCTGGCAGAGTTTCCACAGAACCTTCAGTGATTCTGTTATCTTTGTGCCTTCCTCTACACAGTCTTACCTCCAAGGTATTCAACAACCTTGAGGCTTCCTCTTTGAGTCAATTAATTCCTCTGGTGCACCCTCCTAGCATGTATTTGTCTGAAATTCCATAGAATTCAGAAGTGCACTCTATGCACTGGCTTACAGAACCCACAGTGTTATGTCATGCAACCTCTTGCACGAAGCCAAAAATAACCCAAACCTAAAATCAAAGAACTCACAGATAGGAAAATCTATCTATCTTCTGTAGATGGACCTTAACATACATCTACAACATATCATCAACACATAAAGGCATTCATCAACATACACAAAATAACATGCAGGAAGAACTGCTCTGTTTGTATTAACATGAGATGCCTCTTTACAATGTGAGTTCAGACTACAACAGAGTCTCAACTCTCCTCTCCTATCTCTATTCCCTCCTCTTCCTAACTCTCTACTCTCCTCCGCTTACTGATTGCCGAAAAACAAAAGGAAGATCTTTTTACAAAAGGGGGCTCCTTGAGCGCTTCCCTCCATCTTCACCAACTCTCATTAATTTACATTCAATTACATTGAATGGATGTCTAGTCCGAATCAGATCTAGATATCATCCTTACAACCAATTAAGGCACCCTTTATCTAAATCTTGTGTACATGCATGGCTTTTCGCTCTACCAGCCTTACAACATTTAATACAATTTCAAAATTCAAAATTTGAAAGTGAGAGGGTTGTGCCTTTCCTCTCCATTGAATGTGTGCTTGATGTGCTAGCTAGTTGGCATGTAGCTGGCTTGGAGCGATGCTCCTGCATCATAATCCTCTACTGCAAAAATCATGAGATCCTGCTCATGAGCTTCCCAACACCGTTGTTGAAATCCACTTGGATCCCAAACAGTTCTCTGGAGCTGTCCATCTACTCCACTGTTTCACTGTTGTTTCTCTGCTATTATGGCAGGTTCTCCTTTGCTCAACTCCTCCTCACTGGCATTTTCTGCTGCTGACCTCGACATCAGCCTTCTAATTTCCTCAATTATCTCGTCCAACTGATCTAGTGGTTGGCTCTCTTTATGCAATTTCCTCAGCTGCACTTCTTTGTCCTTATCAATGGACAGATCAACTAGATCCCCCATGTTATTTTCTTCCCCTGTGGCCTCATCTTTACACCCTGCTGCAAAATTCAATTCTACAGTCTGATCACTGAGTATCTTCTCAAATTCCCCTTCTGATAGCTCTGTTTCTGCCAATTCTCCCGTTGGTGCACCTCCAGCTTCCTCCAGCTGCTCCTTAGACTGTAATTCTCCTTCACCTTCTATTGTTGCATGCCTCGACATTACAGTCATCATCATCTGTTCAGATCCTTCACTGAAAATCCTGAGTGATTCCTCGAAATGCTCCTTTGCTAACATCTTCATGACTGTCTGCTCTCAACAGTCATCTACTGGTTCTGGATTGTTCAACCAATCCTCCAACATTTCTAACTCCTTCTCCTAGGGAGTGATCATCTTAACTATGTGATCCTCTTCTTTTCCTTGGGGAGCTTCTGACATTTTCTCCATCTCCTTGGCAATCACAGCTGGTTATCCTTCTATTGTTTCTGTATTGGCAACAGACACGCTGACTTCAACTGGGCTATATGGCAGGAATAATTTTATCCCTCCAATCATCAGAATTCTCTTCTGATCTTCCTTCTGGATGGGGCAAGTTTTTGACTTGTCATCATCTTCATTCACATGGTTTGCAAAACCACATGAATCTTCACCTCTTAGCACTCCTTGCTGACCTGAACTCACTCCTGAGTCCTTGAGACTTTCAGACAATCTCACTTCGTTTCCCCTGCCCACCTAGAAAATTGGGAATTTTCTGATGCCCACCTGGCAGTCTATGAGATATGTTGATCCCATCTCAGTGCCCTCCTGGAAATTTTAACTTTTAGCACTGCCCTCCTAGCAGTATACAATACCTTCACTTGATATCTTTCTATTTCCCACCTGGAAATTTTAAGGTCCATCTATGCCCACTTGGTAGTCTATGAGATCTCTACTCGATCTCTCCTTTTCATCATCACTGAGATTTCTCCCAGCTTTTGGTTCACACACATGAACCATCTCATCTGTGGGCCTGAAGATTTTCACATACCTCAGCCACCTCCTCAACAACCTTTGTTGTCTTCTGGCCAACAATTTCTTGACTGGCCACTTTGCTTTCCTCCTTAGAGGCCATTCATACACCCAATGTGTCTTCGCATTCTGTTGCACCCGCAGTGTAATCTCTTCCATCCTCGCCCTTATCTCAGTGAGTTCCAGATCCATCTCTAGATTTCTCTTCTTCTTGCGGTCTTCCCAGTGACCACGCCCATGGCCTTCAGTAGCCATATTTCTGTTCCTGTCTGCCCTCCTGGAAAACTTGTTGATGTCACTCTACAACCGTGAGTGCTTCTAGAATCTCCTATAGTCATCCTGAATGTCTATGGAATGTTGCGCACCTTGCAATGATCATCATAGGGATTCAACACTCTGTCTCCTCCTTTTTCTCTGGATCCCTCTGCCTGCAATATACAGATTGATACCACATTGATCGATGTGTATCAGAGTGTTTTTCTTTTCCTTCTCTGCCTCCCTTTGCCTGCAGTATACAGACAGAGAATCAAGCTCTGATACCACTTTGGTGTGTATCAGACTACTCCTTTTCCTCTAGCTCCCTCTGCTTGAAATATACAGACACAATCAGGCTCTGATACCACTTTGGTGCATACCACACTACTCCTTTTCCTCTAGTTCCCTCTGCCTGAAATATATAGACAAAATCAAGATCTGATACCACTTGATGTAGACCCCCTATCCCTCCTTAGGGCTACGCGACCTCTCGGTCAGGATCGTTCTTATCCAACGGATGGCGCAATTTCGTGAACCGGGAGTTCACGATGTAGCGACTCAAAAATCCCTTGCCGCTCCAAACCCCGAACTCTAAAATGTATGGATATCCAAGGGTTTAAACCCCGTGTACCTTCACCTGATCCAACAACTGTCAGGTATTGATGTTAGATCTGACGGTTCAGATCCGTCCTCCCTGCATGCTCTCCTTCTAATCTTCATGCTTCTCCTGAACTTAGAATATTTTCTAAGTATCGAAGGTTTCGACCTTCGACTCTTCCTCTTGCGATCTCGGTTCTTTCGAGTCTCGTCTGCATTATAGAAACGTTGTCCCTTCTGAGCTTTGTCAACTCATAAACCTCGAAATGTTCCTTGACCTTCTGCTCCTTGTAGGATTCTTTCACACAACTGTGCTATCCATCCTGAGCTTATCTGAGGCTCTGACCTTAAAGTGTCTCTGTCCCTTTCTCTCCTTGAAGGGATGTAAGTGCCCTCTGGCAACTTCCTACTCAAGCATGCTTTGCTGAGCCTTCCGAGTGTTCAGTAATCCTGTGAGTGTCTCCTCCTGTGACACTTCTCTTATCTCAAAACTTAGAATAGAGTTCTTCTCTTCACTCTATGCACTTACTCAATGCCCTCCTGGCAGAGTTTCCACAGAACCTTCAGTGATTCTGTTATCTCTGTGCCTTCCTCTGCACGGTCTTACCTCCAAGGTATTCAACAACCTTGAGGCTTCCTCTTTGAGTAAATGACTTCCTCTGGTGCGCCCTCCTGGCATGTCTTTGTCTGAAATTCTGCAGAATTCAGAAGTGCACTCTATGCACCGGTTTATAGAACCCGTAGTGTTCTGTCATGCAACCTCTTGCACGAAGCCACAAAGAACCCAAACCTGAAATCAAAGAACTCACAGATAGGAAAATCTATCTATCTCCTACAAATGGAATTTAACATACATCTACAACATATCATCAACACATAAAGGCATTCATCAACATACACAAACTAACATGCAGGAAAAACTGCTCTGTTTGTATTAACACGAGATGCCTCTTTGCAATGTGAGCTCAGACTGCAACAGAGTCTCGACTCTCCTCTCATATCTCTATTCTCTCCTCTTCCTAGCTGTCTGCTCTCCTCTGCTTACTAACTATTGAAAAAACAAAAGGAAGATGTTTTTACAAAATGGGGCTCCTCGAGCGCTTCCCTCCATCCTCACCAACTCTCACTAATTTACATTCAATTACATTGAATGGTTGTCTAGTCTGAATCGGATTTAGATCTTAGCCTTACAACCAATTAAGGCACCCTTTATCTAAAGCCTACATACATGCATGGCTTTTGGCTCTACCAGCCTTACAACATTTAATACAATTTCAAAATTCAAAATTTGAAAGTGAGAGGGTTGTGCCTCTCCTCTCCATTGAATGTGAACTTGATGTGCTAGCTAGATGGCACATAGCTGGCTTGGAGCAATGTTCCTGCATCAGACTCCTTTGCTACAAAAATCATGAGCTCCTTCTCTTGAGCTTCCCAACAATGTTGTTGAAATCCACCTGGATCCCAAACAATTCTCTGGAGTTGTCCATCTGCTCCACTGCTTCGTTTTTGTTTCCCTGCTGCTATGGCAAGTTCTCCTCTGCTAAGATCCTCATCACTGGCAGTTTCTGCTGCTGACCTCGACATCATCCTTCTAATTTTCTCAATTATCTCTTCCAGCTGATCTAGTGGCTGACTCTCTTTATGTAGTCTCCTTGGCTGCACTTCTTCGTCCTTATTAGTGGGGAGATCAACTAGATCCCCCATGCTATTTTCTTCCCCTGTGGCCTCAGCTTGCCACCCTGCTGCAAAATTCAGTTCTGCAGTCTAATCACTGAGTATCTTCTCAACTTCCCCTTCTGATAGCTTTGTTTCTACCAGTTCTCCTACTGGTGCACCTCCAGTTTCCTCCATCTACTCCTTAGACTGGAATTCTCCTTCACCTTCTGCTCTTGCATGCCTCGACATTACAGTCATGATCATCTGTTTATCTCCCTAGCTAAAATTCCTGAGAGATTCCTCAGAATGCTCCTCTGCTAACATCTGCATGACTGTCTGCTCTCGACAATCATCTACTAGTTTTGGATTGTTCAACCAATCCTCCAGCATTTCTAACTCCTTCTCCTAGGGAGTGAACATCTTAATTGTGTGCTCCTCTTCTTTTCCTTGGGCAGCTTTTGACATCTGCTCCATCTCCTTGACAGTCATAGCTGGTTGTCCTTCCACTCTTGCTACATTGGCAACACACACGTTGGCCTCAACTAGGCTATATGGCATGAATACCTTTATCCCTCCAATCATCAGAATGCTCTTCTGAAATTCCTTCTGGATTGGGCAAGTTTTTAACTTGTCATCATCTTCATTCAGATGGTCTACAAAACCACATGAATCTTCACCTCTTAGCACTCCTTGCTGACCTGAACTCACTCTTGAGTCCCTAAGACTTTCAGACAATCTCACTTCTTTTCCCCTGCCCACCTAGAAAATTGGGAATTTTTTGTTGCCCACCTGGCAGTCTATGAGATCTGTTGATCCCATCTCGGTGCCCTCCTGGAAATTTGAACTTTCAGCACCACCCTCCTAGCAGTATACGATACCTTCACTTGATCTCCTTCTATTGCCCACCTGGCAATTTGAAAGTCCATCTCTGCCCACTTGGCAGTCTATGAGATCTCTATTCAATCTCTCCTCTTCATCATCACTGAGATTTCTCCCAGCTTCTAGTTCACACACATGAACCATCTCTTCTATGGGCCTTAGGATTTTCACATACCTCAACTACCTCCTCAACAACCTTTGTTATCTTCCGGCCAACAATTTGTTGACTGGCCACTTTTCTTTCCTCCTCAAAGGCCATTCATACACCCAATGTGTCTTTGCGTTCTGCTACACCCGCAGTGAAATCTCTTCCATCCTCGCCCTTATCTCAACGAGTTCTAGATCCATCTCTAGATTTCTCTTATGCTTGAGGTCTTCCCAGTGACCATGCCCATGGCCTTCAGTAGCCATCTTCCTATTCCTATCTGCCTTCCTGGAAAACTTGTTGCTGTCACTCTACAATCATGAGTGCTTCCAGCATCTCCTATAGTCCTCCTGGCTATCTATCAACTGTTGTGCACCTTGCAATAATCATCACAGAGCTCAACACTTTGTCTTCTCCTTTTCCTCTGGCTCCCTCTGCCTGCAATATACAAACAAAATCAAGCTCTGATACCACACTGATCGATGTGTATCAGAGTGTTTTTCTTTTCCTTCTCTGCCTCCCTCTGCCTGCAGTATAAAGACAGAGAATCAAGCTCTGATACCACTTTGGTGCGTATTAGACTACTCCTTTTCCTCTAGATCCCTCTGCCTGAAATATACATACACAATCAGGCTCTGATACCACTTTGGTTCGTATCAGACTATGCCTTTTCCTCTAGCTCCCTCTGCCTGAAATATACAGACAAAATCAAGCTTTGATACCACTTGATGCAGACCCCCTATCCCTCCTCAGGGTTGTGCGACCTCCCGGTCAGGATCGTTCTTATCCAACGGCTGGCGCAATTTCGCGAACCGAGAGTTCACGATGCAGTGAATCCAAAATCCCTTTCCGCTCCAAACCCCGAACTCCAAAATGTGTGGATATCCAAGGGTTTAAACCCCATGCGCCTTTGCCTAATCCAACGGCTTTCAGATATTGATGCTAGATATGACAAATCAGATCCATCCTCCTTGTGCGCTCTCCTTCTGAGCTTCACGCTTCTCCCGAACTTAGAATATTTTCTAAGTATTGAAGGTTTTGACCTTCGACAGTTCCTCTTGTGAGACCGGTTCCTTCGGGTCTCATCTGCGTTATAGAAATGCTATCCCTTCTGAGCTTTGTCAACTTAGAAACCTCAAAAGGTTCCTCGACATTCTGCTCCTTGCAGGATTCTTGCACACAACTGTGCTATCCGTCCTGAGCTTATCTGAGAATCTGACTTCAAAGTGTCTCTGTCCCTTTCTCTCCTTGAAGGAATGTAAGTGCCCTCTGACAACTTCCTGCTCAAGCATGCTTTGTTGAGCCTTCCGGGTGTTCAGTAACCCTGTGAGTGTCTCCTCCTATGACACTTCTCTTATCTCAGAACTCATAATAGAGTTCTTATGTGCACTCTATGCACTTACTCAATGCCCTCCTAGCAGAGTTTCCACAGAACCTTCAGTGATTCTGTTATCTTTGTGCCTTCCTCTGCACAATATTACCTCCAAGGTATTCAACAACCTTGAGGCTTCCTCATTGAGTCAATGACTTCCTCTAGTGCGCCCTCCTGGCATGTCTTTGTCTGAAATTCCGTAGAATTAAGAAGTGCACTCTATGCACTAGCTTACAGAACCCGCAGTGTTCTGTCATGCAACCTCTTGCACGAAGCCACAAAGAACCCAAACTTGAAATTAAAGAACTCACATATAGGAAAATCTATCTATCTCTTGCATATGGAACTTAACATACATCTACAACATATCATCAACACATAAAGGCATTCATCAACATAACACAGAATAACATGCAGGAAAAATTGATCTGTTTATATTAACATGAGATGTCTCTCCTCTCCTATATCTATTCTCTCCTCTTCCTAACTCTCTGGTCTCCTCCGCTTACTAACTGCCGAAAAACAAAAGGGGGCTCCTCGAGCGCTTACCTCCATCCTCACCAACTCTCATTAATTTACATTCAATTACATTCAATGGATGTCTAGTTCGAATCGGATCTAGATCTCAGCCTTACAACTAATTAAGGCGCCCTTTATCTAAAGCCTGTGTACATGCATGGCTTTTGGCTCTACCAGCCTTACAACATTTAATACAATTTCGAAATTTGAAATTCGAAAGTGAGAGGGCTACACCTCTCCTCTCCATTGAATGTGCGCTTGATGTGTTGGCTAGCTGGCTTGGAGCGATGCTCCTTCATCATACTCCTCTGCTACAAAAATCATGAGCTCTTGCTCATGAGCTTCCTAGCACTGCTGTTGAAATCCACTTGTATCCCAAACAGTTCTCTGGAGCTGTCCATATGCTCCACTGCTTCATTGTTGTTGCCCTGCTGCTATGGCAGGTTCTCCTCTGCTCAGCTCCTCCTCATTGGCAGTTTATGCTGTTGTCCTCGACATCAACCTTCTAATTTCCTCAATTATCTCATCCAGATGATCTAGTGGTTGGCTCTCTTTATGCATTCTCCTCAGCTGCACTTCTTCGTCCTTATCTGTAGGCATATCAACTAGATCCCCCATGCTATTTTCTTCCCCTGTGGCCTCATCTTGCCACCCTACTACAAAATTCATTTCTGCAGTCTGATCACTCAGTCTCTTCTCAACTTCCCCTTCTAATAGCTCTTTTTCTACCAGTTCTCCTGATGGTTCACCTCTAGCTTCCTCCAGCTACTCCTTAGATTGGAATTATCCTTCACCTTCTGCTACTGCATGCCTTGGCATTACAATCATCATCATCTATTCAACTCCTTGGCTGAAATTCCTGATCGATTCCTCGAAATTATCCTCTATTAACATCTGCATGACTATCTGCTCTTGACAGTCATGTACTAGTTATGTATTGTTCAACCAATCCTCCAACATTTCTAACTCCTTTTCCCAAGGAGTGAGCATCTTAATTGTGTGCTCCTCTTCTTTTCCTTAGGCAGCTTTTGACATCTGCTCCATCTCCTTGACAGTCATAGCTGGTTGTCCTTCCACTGTTGCTACATTGGCAAGACACACGATGGCCTCAACTGAGCTATATGGTAGGAATACCTTTATCCCTCCAATCATCAGAATGCTCTTCTAATCTTCCTTCTGGATGGAGCAAGTTTTTAACTTGTCATCATATTCATTCACATGGTCTGCAAAACCACATGAATATTCACCTCTCAACACACCTTGCTGACCTGAACTCACTCTTGAGTCCCTGAGACTTTCAGACAATCTCACTTCTTTTCCCCTGCCCACCTGGAAAATTGAGAAGTTTTTGTTGCCCACCTGGAAGTCTATGAGATCTGTTGATCCCATCTTAGTGCCCTCCTGGAAATTTGAACTTTCAGCACCACCCTCCTAGCAGTATAAGAGACCTTCACTTGATCTCTTTCTATTGCCCACCTGGCAATTTGAAAGTCCATCTCTACCCACTTGGTAGTCTATGAGATCTCTGCTCGATCTCTCCTCTTCATCATCACTAAGATTTCTCCTAGCTTCTAGTTCACACACATGAACCATCTCTTCTATGGTCCTGAGGATTTTCACATACCTCAACCACCTCCTCAACAACCTTTGTTGTCTTCTAGCCAACAATTTGTTGACTGGCCACTTTTCTTTCCTCCTCATAGGCCATTCATACACTCAATGTGTCTTTGCATTCTGTTGCACCCACAACACAAGCTCTTCCATCCTCACCCTTATCTCAACGAGTTCCAGATCCATCTCTGGATTTCTCTTCTTCTTGTGGTCTTCCCAGTGACCACACCCATGGCCTTCAGTAGCCATCTTCTTGTTCCTGTCTGCTCTCTTGGCAAACCTGTTGTTGTCACTCTACAACCGTGAGTGCTTCCATCATCTCCTATAGTTCTCTTAAATTCCTATTGACTGCTGTGCATCTTGAAATAATCATCACAGAGCTTCAACACTATGTCTCCTCCTTTTCCTCTGGCTCCCTCTGCCTGCAATATACAGACAAAATCAAGCTCTGATACCACATTGATCGATGTGTATCATAATGTTTTTATTTTCCTTCTCTACCTCCCTCTTCCTGCAGTATACAGACAGAGAATCAAGCTCTAATACCACTTTTGTGTGTATCAGACTACTCCTTTTCCTCTAGCTCCCTCTTCTTAAAATATACAGACACAATCAGGCTCTGATACCACTTTGGTGCATATCAGACTACTCCTTTTCCTCTAGCTCCCTCTGCCTGAAATATATAGACAAAATCAATCTCTGATACCACTTGATGCAGACCCCCTATCCCTCCTCAGGGTTTCATGATCTCATGGTCAGGATCGTTCTTATCCAAACGACTGGTACGATTTCATGAACTGTGAGTTCGCGATGCAACAACTCCAAAATCCCTTGCCACTCCAAACCTTGAACTCCAAAATGTGTGGATATCCAAGGTTTTAAACCCCATGCGCCTTCGCCTGATCCAATGGCTGTCGGGTATGGATGCTAGATCTGACAGTTCAGATCCGTCCTCCCTGTGCGCTCTCCTTCTAGGCTTCATGCTTCTCCCGAACTTAGAATATTTTCTAAGTATCAAAGGTTTAGACCTTCGACTCTTCCTCTTGCGAGCCTGGTTCCTTCGGGTCTCATCTGCATTATAGAAACACTGTCCCTTCTGAGCTTTTTCAACTCAGAAACCTCGAAAGTTTCCTCAAACTTTTTCTCCTTGCAGGATTCTTGCACACAAATGTGTTATCCATCCTGAGCTTATCTGAGGCTCTGACCTCAAAGTGTCTTTGTCCCTTTCTCTCCTTGAAGGGATGTAAGTGCCCTCTGGCAACTTCCTACTCAAGCACTCTTTGCTGAGCCTTATGGATGTTCAAAAACCCTGTGAGTATCTCCTCCTGTGACACTTCTCTTATCTCCGAACTTAGAATAGAGTTCTTCTGTGCACTTTATGCACTTACTCAATGCCCTCTTGGCAAAGTTTCAACAGAACCTTCAGTGATTTTGTTATCTTTGTGCCTTCCTCTGCACAATCTTACCTCCAAGGTATTCAACAACCTTGAGGCTTCCTCTTTGATTCAATGACTTCCTCTGGTGCGCCCCCCTGGCACGTCTTTGTCTGAAATTCCGCAGAATTCAGAATTGCACTCTATGCACTAGCTTACAGAACCCGCAGTGTTCTATCATGCAACCTCTTTCACGAAGCCACAAAGAACCCAAACCTAAAATCAAAGAACTCACAGATAGGAAAATATATCTATCTCTTGCAGATGGAACTTAACATACATCTACAACATATCATCAACACATAAAGGCATTCATCAACATACATAGAATAACATGCAGGAAAAGCTGCTCTGTTTGTATTAACATGAGATGCCTCTTTACAATGTGAGCTCGGACTGCAACAAAGTCTCGACTCTCCTCTCCTATCTCTATTCTCTCCTCTTCCTAACTCTCTACTCTCCTCCGCTTACTAACTTCCAAAAAACAAAAGGGGGCTCCTCGAGCGCTTTCCTCCATCCTCACCAACTCTCATTAATTTACATTCAATTACATTGAATGGTTGTCTAGTCTGAATCGGATCTAGATCTCAGCCTTACAACCAATTAAGGCACCCTTTATCTAAAGCCTATGTACATGCATGGATTTTGTCTCTACTAGCCTTACAACATTTAATACAATTTCAAAATTCAAAATTTGAAAGTGAGAGGGTTATGCCTCTCCTCTCCATTAAATGTGAGCTTGATGTGCTGGCTAGCTGGCACGTAGCTAGCTTGGAGCGATGCTCCTGCATCATCTAGACCACGCCTTCGTAGACTCCTAATCAGGATCTGTACATAAATAAAGTATGTGCACCTCAGAGACCAAGGATTCAATCTAAACCAAGTCACATAATTGCTTCTGAAACATGTATCTATTTCATTGAGAATTTATTCTACTAGAGAAATAGTGAATTTCTCTCCCATTTTAATAATGTTAACTATAAAAAATTACAGTTATCATATGGAGAATACAACCATCTTTCTTTTCAGAACATAAATCTTTTCAACATTTCACAAATATCTCTACCTCATTTGACCCGTGGCAGACCTCAAATTAGTGATTGAAAGTACACAAATCAATTTACGTTGATAAAGCTTGCTATATGATTGGAACATGGATTGCAGAAGGAAGAATTTGTTACAACATTGAATGGTAATAAGAAAGCTCAAGAAGATGACAAAGTGAGCTTCCGACATAATTAATGCAGAAGACGCTATGTTAAAGAGCATCTAGCTCATTTTGTTGGGTTTTTTTTGTTTCTTTCAAAATGAAATTTCTGCATCTCATTTCACAAATTAAAGCATCTCTTTAGAAGTTGTATTATCCTGTGAAGTTGTTTGTACATTAATGCTTCAGATTGGATATTGGGACCTACCATGACTAAATACTATCACTTATATTTTTTTCTCCAGTTACCTCATAGCACCAGATCCAGTAACAATTATTCTCAGCAATTTCAGGAGCAAAATTATAGTAAATTCCTAATCATTTAGTCTACAAAAATAGACTAGGAACAATAGAATAGAAAGAGATGATCAAGGAAAATTTTAGTGGCTAAATTTCACCATTTGACCAAGTCTCCATTTTTTTAATTACTGGTTCACCAATTTCCATTTTTTTTCCAAAACCAATTCACCCAAATTATATAGGATAAAATTATTTTACTCAAAAAATCACTAAAATTTTCTATAAACCTTATAAAACCCTAAGAAATTTGAATATTTTTACAAAAATATAGCCAAACATTTTATAGTTGGAATTTTATGAATTAGTAAGATTTGCCAAGGTTTACTGTTTCTACACTTTAAAAAGTATCGATCCTTAAACTTTCCATGGAGATGATCAAGAAATTCAAATAATCGGTGGAACAAACTTAACAAGGCCACAAATCATTTCTAAAAGCCAGTTTGAATCCCTAAATTGGTCTAAGACAATGAGATATTTATGTGAATTCAATAAAACTGGCATACATTTAAAGCAACATCTAACCTCCACAGGAGCATTATCCTTCCAAAATTGAAGGCAACCAAGCAACACTGATCAAACATTGCCTAAAGACAGCCATTTCTAAGAAAGCGTATTTCCAAAAATATGATCCCAATATTCAAAGACACAATACAATTAACATTCCTCAACCCAGCCATCATAACACTGAAGGGAAAAACTGTATGGTGAGATTACCAGTCTTACAAATACCACTTTATCATTAATCAGTGAGTGCTTGTCCTTAGGAGCTTCATTTACAGAAGCCTATGTCTCACAACTAATTTAGTAACTGCGCTTAGAGATATTTCTCATTGTGATTGATCTATACACACATAATGTTTGTAATAAATGTTAGATTTGTATGTAGGAGTATTATGCTTCATATATGAAGGTAGGGAAACTGCATCGTGATGCACATGTGATCTGTCACAATGGAACTGGGCAGAGCTGCACTTGTCAGCTCATTCCAGACCAGGCATACAAATTGTTGTTGTGGAAAAAACTCTGTCAATTGTGGAAGCAAAGAGTGATCCTTGAAGTAAACAAGCTATAGAAAAGGGCAATTAAATACCAAACAGATTAACTTCATTTACCCATTATACATCAACAAAAAAACACAATATACATCAGGAGATACAGGGACAGAGTTATGTAACTGGATAAAAATCTCAGATAAGATATGCTAAGATAATTTTATTAATGTCCAACAAATGACCAATAAAGTAGGTCAATGGAACTATAACATACATCCAGTATCATAAATTACAATGTGAGAGTGCAAAACAAACTCCTAGAATGATGCTAAAATCAGAAAATCTAAGTTCCTAAATATCATTTAAACATCTAGCTAATTACGTCGAAAGGCGTATACCTATTGAAAATGGGCAGATTTAATAGGGGTTTAGTGCTTAATAAGTTTTCTATGGACAGGATTAAATATGGCTGGAATATTCTTAGTAGTCACACAAAATAAATGGTTGTGATTTCAATCATTAACTTCCTAGCTATTATAAAGACATCAGTTTATGTGTTTACTTTTTTACATTTACCTAATCATATTTAAAAATTACTTTGATAGCTAACTGATTGGCACGTAAGTGATTAACAAAAATTAAAATATTAACACCAGATAAATGAAGCCAACAGTTTATTTGTTAATAGATAATAAAATTTAATATATTATTTTAAAGATTCATTTCATCTTCTCAACCTTTCGGCGTTCACCAGCAGCTATTTTGCTGCTGTGCTAGTAACTAATAAGGCTAACAAATCTTAAAAAGTATGAGTACCCAAAAAGGTGCAAAATGTTATAGTAAAAGAAGGCAACACTCAATGCTGAAACATAGACTGGTCTACAGAAGATAACATCAAGAAGTGTCTGACATGGATGACAAGGACAGGTGCAGAGACCATGACTCCCCACATCAGAGTCAACCCACACTTGATCTAAATCTACACAGATTCTCAACATACTCTTAATGATACCATGTTTCCATTACCAATATAGTAAAATGAGCCTGTAGCCAACCCCCATAGAGGCTGCTATCTTGAGAACTAAAGGCTAGGATATTGAGAACTAAAGAAACACCAAACATATCCAGATAACTACCTCCCTTCTATTGGAGGAGAAAAAAGCAAGCTCCAGTGACAATGTTAACATTAATATATTATGTGTTAAATGACTATGTTTGTAATAAAATGATAGTAATATAACATGAAATTAAAGATTATGTTAACAATTAATGCCAAGGTTAGTTAGGTGGTTAGAAAGTAGACCACCGTAATAGCCTTAATGTATTATAACTGATGTAATGCATGATAAGATAGGTAAAAGAGTGCAACACATATAGGTGTGCACATGTAGCCTACCTCGGGCTACCCCTGTGATGTATAGTTGTATCATGCAACATTATTAGTAATATATGACATGTATTATTCTCTCCACTATATCTTGTATTTAATTTTATGTGCACATGCAGTTTTTATACCTTTTAGTCATCATTGCAGTATAAAGTTTTAGCATTAAAGATGAGTGTTTCTCATGTCCCGTAGTTTAATACTATTTTTCCCCTATAATGAAGTACAAATGACCTGAATAATATATGAGATGCATTTTTTATTTCAGACCTAAATAAGATGGATAAGAAAATTATATTAATGTTCACGATTGACCAAAAAAAGAGGTCAGTGGGACTCGAAAGAACAATCTAGTAGTGACAAAATATGGGAGTGCCTAAGAAGTGTTCTCTATTTTTGGATGTGATTCTTTGATCAAAGTGGAGTTATAATGTATGATATCTCAAGAAAATGTGGCAAAGCACCTAGCAGTAGATTAGATTTTTTATCAAGAATCCGAGCTAGGAAACAAGGTATCTAGTGAATATGTGGCAGATCATTTCGATGCAGAGCACCTGGAAGATACAATTAAAATATGTTGTGCACAAACAATGCTAATTATGCATGTGCTACACAATTGACTTCTATTATCCAACAAAATTTTCTAGCAGGAGAAAAGGCTTGCTATAGTTAGGGTTGAAGCAGTTTTGATGGAGGACATCTTCAAAGGCACCCTATGAAATCATACTTGATACTTGAAGAAACAATTTCTTGATTCTTCTCTTAGTATTGTAAAGTTAGTATTGTAAAGCATGTCAAGTTTGAAATCCATGTCAGATTAAGAGGTAATAAACATGGTGAGAAATGGTGAGATCGGGCCTATAAGAATTCCAAATTTTTGTAGTGGACCCAAATCATTTTTTTGGTTAGTTAGGTGCAATGGTTTGAACATTAGCAAGGAATGCAAAAAACATGTTAAGGCCATTAGCAAGGAATGCAAAAAATGTGCCCTCTGCAATTATAAGGCCAAAACTTTAATATCAACAAACGTTTTTTACAAGTTCCACATAATGATGCCAAAGAAAATATAGTTGAGCTATGCATATAGAACATTAGCAAGGAATGCAAAAAATGTGGCCTCTGCAATTATATGGCCAAAACTTTAATATATACAAATAATTTTCACAAGTTCCACATAGTGATGCCAAAGAAAATATAGTTGAGCCATGCATATGGAATATTAGATTGATATTCTCAAAAAGACACAAAACAATAACTATCAATTCGGTCAAGGATTAATGGAGATTTCCCCAGGAGGATGAAGTTAATCTCTACAAAATGACTAATAAAATTCTACATGCCACTACTTATTCTTCTTAAGAAGTGAAAATCTCTCATCCCAACTTTATCATCTCTCTTCTGCAACTCTTTTTAAGGTATATTGAATTCCAAGCATCATTCCCTTTAATACACAGAAGTAGATATGAGCTTCCTTATCCAAAAGCTCAAAACTTTCATCATTGTATTGAACCTTGTCTTGTATATGCATCTTGCCCCCTCTTTTTTTCTTATGCTCTCTACTCAATGGAGTATCATATCTAAATTTCTTAGGGTACTGTTTTGTATACTCTGTAAACCCATCATGATAGAGAAGACTATCAATGTTAGTGACTCCCAGGAAAATCCAAGAAAGTGCTCCAAATATGAAGGATGGAACATCCTCCATAAACATTCTCCGTAGGTATCCCATAAAATAAGAGACGAGGATATGAGTGTGGTCTTTGAAAGTGTTACCTATCAAAGAAACATAAAACATACTTGAATACAAAAAAAATAACTCCATTTTAAACATAGTATAGATATTATAATCCATTAACAAAAAACAATATATTTAAATGTGAAAAACTCGATACATATTATAAAGTATCGATAATAAGAGTTCACACCTATTTTTATTTATAGTGCATGTGTCTGTCCTCTTTGTTTGGACAATATATTGTGAATAGAATGATGGGTGACGATAATTGGATTTCCCACTCTTTGCTTCATCTGGGGTGAGAAAGGTCCTTTTGTGACCCCTGCTACGTGTATTTGTGCTCATATTTTTTTTTCCATCATAGAGGATTCTCTAATATCACCCTCATTTACCACATTTTTGACCTCTCCATGACTTACCATAGTTATGTCCTCTCCATTACTGCGACCGTCTTCAATAAACAAAGTTGTTTATTTCCCATCAAGGACATTTTTTCTTGGATCTTCACCACATTTATAAGAAGATGGATGCAAATTCACTGAAAAATCAAATGGGTCATCTAATCCCATGGGAGTCCTATCAAAAGTTGGTGGACCTAAGGGAACACTATCTGGTGTCATATCAAATATTGACCTAGAGCATTGCCCATAGGAACACTAAATAGTGTCATCAGTATGAAATTTCTCATTTTCTTCAGCGACAGTATTTGGTGTCTTATCGTAAAAAACCTTTGAACTTTTCTCGAAACAATGAATGGTGTCAATATTATCAAATATCTGATTTTCTTCAACAGAAACGTTTGGTGTCTTTTCATATAATGGGTTTGAAATTTGGTCAGCAAAAGTATCAAACTTTGGTGAATTAAAAGGAGTTTCAACATTTTCCCCAACAATAAGAATTTGACTCATTCCTTCCCCATATTTAACACCTTCATCCACCCTTTCTTCCATATCTGATGAAGATGGATCACCAATAGATACAATATTTCCCTGCATATAGTCAAATAAATACATCCATTGTCAAAAAATATGTCAATAAAAGGGGTTTTCATTTAGTATTTTGCATAATTATGTAACAAAACATGTGGTATGTTACAAAATGTACACCGGGTGACTCTTCAATAGATAGGGTATCATCCTCTTTACATTGGGAGGAGGTAGACAAATTTTTCTGTTGCAAGAAAAACATGCTAAAAAAAATTGATTTTATTAAATACCATGTAGTATTGAATTCGTATCTAACAAAAAAAATATAAATTTGAATAGCTCTTACGGATGGTGACTCATTAAACATTTTACGTAACATACTCCAATTTTTGTCCTTAATGATTTTCTTGCGAACATTTTTTTTAATGTAGTTTTTTTAAACTTTGATTGAGCGTCATATTCATAAACATGTCTTCTCACACGTTCCAAAGCATTTGCACTCAACTCTTGAGCACACTTCACCCCCTATAACATGAAAACAAAATGAATACATCAGTAAAGCATAATTTAATGAAAATATTTGAAATAAAATTTCATCAAAAAAAAATAGTGCACCACGTTTTGAACCTCTTTTCGAATGGCAGTGGTCTCAACGACCTTTCTATTCTTCTTATAACGATATTCAATGTTGTATTTTTTTCAGTAACGATCTATTTTCAATTTGGATTCAGATCTAAGCTTGTACCGAAAGCCACGTGGTGTGCCAACATGCAATGTTATGGGTCCCCAAGAATGTACTTCTTTAATATGTTTATTAAATGTAGAACACTTGGTACGTCGTAGACCATTGCATTCACTGGCCAAACAATAAAAGTAGTTGTTCCCATTGTTTTCCTTAAGAACTCTATAATTTGAATCCTCCTGAAATAGTTACGCAGTGATATATTTAGTTCATGTAATACATTGCATCACTAATAAGATCATGTTATCTATCTAGTAAATAAATAAATAATCAAAACATCAATTGTTTAGAGAAAATAAAAACTTGTACTATGGCCATATTATTCAAAGTTGTGATTTTTATCCAACTTCTACAGCAAGACAAAAACCTACAAAAATAATCATGCATTTATCCTAGTAAATACAAGGAAAAATAATCAATTACTACAATAAGAATGTTTTTTCATGCAGAATGACACCCCATGTAGAATTAGTAGGTCTAAGTCTAAGTAAAGCCATGGAAACTCACAAAAGAATATTTTGTCATATGGATAATATAACTTTACAGTAGTGAATATGGAAAAACAAAAACTAGAAACAGTTCAATGAGTACATCACACAACGCTAACTCACTTCCCCTACAAAAATGGCTCTGAGGTCTTCTTTTCATTAAAATTCTAGTACGTAGTTCTCCAAAATTACAAAAAGGAAGAGCCCTTTTTGTCGAGTGCTCTTGGGTATATAACTAATCATCTTAATAATACATTAGCACAATACTTTATACAATACATTACACAATTAGAAATTTATTCTCCTTCCTGGCCTTGATTTTGTAGATAGGCAGTCCAAATCTTATGATAAGAGGAGATCATTTCAATTCTCCTAAAAGGAAAATTTTCTAATGTAATTGAATAATCGGTTGTTTTCTGAATTACAATCTTCATGTCTGTTTTCAAAGTAGCCAAGTAAGAAATTAACATATGGTGTTCTCTTGTTGGCTCAACAATATGTTTATTTAAAGTTCCTTGGGTTAATCTTTGAGTTATTCTTATGGAGATTTCCCTAGAATTCATGGCCTCTTCTAATTCTGCAAAGACTTGCTCTGTTAGCCTTGGATTTCCCAAATCTCCAATTTTGGGCAGCCTGCATTTTTCAATCAATTTATCTGCCAACAAGTAAAAGCGCTTGCAGGTGCCAATGGAGTATTATATGTCTTGCTCCAACTTAATTCCAATGCTTTGGGCCCTTGCAATGGTTGTATAGTTCATTCGATGTTCATCTTCGATCATCCTTGGGACTTTTGGGGGTGTATCTAGATGTTCTCATGGCCACCTATTTAGATCATCGATGGCGATGCGCACTCCTATCAACTCGATGTTCTTCTTCTTAACCTGATCATATAATGAAAACATTCGAGCAACTATTTCCTGGAATTCTTGTAGACAAGGATATATTTTCTTTGCCATATCACATAATTCTTTGTGTACTTCATTAGCACATGATTTGTGCTTTGTGACATTGTTCCTTTCCTGTTTATAACATCTATTTTCTTCCTCCAGGGTCGTGTTTCAAGCCTTGTATTCTCTTATTTGTTTGATATAGTCTATGATATTTTTCTGCGTGGCCTTTGTAAATGCTACACTAGCAGATACCATAGTTATAGGATCCTGACTATTGTTCTTTATGTAGTTACCGTAACTGGTTGAACACCTGAAATGGGAAATGTTCTTACAGTTCATTGTACAATCTTGCCTTGGGCCCTGCCAAATATGAAATAGTTTAGGTCTGCCACTCTGCTAGCTTTGAAGGACGTTAACCCCCCCAACCCTAGTTCTCCCAGAGGGAAATGGCCTCCATTCAATGGTATGCTAGAATCCTCAGGTAGGTTGGTATCCATGAGATCAATGTCATCAATTTCCTCTTGTGCTTTGTTTTCCTCCTCTTTCTTTTTCCTTTCTTCTTCTTCTTGTTTCAGCTTTGCTTCTTGGTTTTCTCAGAGTCTCCTTTGATCTTTTTCCTCTTCTCCCTTCCTCTTTTTCTCCACTTCTGCTATTGAAATTGCTTCTTCTGCTTCTTCCTTATGCCAAAGTCTTTCAACCTCCTTCTCCAACCTTTATTTTTCAGTTGATTCTTTAGTTGCAACTTCTTCTTTAGATTTCTTATGATGAAGTGCTTCAGGCTCCTTCTCCAACCTTTCTTTTTATGCTATTGCTTTAGCTACAACTTCTTCTTCAGCTTTATTTTTCCATAGCTGTAACACACCCACTATCATTAAAAAAAAAAAAATTGGGGTTAATCTCCCACAATGGGGAATCTCTTGAAACCCTCATTAGCGAAGTGCTAGTCCCTGGTTCAATATCGGGATTCGGGGTTTCGAAAGTCAAAATTCAATCACCCCCATAACTCGCGATCCTCCGGATTCCGAAGCACTCCTTAAGCATTCGCTCCCTAGGCTAAGCCTGTGATTCACTGTCTTTACGACCGTGGTATTACCTTCCTTCGGGGCTACTCCTATCGGAGTTTTCGGGATTTTCGATGTCGTAATTCACGAGTCCTCAGAACTCACGACTCTCCGATCCCCGATATGCCCCTAATGCATTAGCCCTCTCGGCTATACAATAGCTCATGTGACCATTTACCATGGGACCACCGCCGTATAACCTCCCATCGGTATTTTGGCATTTGTGATGACACGAAACACATGTCCACGGGATTCACGATTTCCCGATTCGCGCCGCACCTTTCTGCTCCCGCTAGCCCCCCTGGTTTAGCCCCTGGTCCACATTCCCAACTCTGTGATCACTACCTTATCCCCGTCGAGGCTACGGGGTTTCCATGTCACAGGACCCACGTCCATGGGTCCCGCAGTATCCTGATTCCCGACTTTCTCCGGGTGCTTGCCACACGTCCTCCCTACAGCTCCATCCTCCTCCGCTACTGGGCTTGACAGTTGGCTCCCACTCATCGGGGTTTCGCAGTTCACGATTTCGTATGGCAAGAGTTCCTTGCATTCGAAAACCCCGATATGCCGAACCCCGACTATGTTAGCTCCACTTACACACGTCCCTCAAATGATGGACGGTTCTGATTGTATCGGAGAATCGCGTATCGCGATTTCCTTGTGCACAAATATCTTGTCTCCGGGAACCCCGATTCCCCGATTCCCCGATCTATGACTCTTCAGGATCTTCTGCCACGTGTCCCTGCTGTTTGGACGGCTCAGATCCCATCGGGAAATCGCGGATCGCGATTTCCTATTGCAATGGTCCTACTCCCCTAATTCTCCGATGAGATAAATCCGAAGCCTCTCAGAACACTGACACGTATCCTGCCGAGATCAACGGCTAGGACTCTCTTTCTCTGCACATTAGGGTGTAACTCCAGCGCAATTTCTCGAGATCGGACGGCTGTCGAGATTATGATCTAGGATCCGACGATTCAGATCATTCCTCCTACACACTTCCCTACCAGAGGCTATACTCCGTGCAACTCTTCCCGATCCAACGATTTACGGGATTTCTACTCCAGATCTGATGGCTCAGATCATTTCCTCGCACGCCCACCCCTGCGCTTAACCCCTGTGCATCTTCTCTGGATCCAATGGCTGACGGGTAATGTGAACCGAGATCTAATGGTCCAGATTTGTTCTTTTGGGTCTTGGGATTTACGATCCCAATTTCTCGTTGCTCACGATGATAGAGGACAAAGGCATGTAACGCCTGCATTACTTTCGTCAATCTAATGGTCGTGAATGACTATGGTTCACCCGATGAGATCTCCTCCATCGACTTATCACTCCTCACAACACTACTATCTTGGAATATTCATAGAATCTTTCCTCCTCGTGCAGGATTAATAAGGCTTATGCGTTCGAATCCTTGTTCTGGGTTCTTAGCGAACCTTTCCAAGGAGGAAATCTCTGTGAAGAGATTCCTACCAGGGCATTCCCGNGCCCTCTCGGCTATACAATAGCTCATGTGACCATTTACCATGGGACCACCACCGTATAACCTCCCATCGGGATTTCGGCATTTGTGATGACACGAAACACATGTCCACGGGATTCGCGATTTCCCAATTCGCGATGCGCCTTTCTGATCACGCTAGCCCCACTGGTTTAGCCCCTGGTCCACATGACCAACTCCGTGATCACTACCTTATCCCTGTCGGGGCTACAGGGTTTCCATGTCACAGGACCCACGTCCACGGGACCCGCAGTATCCTGATTCCCGACTTTCTCCGAGTGCTTGACACGCGTCCTCCCTACAGCTCCGTCCTCCTTCGCTACTGGGCTTGACAGTTGGCTCCCACTCATCGGGGTTTCGCGGTTCGTGATTCCGTATGGCAATATTTCCTTGCATTCGAAAACCCCGATATGTCGAACCCCGACTATGTTAGATCCACTTACACGCGTCCCTCAAATGATGGATGGTCCTGATTGTATCGGAGAATCACGTATCGCGATTTCCTTGTGCACAAATCTCTTGTCTCCGGGAACCCTGATTCCCCGATCTCTGACTCTTCGAGATCTTCTGCCACGTTTCCCTGCTGTTTGGACGGCTCAGATCCCATCGGGAAATCGCGGATCGTGATTTTCTATTGCAACGGTCCTACTCCCCTAATTCTCCGATGAGAGAAATCCTGAAGCCTCTCAGAACGCTGACACGTATCCTGCCGAGATCAACGGCTAGGACTCTCTTTCTCTGCACATTAGGGTGTAACTCCAGCGCAATTTATCGAGATCGGACGGCTGTCAGGATTATGATCTAGGATCCGACGATTCAGATCATTCCTCCTACACACTTCCCTACCAGAGGCTATACTCTGTGCAACTCTTCCCAATCCAACGATTTATGGGATTTCTACTCCAAATCTGATGGCTCAGATCATTTCCTCGCACGCCCACCCCTGCGCTTAACCCCCGCGCAACTTCTCTGGATCCAACGGCTGACGGGTAATGTGAACCGAGCTCTAACAGTCCAGATTCGTTCTTTTGGGTCTTGGGATTTACGATCCCAATTTCTCGTTGCTCACGATGATAGAGGACAAAGGCATGTAACGCCTGCGTTACTTTCGTCAATCTAATGGTCGTGAATGACTATGGTTCGCCCGACGAGATCTCCTCCGTCAACTTATCACTCCTCACAACACTATTATCTTGGAATATTCATAGAATCGTTCCTCCTCGTGCAGGATTAATAAGGCTTATGCGTTCGAATCCTTATTCTGGGCTCTTAGCGAACCTTTCCAAGGAGGAAATCTCTGTGAAGAGATTCCTACCGGGGCATTCCCGGAAGCAGGTAAAGGAAGACAACTTCCCGAGGACGGCTGGGCATGATTTGATTCA